>SKCR01030519.1:0-306999 GCA_019454045.1 Zanthoxylum bungeanum
GTACTTTTCTAACTGAGCCAACACTTCTGCTATTCCTGGTTCATTTGCCTGCTTCTGGCCTTTGTTCTGTTGCTGGAATCTAGGTGGTGTATAGTTCTGCTGTTGGAATCCAGGTGGTGGATTGTTCTTTTGCCCTAAATTGTTGGTCCATGAAAAATTGGGATGATTCCTCCACCATGGGTTGTAGGTGTTGGAATATGGATTATTCCCCTGTCTGTTGAAATTGTTGACAAAATTCATCGTCTCTTCAAGTTGGTTCGGCTCTGGCGCTCCTCAATATGGTGAACTTGTGGATCCAGTGGTAAGAGTCTCCATGAATTTCCATATCTGATCCAGCTTGGCGTTGACTGCTGTATTGGCTCCACTTTCATAAATTCATGCAATTCTTTAGATCATGCTCCTTTCTGTTGGCCACAAGGAATTGTTGTTGGCTATTTCTTCGATTAGGTCACAGGCTTGATCTTCTCATTTTACCATTAAATCTCCTCCAGCAGCATCGATTGTGGTTCTCATTATTCCAGAAAGTCCATTATAGAAGGTTTGGACTTGAAGCCATTTTGGAATCTCATGGTGAGGACATTTCTGGAGCAAATCTTTGTACCTTTCCCAAGCTTCGTAGAGAGTTTCTGAGTCTTGTTGCACAAAGGATGTGATGTCATTCCTCAGCTTTCCAGTTCTAACTGGTAGAAAGTACTTTGCAAGAAATTTGGTGGCTAAAGTGTTCCAAGTTTTGATGGAACCTGCTGGTAGTGAATGTAGCCAAGCTTTAGCTCTGTCCTTCAAGGAGTATGGGAACACACGCAGTCTCATTGCTTCTTCAGCTTCTAGGTTGTAATTGAAAGTGCCACAAACTTCCAGGAAGTTGCTGATGTGGGCATTAGGATCTTCAGTTACATTCCCCCCAAACTGAACTGACTGCTGAATCATCTAAATGGATGTTTTGATGTCACCCGCATTTGCTGGTAAGGGAGGAAGTACTGATGAGTGGTAAATCTATCACTATTTCCCACTTATTTAACCTAATATTTTGTATAGTTTCTTGAGTTTTTTGAATATTTTGATGTGTTTTGTGTTATTTTATAGATAAATAAAGTTTCAGGACATTCTGGAGGTGATTTGGGCCAAAACAGTGAAAATTGGAAGAAAATGGCATTTTGGTAAATTACCGCGTCGCGACGCCAAGACCTTCAGCGTCACGACGCCTAACGTGTGCCGAACAATACTAACGTGCGTCTGGTCCACGTGTCAGAATCTGAGAAAAGTTTGACTTTGCTAACGTGAGCCGTGCCACGTGTCACCATCACATGCGATCTGCTAACATGCGTCGTGCCACGTGTCAGCATCCTACGGTGCCGACAGTCGCCATCGCCACGTGTGCCATGTGTCACTCCACGTCATTGCCTCGTCATCATCCACATCACCAGGTTGACCAAGTCAAACTGCCACCTCACCGCCACGTCATCATCAGCCAATCAGGAAGTGCCATGTGTCGCAATCCTACGGTGCCGACAGTCTCTTTCCCACGTGTCGACATGTCACCGCCACGTCAGCATCAATCATTGAGTCTCTAATCCTTATCTGACAGGTGGCGGATAAGAATCTCATCGACTAATCAGAAGCCGCCACGTGTCACAATAATTGAAGCCCAACCACCTCGCCACGTGTCACCTGATCCAGAATCTGCAACCGACGAACCAGAGCGTGCCACATCGACAGAAGCTGGCGTAGCGACGCCAAAGGCCTTGGCGTCGCGACGCTGGAAGCCTACCAAGGCCTATAAATAGAGCTTCAAATTTCAGTTTTAATTGCACCACTCTCTCTCATCTCTTTGATGTAAAGAGAGAGTTTCTCTCTCTAGTTTCTTTTAGTTTTTAGTTTTTTTAGTTTTTAGTTTTGTAAATAATTTTAATTACGTTTTGTTAATATAGTAATTTACTTTTTTTCTTTTTACAGTTGTTGATGGTGTTTTCAGGCACTATGGTATTTAAAGCAGCTTGACAGGGGCAAAGAGGTAAATCTCATTCTTGTTCAGGATCATTGATGCCGACCCGACCCGTAAAAAGCCAACAGCAAGGGCCCGAGCACTTTGCAATAAGAGGCCGAGCACCTTATGGTTACAGACCAACCACAACAGTAAGAGACCGAGCACTTTATGGTCGGCAACCGAGCACTTTGGTTCGAATGACCGAGCATTATCAGATAGACAGCAGCATTCTCATATCAAAGGATCATTATGACCGACCTCATGAAGACCGACCAGATGGTGAGACATGCTCCAGAAGATGACACCATATCCTTGCGGATAAGAAGACAGTCATACCTTCATAAGAGATACTGATGAAGACAGTGTCCTAGAAGGATAAAGGAAAAGGTAGATTTGATTAAGGAATCCTTGTGGGAACATGAGATTGTTTTCAACTAGGAATCCTCATACTAGAAGGAATCTGATTTCTTCACTATTATAAATAGACTGGTAGAGTATGTATAAGGGGTATCAGAATCAAAACTTGTAAAAAAGCACAAGAGATACGAGTTTCAGTAATAAAAGTATAAGTTCTGTTTGTGTCCGTGGACGTAGGTTGGACAAAAATCCGTCGAATCACGTTAAATCTCCTTGTTTGATTGGCGCATTATCTACCTTCTGCTAAGTTTGCTTTTGGTTTCCCCCATAACCAAACAAATTCACTATTGAATGAGGATTGCCTCGGGAGTGATATTCCCATATTGCCCTGAGACCGAAATCCACCGTCAACAGTTGGCGCCGTCTGTGGGGAATTTCGCAACAAAAAGCAATTCGCGAGAAAGACAATGGCAGAAGGCGGGAATCATCAATCTTCAGGGAGTCCCGTAACAGACTGGATGAAAAAGATGGAAGAAAGTATGAAATCCATGATAGATCGGCTGCAGAGAATGGAGGAAATGAACAACGAAAGACCTGAAGTCGGAACCAGTCGAAGAAGAGGAGAAAAAGCAGAAGGGAAAAGGGCGGTAGATACAAGTGAAGACGATGAACGAAGGAGGAGAGGCCCCTACGGGATAAAATCCGTAGTTGTAGAAAAATATTCATAAACAGAGGACACATGGGAAGAAGAAGAAAGAAGACCATCACCAGATCCCTCCTATGATAGCCTCCGCGACTCCAGAAGAGAGGACAGAGAGTATGGCGGAAATGTGCGGGAAGTTCCAAGGCATGAGGAACACCGCACCCGGGGCAATAGACGAACAGAGGGGCACAGAAGACGACATGGCGGCACAACCAGTGAGATAAAGTCTTGGTTAAAAAAGGAGATGACCAAGTGGGGGATAGGCCTCAAGACCGATACAAGTGATGCCCGGGACGGTGGGGAGGAATCTCCCCTCACGGAAGAAATAAAATCGGCAAAATTCCCAAAGCGATTCAACATGCCGACCATGGCGCCTTACAAAGGCCACTCTGACCCGAAATCCCACATCGAAAGCTTTGTCCTGTTAATGGAAGTCCATGGAGTAGTAGGAGATGCCATCTGCAAAGTGTTCCCCCTAACTTTGGGTGGACCCGCCATCCTATGGTACAGAAGTCTGGCCCCGAGGAGCATCGGAAGCTTCACACAGCTCAAAAGGTCGTTCGTTCGACACTTTAAAGGGGTCTGCGTCCCCAAGAAGACGATTGGAGAATTGAGGCTTATGAAACAAGGAGATGACGAGCCCCTAAAAATTTTCATCGAGAGGTACCACAATATGGTACTCGAGGTCGGAGGGTACGAGTCCCAAGAGGCCCTGAAAAGTTTAAAGGGAGCCCTAAGGGTCGGAAAACTATGGACTCACCTAAGAATCCAAGACACACCAGATTATGCTACCGCTCTAGAGGTAGCCCGGAAATTTGTCTTGTTGGAAAGCGAAGAAAAGATTCCGAAGTAGAAAGCCAAGAAGAACGACCGGATTTTCCCGAAGAATAAACATACGAAAAAACAAGGCCCGACCGACGACACAGGTTCAAAAAATTCAAAAGAGACCAAAGAATTCAACCAATGCCTCGAAGAGATCAGGAAAGAGGGGTCGCGACCCAGGTGAATCATGTAGTTCGAGAAGAAGCGTATATTCCCTGAGCAAGCCACTATGGCAAATCATCATGGAGATACAGGAAAAATGCCTCTTGATAGAACCCGACCTCAGGAGATTCCCCCCGGATAAAATAAACAAGAAGTCTTACTGTGTACATCATAATCAGAGGGGGAACACAACGGACGAATGCAAGGATCTGGGGGAACAGATGGAGGACCTAGCCCGAAATGGGTATCTAAATAGTTATATCGACCATGAGGCCATGGCGGCCAGACAGAGGGCACGAAACCGACAGGTGAACATCATCGCAGGAGGGAAAACACTGGCCGGAGACTCTAACCGGTCAAGAAAACGCTATAGCCGAATACAGGGGACAGAGGTGCTGGAAACGGAAAGGTCCCCAGTACCACGAGGAAGTCGGTCGGTACCCATAATGTTCACCGACGAGGATGCTCGAGGGGTGAGTTTCCCCCATGACGATGCGCTAATAATCAAAGCTACAATCAGCGGCACAGAGGTAGATAGAATCCTGGTAGATCCCGAAAGTGCGGTAGACATAATCTCCAAAGAAGCTTTAGAAAGCCTGGGAGTGGAGTACGTAACCCTAACTAATGACGGCACCCCCTTGTACGGTTTTGGAGGCTCAACGGTCATCCCGCTGGGAAGAGTACAATTGGCAACAACCATCGGAACTCACCCCAGGACCCGGACAGTTATGATAAACTTTACCGTGGTAGACTGCCTGAGCAGTTACCAAGTCATTGTCGGCCGACCTTTTATGATGAAAACAAAGGCTGCGATGTCCTGTTACTACTTAAAACTGAAATTCCCCACCCGGGAAGGGATCGGAATCATATGCGGAAGTCAGAAGATAGCCCGTAGTTGTTTCGCCACTCTCTCACGAGAAACCCTCTGCATCGAAGAAAGCACCAGGAAGAGGCAGACGGGAGAAGACGAGGAAAACCCAAGGAAGGACCCGGGTCCTCGCCCGGATAAAGTTGCCCGGCTAGGAACAGTTGAAGAGTTGGAAGAAATAAGACTGTTAGGACCGAAAAAAAAACATAAAGATAGGGGAACTTGGACGAAACCCTAAAAATGGGCCTGCTAGAATGTCTACGGGAGTACCCCGACATCTTCGCGTGGGGACACAATGACATGCCCGGGATTGACCCAAAGTTCATCAGTCACCGCTTGGCAGTAAGCCCGTCACACAAACCGGTCAAACAGAAGAGAAGAATCTTTAATCAAGAACGGTGCAGAGCGGTGGCGTCCGAAGTGGAAAAATTGTTAAAAGATGGCTTCATCAGAGAAATCAAGTACCCAGAATGGGTGTCAAACGTGGTGTTAGTGAAGAAGTCCAATGGAAAATGGAGGATGTGCGTAGATTTCACTGACCTTAATAAAGCATGTCCAAAAGACAGCTTTCCTCTACCGAATGTGAATCAACTGGTAGACGCAACAGCCTGCCAAGGACTACTAAGCTTCATGGATGCCTTTTCAGGATACAATCAGGTCAAGATACATCCTGCAGACGAGGAGAAAACCATTTTTATCACCGATCAAGGACTGTACTGCTACAAAGTAATGCCCTTCGGATTGAAGAACGCAGGGGCAACTTTTCAAAGGTTGGTAAACAAAATTTTCAAACAACTCATCGGCACTTCAATGTTGGTATATGTGGACGACATGATAACAATGTCCAGAGAACCAGAGGTCACGTGACTGACCTAAAGAAACCTTCGAACTGTTGAGAAAATACAATTTAAAACTCAATCCAGAGAGAGTGTGCATTCGGAGTGGCCTCAGGAAAATTTCTAGGCTACATGGTGAGTTCCTGGGGCATAGAAGCAAACCCCCAGAAGATACAAGCCGTGCTGGATTTAAATCCCCCAGAACAATTAAAGAGGTGCAAGGTCTAACGGGCAGGGTCGCCGCGCTCAACTGATTCATCTCTCGGGCGACCGACAAATGCCACCCCTTCTTCAAAGTCATCAAGAAGGCCCAAAAAGGGATCGACTGGGCGCCGGAATGCGAGGAGGCCTTCCAGCAGCTGAAACAATATCTAGCACAGCCCCCACTCCTGGCTAAACCTCTCCCAAGAGAAATATTATACTTGTACTTGGCAGTTTCAAAACACGCAGTGAGTTCGGCACTAGTGCAAGGCCGACCAGATCCAGAGACCAGTATACTATGTCAGCAAGGCTCTATTGGATGCAGAGACCCGGTATCCCGTGCATGAACTAGTCGCCTTATCCTTGATCACGGCAGCACGAAAATTACGACCTTACTTCCAGGCCCACCCTATCGGAGTCTACACCAATTACCCCATGCGGCAGATCTTGCAAAGACCAGAAGCCTCGGGAAGGCTAATGAAATGGTCGGTGGAGCTAAGCGAGCACGACATTTCCTACCTCCCAAAGGTAGCAATAAAAGGGCAGGCCTTGGCAGATTTCGTTGCGGAACTCGCGGAACCCCAAATATTGACTACAGAGGAAAGCAAATGGGAAATGTCAGTAGACGGGTCTGCTAGCTCACAGGGCAATGGGGCAGGAATCGCACTGAAAAACAGTGAAGGAGAAGAAGTGTTGCTTGCCTTGAAATTTGCCTTCAAAGCCACAAACAATGAAGCCGAATACGAAGCAATCTTGGCCGGATTGAGGCTATGCACGGTGGTGGGAGTCCACGACGTAGTAGTAAGGAGTGACTCTCAGCTAGCCATTCAACAACTAAAGGGAGAATTTCAGGCCAGGGAGCCGACTATGATAGCCTACTTAGCCGAAGTAAAAAAATTGACGGAGAAAATGGGGGACGTACGCTTCGAACAAATCGGACGAGAAGACAACTGTGAAGCAGACTCCCTGGCCCGGCTCGCATCCTCAATGAAGACCGAGAACCCCAGAATAATCCCTCTCATATGCCTCCGAGAAAGAAGCATAGAAGAGCTAGAGGTAGATATAATAGAAGAGGAAGGCAAAAACTCATGGATGGAACCGATTAGGAGATACCTGGAAACAGGGGAAACCCCTAAAGACAAAAAGGAGGCCAAGAAACTAAAATTCAAGAGCACCAAGTTCTCCCTGGTCGAAGAGGTGCTCTACCGGAGAGGCTACACCGTACCCCTCCTGAGATGTTTAGCAGAAGAGGAAGCAGATTATGTGCTCAGGGAAATTCACGCGGGCATCTGTGGAAGTCACGCCGGAGGAAGATCAATCGCCTTTAAAGCCTTAAGACAAGGATTTTATTGGCCGACCATGCATCAGGACAGTGTGAGGGTGCCCAGAAATGCGAAGGTTGTCAGAAAAATGCCAACATCCACCATCAACCGGCAGAGCAGTTAACCACCCTATCCAGCCCCTGGCCGTTCGCGCAGTGGAGGCTAGATATCATAGGACCAATGCCAAAAGGGCGAGGGCAGGCGAAGTATGCAATCGTGGCCATAGACTATTTCACAAAATGGGTAGAAGCTGAGCCGATATCCACCATCACGGAGAAGAAGGCCACAGAGTTTTTAAAGAAGAATATTATCTGCAGGTTCGGAATCCCCCGGGCAATCATCACCGACAACGGGAAACAATTCGATAGCAAAGGATTCATGAAGCTCTACGAAGACCTCCAGATCGCTTTAAAATTCGCCTCGCCAGCCCATCCCAAGTCAAACGGACAGGTTGAGGCAACAAACAAAACCATCAAGGCAAACCTTAAAGCTCGGCTCGGATCATGCAAAGGCTTATGGGTCGAAGAATTACCAGAAGTGCTATGGGCACATCAGACGACCTACAAAGATTCCACAGGGGAGACACCATTTTCCCTATCTTACGGATGTGAGGCCGTCATTCCAGCAGAAATCGGGGTAGCAACTCACAGGGTCCGCCACTTTGGGAATGAGCAGAATGAAGAACTTATCAAAAACCACCTCGACCTGATCGAAGAAAGGAGAGAGAAATCAGCTATGAAAGCGGCAGTCTACCAACAAAGAATGGCCCGCTTCTACAACAGAAGAGTTCGAGCTCGCTCCTTCCTCCCGGGCGACTTAGTATTGAGAAGGGTCACCTTAAACACCCGACGACCAGAGGAGGGCTCGTTAGGTGCCAAGTGGGAAGGGCCCTACAAAATCACATAGGTGGTAAGGCCGGGGGCTTACGCCTTAGAACAGCTGGACGGCGCCAGATTAAAAAAACCATGGAACGCCGAGATGTTGAGAAAATACTTTCAGTAAATTCTCCATTCCTTCTTTTCTTTTGCAGCAACCCGACAAGGGACATAAATTCAATACAAAGCCTCTCTCAAAATGACCCCCAGAGAGTTGTAAGAAGGGCAGTATGTCCCCAAATATAAATAAAATTTTCTTTTCCAAAATTTTTCACCCACTCTTCTAAAAATAAAAATAAAATAAAATTTGTGAACCATATTCAAAACTCCGGGGACATACTCAATACAACGGTCCAGGGTCAAAAGCACCCAACCACAGCTACTACCGCAAAGAAGCACAAGACCACACCAGAACCAGTCGATTCCATATAAGCATAAAAACAGCAGTGACGAGAGAAGCATATCACAGGGATAGATGATACCCCCGTGGCGTTTGCCTGCTCCGGTGTTACCAATCATAAGGAGGAATATGCCCTCAATATTTTGAACACCCTTCGATCATAACATACTCGAGGCCCGTTTCAGAAAACAGTTGGCACCAAGGCCACTTCATTATTCGGCTCGGGACTGGATCTTTTTTCCGCCGAGGCCACTTGACTGCTCGGCTCGGGGTCGGGTTACGTCCCACCGAGTCATGCTCATTGGTCTGGGGACGGGACATTCCCCCAGAACCAAGTGTCTCTTTTAGCTCGGGGTCCTCGGAATATCCAGGGACATACTCGATACATAGGATCCGTGAGAGGCATAGCACGGGGAGGGATGATACCCCCGTGGCGATTGCTTTCTCCAGTGTTACCGAACATAAGGAGAGATATGCCCTTAATGTGTCCAACACTCTTTGATCCTCACTTACCCGATGTAATGGATCCGTGAGAAAGCATAGCACGGGGAGAGATGATGCCCCCGTGACGATTGCTAGCTCCAGTGATGCCGGACCTAAGGAGGAATGTGCCCTTAGTATCCCGAACACTCTTTGATCCATTCATCATTTGGATCCAAGAGAGGCGCAGCACGGGGATGCGTTGTGCCCCTGTAGCGTGTGCCTGCTCCAGCATAGTAAGGAGGAGCCCTCGTACAATACACAGGCTCCACAGTGACCCGACGTATAGAGGATGTGCCCTTACCATTTAAACGCTCTCTGATCCAAATCCTGGTTCGTCGGGACACTGAATTGAAAGGTTCAGAATTATGTTTTGGAGGCCTCGGACAGGACGCTGTTCTGAGGTATCCGTGCTATTGTTTACACTTTTTTGGTTTTATTTTCCAAAATTTTGTTTTTGTTTTTTCATCGGTCTGAAAAGGGGACACCCAAGACAGATTCGATAGGGCTTCAAAGGTTGATTCCCTTCCCTTTGGAGCAAGTCCCAATGATTTTTCAGCTCGGGGCTGGATTTCGTTCCGCCGAGGCCATTTAGTTATTAGGCTCGGGGCTGGATTACGTTCCGCCGAGGCCATTCAGTTATTCGGCTCGGGACTGGATTTCGTTCCGCCGAGGCCACTTGGTTATACAGCTCGGGGTCGGGCCACATCCCACCGAGTCTATCTTTTGGACTGGGGACGTAACATCCCCCCAGGGCCAAGTGTTTCTTACAGCTCGGGGTCGGGCCACATCCCACCGAGTCTATCTTTTGGACTGGGGACGTAACATTCCCCCAGGGCCAAGTGTTCCTTACAGCTCGGGGTCGGGTTACGTCCCACCGGTTGCATCTCACCATCCGTGTTCTTCACAACTCAGAGTCAATCCTCGACCACTGAATAATTTGGATCTCGGTTCGTATTATCCCCTCACGAACGAGCCTTAAATAATCATTTGAAGAAGAACACCCAGAGCAAAGAACAGAAGAAAAAACCAAGAAACATATATATATATATATATATATATATATATATATATATATATATATATATATATAATATCGAGTAAAACATGAAGTGTTATTACAAAAAAAAAAAAAGACAGTGTACACAAGGCCCCGTCCGGGTTACCCCTTTTTAATCAGCCCGCACAGGGGCAAGAAGTTCTTCCCCGGCCGGCTCAAACGACGGATGAATCGGCTCGGTCTCAGGAGGGGGGGCAGCAGCTTCAACCTCGGCAACATGAGAGGCCCTTACTTCAAGGATTGGAGATGGAACCTCAGGATAGTCCTCGCCAGGAGCAGGAATCTCAGGACGGTTTTCTTGAAGAGCTGGGAGAACCGGGGCGATCGAAATTGGTTCGGGATCCATCACTTCTTCGGGAGGAGGGGGTAGCCACCTCTGAAACTCTTCCTCGGACATTTCCCCTTTACAAAAATGGATGGCCGCATGAATAGGACCCATGTCTAAATCAGGTAGAACCATGGGGATGATTTCCGCACAATCACCGACCCCTTCAAGACGAATGGAGTCCCTCTCGGCCTCCCACTCAAGTTCTCTATCCCTGAGCTCGGCACGGGCCCGTCCCAGCTCCTCCTCTTTGGCCCGCAGCTTATACTCCACGCTGCCTATTTCCACCTTGAGGATCCCAATCTCAGTCCGGGCGTCCACCAAACTTACTTTAGCTTCTTCAGCGTTCTTCCGCTCTAGAGTAGCAGCAGCCTTAAGGGCTTTGTTTGTTTTAACAGCCTCAACCGCAGCCAGCTCATGATCCATATTCCTCTCTTCGGCACTAGCCAGCTTGGCCTCCACTTCAGAAAGACGATTCTGAAGCCTCTGGGCTTGGCCGCCTTCGGACAAAAGGCTTATAAACAGGTCCTTATTTTTGGCCGCCAAATAATTTGCCTGCCGAGAAGAAAAAGAAGTTAGGAAAATAAAACAAAGTCTGAAAGACACACACGGATATAGAAGAGAAGTAAAAGAAGTGACCTGGGCCAGCTGGGAGCACAACTTTGCAACTACCTCCTCGGGTGAAAGGTCCTCAAACCTCGGAATCTTCTCAGGAGGTACGGCCCCGGCCAGCTCATTGAAAGCCGGTACCAAATGGGAAGTAGCCTCCCTAATATTCTTCCCAAGGTCATCAACTCCAAGAACCACAGCACCCTTCAATTTCTTGGAAGGACCCTCCTGCCGAACTGGAGTTTCTCTGCTCGGAGCCTCCTCCTCCTCCAATTCCCGCCTTAATTGAGTATCCACAGCTTCAAATCGACGCTTCCTTCTCCTGGAAGGTCTTGGAGGGCTATCAGGACGGGTAACACCCATTGGAAGCACCCCGGAAAGCGAAAACCAACCTTGAGAGCTCGGACGCTCCATCTCTTCAGCCACCTTCCCGGCCTCAAAAGTTTCAGGCCGTTTCCGAGAAGTACCAGCTCCACCTGGGCTAGTTTTCTTCGCAGCACCGGTCAACCGATCAAGGCACTTTGGTCTCTTCGATATACCTGCAAAAAGCAAAGACAAAAGAAAGGTTCAGGACCTGAGCATACAAAAAAAAAAAAAGACATCAAACATGATAAATAAACGAGGGAGTTGGCTAGAAGATCAACATGCATCTACCTATCCGACCCGAGACCTTGGGAGGAACGGCCCGAAAAAGTCCCGATTCAAAAAATGCCACATCGTTTATCAACTCCCTCCAATGAGCGGCATACCGCCGAGCCCAGAATACCCGCTTCCGGACCTGGCGGGAGACCTTGGGAGCATCCCTCCAACAGGCTAGGGGGAATAGAAAAACAGGGTAAGAATCCAAACATAAAAAAAAAAACTAAGGGCAGGAAAACTAAAGGTTAAACTCCTGACCTCCCGCTCTGAAGATATCCGGAACCAAAATCTCATCTCCATTCGATCTCAGGGTCCGTCCCCAATCTCCAGTGGCCCAGAACCAAAGATCTTTGATATTCTTGTTGGAGTCAGGGAGTTTTTGGACAACGTTTGACGAACTGTCATAAGCAGAAAGGTAGTACCAACCGTGGTGAGTCTTTGGGTTGGCTTTCAACCGATATAACCTCTTCACTTCTTCAAAAGAAGGTTCGCCAAGCCCCGCTCGATGCCAAGCTACATACAACCCGGCCAAGATCCTCCAACTATTTAGACTCAGTTGACAGGGGGCGATCTCCATCTCGGCCAGCATCCAGGCGAAGTAGGGTTGAATTGGCAACCGGAGCCCGCACTCAAGAAAAGCTGGAAGAAGAGCCACGGAACCATCGTCGGGCTGACTGGCACGATCACAATGGGAGAGGGACCTCAAGAGCAATATCTATCGGATGTCATATCATTGCCGAAGCAGTGCTAGATCATCCTCGGTTATCTTAGAGGGCCGAACCATGTCCAGAGCCGAGCTGTCAAAGTCACCAGGCTCCGGATCCTTCCGGGAACCCTCTGATGGTAAGCATCTTGTTCGATTTCAGAAGGGGTGGGGGTAGGGTATAGTATCAGGTCTTCCACGCTGGGTGCTCCCGAGCCAGAGGAAAGCTCTTCAGCAATAGGGGCCAAGGGTTTAGCAGGGTTTTTCAGGGGAAGAACTGTCATCAGACATCCTAGACGTTCGAAAAATAAAAGGTCAAGGTCAGTCTACAACCATATTCTTGAAAAACGACCAAGGGATTTGCAAGCTATCCTAAGTTTCCAGAAAAAACTAAATCTATGAAGTTCTAAGTGCCCTAAGCAAAGTATTCAATAAAATCTCTCCCTAGCAAGTATCAAAACAAATGAAAATGAGAAACAGCAAAGCACATCAAGCAAGAAAAAAGGAAGAGGAAGAAGGTCGTTCGGGAAACTTACTTGATCTATGCTCGGAAAAGTGGCGAATACGTTGAAGAACTTTGAGTAAAACTAAATCAGATGCTTCGTAGCCGAAGGGAAGAAGAGTTTTTGAAGTTGATAGGATTTTTGCCAAACAGATGCAAGGATATCGGTTCACCTTCTCATTACAACGTCGGAATAATTCCAACCATCGGATCGTAATAGAGTCCCGGATGGACGCCAAGTGTCAACTGCAAAAGAGGTCTGCCAAAATCAAATAAACGGTTGAGATCAGCGCACTATTAAGACGCCTCTGCACGGTCGATTTTCTCCTGCTTTTGGCGGGAATCCGACGGATGTTTGACAAGTGTCAAACTCAGAAAAAACCCTAAAGGTGATTTGATGGGCATTTAAACAGACATGACGGTTGCGCGTCTCAAGAAAATATGCTTGAAAAGAGGCAACGGAAAATTTTGATTCGACTCCGGATCGACCACCAAGCAAAGTAATCAACACACCATCTTTATATAGTTCCCGGCACCAACTTGTATGCTCGTTGGAACCGAGAACTAGGGGACAGATGTTGATGGTGTTTTCAGGCACTATGGTATTTAAAGCAGCACGACATGGGCAAAAAAGTAAATCTCATTCTTGTTCAGGATCATTGATGCCGACCCGACCCATAAAAAGCCAGCAGCAAGGGCCCGAGCACTTTGCAATAAGAGGCCGACCACCTTATGGTTACAGACCGACCACAACAGGAAGAGACCGAGCACTTTATGGTCGGCAACCGAGCACTTTGGTTCGAATGACCGAGCATTATCAGATCGACAGCAGCATTCTCAAATCAAAGGATCACTATGACCGACCTCATGAAGACCGACCAGATGGCGAGACATGCTCCGGAAGATGACACCTTATCCTTGCGGATAAGAAGACAGTCCTACCTTCATAAGAGATACTGATGAAGACAGTGTCCTAGAAGGATAAAGGAAAAGGTAGATTTGATTAAGGAATCCTTGTGGGAACATGAGATTGTTTTCAACTAGGAATCCTCATACTAGAAGGAATCTGATTTCTTCACTATTATAAATAGAAGGGTAGAGTATGTATAAGGGGTATCAGAATCAAAACTTGTAAAAAAGCACAAGAGATACGAGTTTCAGCAATAAAAGTATAAGTTATGTTTGTGTCCGTGGACGTAGGTTGGACAAAAATCCGCCGAACCACGTTAAATCTCCTTGTTTGATTGGTGCATTATCTACCTTCTGCTAAGTTTGCTTTTGTTTCCCCCATAACCAAACAAATTCACTATTGAAGGAGGATTGCATCGGGAGTGATATTCCCATATTGCCCTGAGACCAAAATCCACCGTCAAGAACAGTTTTTACTATTCACCATGATGAGGTAACTTCCCCAGCTAGGGTGAAAGGTAATTCTTTTACTGTTACTATTTAGATTAATCTCCTTTAAAAATAATATATTCACTATTTAAAATATTGACTTAAAAGGATACCGCCAGATTGGTCGGTTGGTAATTCATTTTAATCTGGTTTAAACCTGACTAATAAAGGATATCGCCAGATTGGTCGGTTGGTAATATTATCACAAGTTTATATATTATTTTATGGGAGATATCTAAAATAGTAAATAGTAAAAGTAATTCCTTTTACCTTAGCATTTTATTTTATTTTATTTTACTTTTCAGCTTTTACTTTATGTCTTTTACTTTTCAGTATTTTTACTTTATGTCTTTTACTTTCAGTTTTTACTAGCCCTAGTTATGTGTTAGTTATTGGGGTTGTGATGAATTCTAATATCACCGATTTATAAGGGTTATTTTATAGTTTGGGTAATTTAAAGGTTTACTTATTAAGTCTTAAGCTTAATACTTCTTGTTGTCTGATCACAATAAGATTGATGTGGTAAATCTAAAATGAACTAGACATAGGGATTTTAGGTTTCAGCCTTAGACTTAATAGCCCACGATCTTCCTTGAGGATATATAACCCTTTAATAGATTTCCTTACAGGATAGACATATACCTGTCGGACGGGGGTAGCTATAATTGGAACTTAAACTTAATGAATCCAGATAATTTGGTTGACATAGACATATGGTTCAATTGGGTTAAACTGGGTATTTGCGTCTGACCATCGACAGAGGCTTTTGCATAATTTAGTGTTCCAGGTTAGTAAACTGATTTATTACACAAACATAAAATAATCACTTCATCTTTTAAAAGATATTAGAAGGATTCACAACCCTAGATCTTTGTGTCTTTTGTTATTTTCTTTAGTATTTTCTTTTGTCTTTTTATTTATTTATTTATTTAGCAAATCTACAATCAACCAAATCAATCAAGCAATCATTCTCTTCTCCCTCAATTAGATATGTAAATAAATAGATTCAATAATAATAACAACAGTAGGAATTAAGTCCTCGTGGGATCGATATTTTTATACTACTTGAACGATACGTGCGCTTGCATTATACGTGTGTGTTTACGCCGGTCAAGTTTTTGGCGCCGTTGCTGGGGACTTATTTTTCTTGAGTTATTAATTTTGAAGCTATCTAATTTACTTGTATCTAATTTTCTTTATTTTTATCTGTAATTTCTATTTCTTTCTTTTATTTTCAGGTGATTGAAAAAATGGAACATTATTGGGAGATTGAAAGATTACGAGCTTTACAAGAAGATACACCCCACATCTGGGAGCAACAGTCCGGTTTTCTGAGGCCTGTTGTCCAGCCCAACAATTATCACTGGATGCCAGAACCAAGCAATACCACATTTGCTCAACAAGTCGCAATGGGGAGATGTGACATATGTAATGGTAAACGCCCTAGAGATTATTGCGAATACAACTACCATACAGGGTGGCAGAGCTATCAAGATCCTTCATGGTATGACGAGCCATCACATTTCACAGAACCACATTTTCCATCTTATCCACCATCTACCTATGATCTTCATCAACAACCAAAACCATCAGAGGAAGATCAGTTGCTAAACATGCTCAAAGATATGTTCAAGAAACGAAAAGAAAAGTTGGATACAATGCTTGAAACAAGCCAGAATCAATTTGAAAGTATTCAGAGACAATCAGAATTCATTCAGAGGATAACAGATCAAACGAGACAGTTACCTCAAGAAGAATTATCAGATGAAACTGACAAAGCCTTCGAGTACCCAGAGATTCACAATGACACTTCAACAGAGGAGGAGGCTGAGCAGTATCAACAACCAGAGGTATCAGTTCAGGAGCCCGAACCGGCAAAGTCTCAATTTGACTTTTATTATTCAGATTCTGACGAGGATGAAGCTGATCTATTTGTACCAACTGCACCAACAACGGAGGATCAAACTTTCAATCCTCAAAATGAAGATCTTGGAGCATGATTTACCTTGATGGTTGAAGAAGATCTATCTGAACCATCCATTCCAGTCGTATCAGAGGATGAAAACCTAATGTCAGAAACATCTTTGCATCCTCAGGTTGACAATTTTGAAGCATGTATCTCACAGATGACAGATGAAGAGCTGAATACAAAAATTTTACAATACATCTGTGAAGAAATGGTGGAGCAAGAAATAGAGCAAATGGAGGAGCAATTATCAGACCAAATTGAAAATCCAGAGCATTCAGGAGAAACATCGTTGTATCGGGGAGTACAAATCAAAGATATCGCCCAGAAGCTTGACAGAATGGAACTCCCATTCCAAGTCAAGCACCATATGAGACATCCTGATTTTCTTTCTTTCTTTGCAGGAATCACTGGAACAACAAGGAGCAAAAAGGTGGCACGAGCACTGAATGAGACAAAACTCTTTTTGCCACTTTACCGTTGGAAGAGACCCTTCAAAAGCAACGCTCACGGGATTATCTTTAATCGGACATCCAAAACGACATTGAAACCTCTTTAACAGATGAATTTCAGTCACGTCTGGCTGAAGACGAAAAATTTAGCGCTAGCAGGGAGGCAACCCATGCAATTTGTTGTAATTTTTATTTTCATATTTTGTGCATACATGTTGTAGAGTTTTTAATTTTGTGTGTTATTTTTGTAGGGAAAAGCACAAACGGAGAATTTTAAGACAGAAGGAATTGTGTTTGGCAATCAAAGATGAGAAACAATTCATTAGCGATGGCTGAGTAAGGAATAAAATCTTGAGACGCATCCTAATGAATTTATACTAAGCGAGTGGCGTATTGCGTACACAATTTCGTTGCCTTAATTATTGCTTTGATTCGCTTTTCTGTTGTAATTATCTTTATTTTCGTAGACAGGATCCAGACTTTTTGACCTTTCAAGATTTCTTTTGTTGTTTAGCTAACAATCTTCCTTTGGAAGATATTAGTTCTATTATTACTCACCCTTTTTCAGGTACTATAAATTCAGCCCGTCATTACACTTTTGAAGGCATCCTGATTTGAAAAAGAAATACATAAAATATGGAAGCCACTTCAAGAAGACGAGTTGAAAACATCTGTGTGTTTTGCGGTAGTAGTGTTGGAACTAAACCACAATACGTAGAAGCAGCACAGGAATTGGGTCGAGTCTTAGCTGCAAGGAATATGCACTTAATATATGGCGGAGGCAATCTCGGACTTATGGGGATCGTTTCAAAGGCTGTACAGGAAGGAGGCAGTCATGTTTTGGGAATCATCCCAAAACCCTTGGCAGAGGCAAATCTTATTGGATCATCAAACGGAGAGGAACTGATCGTGCCAGGTATGTCTGAACGACTGGTAGAAATGATTAACCGTGCTGATGCTTTTATCGCTTTGCCAGGTGGCTTGGGTACATTGGAGGAAATTTTTATAGTTCTATCTTGGGCGAACCTGAACATACACCAGAAACCGCTTGGACTGTTTAATGTTGATGGATTTTATGATTTTCTTTGTGTGTTTCTTGATGATGCTCGGAGAAATGGGTTCGTGTCAAAACCTATGAAAGAACTCCTCTTTACTGCCAGAACTGCTCCGGATCTAATAGACCAACTCATAGCCTATGAACCACGAGTTGACCATATCCTTTCAAAGATAAATTGGTCCGAGGACGATCGTGGTAAGAGGCGTCGGATTAATCTGGATCTTAACTTTTAATTTCCTGTAGATTTCAGCTAACCAGGTACAGCCTTCTTAACTCTCCTTTTACAGTTTAAGACATTGGGGACAATGTCTCATTTAGGTTTGGGGGAGGGAATTAGTCGATCAGTACCTTATTTTTAGTTTGTGTGTTATTTTTATTTTTAGTCCAAAATTTTTCGAAAAATACAAAAAAATTGGAAAATTTTCAAAAATTACAAAAATATTTTGCATTTTTATTTGACTAAAAAGGTAAAATTGGTAAGAGATAGCTGAGTAAGGAGTTTCCACTCCTGAGACGTATCTCAAACCTATTTCGAAACAAGTTAATTTTTGTTTATTTCATTTTGAATTATTTAATTTATGATTCTCCTTAAAACGGACTAAAATGGATCTTCATATGCTCAGTTGACAGATATTATCAACATATATAGTAACATACGGACATGACCTTAAATTGAAAAGTTTGTAATATTCAATGCTCTAGTTTAATTGGACGAAACATCTCAAAAAGCAATGGAGTAAAAAAAAAAAACGTCTGAGATCCGAGTTATTAAGTCTGTAAGGGTGTTTTAACACCTAGTGCCCTAAAGCCAACTGGTTTGGGAGTTACTGGCCCAAAGCTCGTTACATGGATCGAAGATGCTGCAAAAATATATATATATCTGAAGTCTGAGTAATTAAGTCCGTAGGGGTATCTTAACACATGGTGCCCTAAAGCCAACTGGTTTAGGAGTCACCGACCCAACACTCGCTACATAGACAGAAGGTATTGTATATAAATAAAAAATAGAGAAAAATCAAAGAAAAAATCAGAAAAATGAGAAAAAATATTCCATTGCTACAAAAAGGTGTGAAATCTGATATAACTTTAGGACAAAAATATTACTCTCTTATCAACTGCACTTATGACTGTTGTGGGCAAAAATAAGTTGTTTAATATTTTGTTGGCTATATATATGAAGAATGGTAAAAATAATCGGAGAATTTACTTATTCAGTAATTTAGAATAAAACAAAACACTAGTAACTGGAGTAGAAGTTTCACCTGATTAGTCACTAACATCTTTATTCTCTTTTCGCTTGTCTTTTTACTTTTGTGTGCATTAGTTTTACTACCTTTTTACTTTTGTAAAATGTTTGTGGGTATCATTGATGTAAACCCTCACGAGACTACAACTCGTCCACTAGGGACACCTAGGGGTTTAAAGGCTTGTTGCATACGCTAAATGCAACCGTGATCCCTACGAAAGTGGCTTAGTTAATTTATTTATGTTATTTTATGTTTTACTCGAGGACTAGCAAAATGTTAGGTTTTGGGGTGTGATGAGTGGTAAATCTATCACTATTTCCCACTCATTTAACCTAATATTTTGTATAGTTTCTTGAGTTTTGTGAATATTTTGATGTGTTTTATGTTATTTTATAGATAAATAAAGTTTCAGGACATTCTGGAGGTGATTTGGGCCAAAACAGTGACAATTGGAAGAAAAAGGCATTTTGGTAAATTACCGCGTCGCGACGCCAAGACCTTCAGCGTTACAACACCTAACGTGCACCGAACAGTGCTAACGTGCCCCTGGTCCACGTGTCAGAATCTGAGAAAAGTTTGACTTTGCTAACGTGCGTCGTGCCACGTGTCACCATCACAACCGATCTGCTAACATGCGATGTGCCACGTGTCAGCATCCTACGGTGCCGACAGTCGCCATCGCCACGTATGCCATGTGTCACTCCACGTCATTACCACGTCATCAGCCACATCACCAGGTTGACCAATTCAAACTGCCACCTCACCGCCACGTCATCATCAGCCAATCAAGAAGTGCCACGTGTCGCAATCCTACGGTGCCGATAGTCTCTTTCCCACGTGTCGCCACATCACCGCCACGTCACTGCCACGTCAGCATCAATCATTTAGTCTCTAATCCTTATCTGACACGTGGCGGATAAGAATATCATCGACCAATCAGAAGCCGCCACGTGTCACAATAATTGAAGCCCAACCACCTCGCCACATGTCACCTGATCCAGAATCTGCAACCGACGAACCAGAGCGTGCACGTCGACAGAAGCTGGCGTAGTGACGCCAAAGGCCTTGGCGTCGCGACGCTGGAAGCCTACCAGGGCCTATAAATAGAGCTTCGAATTTCAGTTTTAGTTGCACCTCTCTCTCATCTCTTTGATGTAAATAATTTTAGTTCTTAGTTTTTTTAGTTTTTAGTTTTTTAAATAATTTTAATTACGTTTTGTTAATATAGTCATTTATTTTTTTACTTTTTACAGTTTTTACTATTTACCATGAGGAGGTAACTTCCCCAGCTATGGTGAAAGATAATTCTTTTACTGTTACTATTTAGATTAATCTCCCTTAAAAATAATATATTCACTATTTAAATATTGACTTAAAAATGATACCGCCAGATTGATCGGTTGGTAATTCATTTTAATCTGTTTTAAACCTGACTAATAAAGGATACCGCCAGATTGGTCGGTTGATAATATTATCACAAGTTTATATATTATTTTATGGGAGATATCTAAAATAGTAAATAGTAAAAGTATTTCCTTTTACCTTAGCATTTTATTTTATTTTATTTTACTTTTCAGCTTTTACTTTATGTTTACTTTTCAGTAGTATTTTTACATTATGTCTTTTACTTTTAAGTTTTTACTAGCCCTAGTTATGTGTTAGTTATCTGGGGTTGTGATGAATTCTAATATCACCGATTTATAAGGGGTTATTTTATAGTTTGGGTAATTTAAAGGTTTACTTATTAAGTCTTAAGCTTAATACTTCTTGTTGTCTGATCACCAATAAGATTGATGTGGTAAATCTAAAATGAACTAGACATAGGGATTTTAGGTTTCAGCCTTAAACTTAATAGCCCACGATCTTCCTTGAGGATAGATAACCCTTTAATATATTTCCTTACAGGATAGACATATACCTGTCGGGCGGGGGTAGCTATAATTGGAACTTAAACTTAATGAATCCAGATAATTTGGTTGACATAGACATATGGTTCAATTGGGTTAAACTAGGTATTTGCGTCTGACCATCGACAGAGGCTTTTGCATAATATAGTAGGTTCCAGATTAGTAAACTGATTTATTACACAAACATAAAATAATCACTTCATCTTTTAAAAGATATTAGAAGGATTCACAACCCTATATTGTGTTTTTGTTATTTTCTTTCGTATTTTCTTTTATCTTTTTATTTATTTATTTATTTAGCAAATCTACAATCAACCAAATCAATCAAGCCATCATTCTCTTCTCCCTCAATTAGATATCTGTAAATAAATAGATTCAATAATTAATAACAACAGTAGGAATTAAGTCCTCGTGGGATCGATATTTTTATACTACTTGAACGATACGTGCGCTTGCGTTATACATGTGTGTTTACGCCGGTCAAGTATAATACATGAAATGAGTCTGTCAACCCCGGAATGGTTCTGTCTCGAATGGGAATTGGTGGTGCAATCTCCAAAGGTTCAGGTTCCATGTTGACTAAAGCTTCTTGGCCTTCTCGTCTTTCCCTTCTCAACTGTCTGATGGTTCTTTCAATTTCCGGCTCAAGCGGTCGGAGTTCAAAGCTTCTGATTCGTCTCATGAAGTTTCAGAGAACCTGAAACACAAGAAAACAAAACAATAAGTAAAAAGAAAATTAGATACAAGTAAAGGTATCTAACCTTAAAACTAATAGTGAAAGATAAATAAGTCCCCGGCAACGGCGCCAAAAACTTGACCGGTGCTTACACACACGTATAACGCAAGCGCACGTATCGTTCAAGTAGTATAAAAAGTATCGATCCCACGATGACTTAATACCTAATCTATTAATTTTATGAGGTCAAATGATTACTAGTATCTAACATTTTGATTGATTGATTTGAAATGGTGATGATTCTAAATTTAAAAAAACAAGTAAATAAAATTGTTCGAAAGTAGGTTTAAGAAAATTCAATATTAAAAACTATCTAGGGTTGTGATTTCTTCCAATATCATTTTAAAGATGAAGTGGTTATTTTATGTTTGTGTAATAAATCGGTTTACTAACCTGGAACACTAAATTATGCGAAAGCCTTTGTCGATGGTCAGACGCAAATACCCAGTTTAACCCAAATGAACCATATGTCTATGTCAACCAAATTATCTGGATTCATTAAGTTTAAGTTCCAATTATGGCTACCCCCGCCCGACAGGTATATGTCTATCCTGTAAGGAAATCAATTAAAGGGTTATCTATCCTCAAGGAAGATCATGAGCTATTAAGTCTAAGGCTGAAACCTAAAATCCCTATGTCTAGTTCATTTTAGATTTACCAGATCAATCTTATTAGTGGCCAATTAACAAGACGCATTAGGCTTAAGACTTAATAAGTAAACATTTAAATTACCCAAACTATAAAATAACCTCTTATAAACCGGTGATATTAAAAGTCATCACAACCCCAGACAACTAATTTAGTTACAACACATAACTAGGGCTAGTAAAAACTTGAAAGTAAAAGACATAAAATAAAAATGCTGAAAAGTAATTGCGGTAGAGTAAAAGCTGAAAAGTAAATTGCAATAAAATAAAATGCTAAGGTAAAAGGATCAACTTTTACTATTTACTATTTAGATATCTCCCATAATATAATATATAAACTTGTGATTATTTTACCAACCAGCTATATAGGCGGTAACCTGATTAAGTCAAATTAAGTCCAACCAGCCATAAAGGCGGAACCAAAATAAATCTGTCATATAGGCGGTAAGAAAATTTAATTACCAACCAACCAATCTGGCGGTATCCTTGATTAGTCAGGTTTAAACCAGATTAAAATGAATTACCAACCGACTAATCTGGCGGTATCCTTTTTAAGTCAAATTTTAAATAGTGAATATATTATATTTACGGGAGATTAATCTAAATAGCAATAGTAAAATAATTACCTTTCACCCTAGCAGGGGGAAGTTACCTCCTCATGGTTGAATAGTAAAACTGTAAAAGTTAAAAAGAAATAAATTACTATTACTATTACAAAAGTAAATTACTATTACAGAACGTAATTCAAATTAATTACAAAACTGAATTTTAAAGAAACTAAGAAGAGAACTCCCGATTTACATCAGAGAATTCAGAGAGAATGGTACATCTGAAACTGAAACCTCGAGCTCAATTTATAGACGCGAATAAGCTCTGGGCGTCGCGACGCCAAAGGTTATAGCGTCGCGACGCCGGTCTCTTTTGGCGTGGCATGCTGAGGGCTTGACACGTAGCGATTCTGGATAAGGAGATAAGACGACACGTGGCAAGGCGGCTGAGAGCTCAATTATTATGCTGACGTGGCATGACATGGCACTGACGTGGCGACACGTGGCTAAAGGGAGTGTCTGCACCGTAGGATTGCGACATGTGGCACGCTGTGATTGGTTGATGATGACGTGGCACTTTGACTCGGTCAACTGGTGATGTGGATGATGACGTGGCGGTGACGTGAAGTGAAACGTGGCACACGTGGCAATGGTGATTGTCGGCACCGTAGGATGATGACACGTGGCACAGCGCACGTTAGCAAATCAGTTGTGATGGTGACACGTGGCACGACGCACGTTAGCAAAGTCAAACTTTTCAGATTCTGACATGTGGACCCGGCGCACGTTAGTATGGACCCAGTGCACGTTAGGCGCGCGACGCTAAAGGCTTGCGCGTCGCGACTCGAGAAATTACCAAAATGCATTTTTTCCAATTTTCACTGTTTTGGTCCAAATCACCTCCAGAATGTCCTGAAACTTTTATTTATCTACAAAATAACACAAAACACATCAAAATATTAACAAAACTCAAGAAACTATACAAAATATTAGGTTAAATGAGTGGGAAATAATGATATAATTACCACTTATCAATAAACACACGAATAAATATTATCCAAGTTATTGGTGGAAAATATAAAAAAAAATCTTTGTTTTCTCGTTGTCTATATCCTTTGACAACTAGTCTAGCTTTGTACTTATCTACTGTGCCATCTGGTTTTAATTTATTTTCAAGTATCCATTTACAACCTATAATTTTACAACCTGTAAGTAAATCTACTAAGTACCAAATTCTATTGGATTCTAAAACACATTTAATCTTCTATAGCTTCTTGCTATAAATCAGCACCTAAAGATGATAATGCTTTTTAAGAGTAGAAGGATCTTCTTCTAAAGTGTAAGCGTAGAAATCAGGACCAAAGTCTTTAATAGTTCTAGAACATTTACTTCTTCTAGTAGTATTCTATTTTATTCATCATTTTCATTAACTTCAGTCATAGGAACAGTATTGGAGGACGAGCCCCTATTATTCTTCAATTTAAAAGGAAATCTATCTTCATAAAAATCAGCATCATTCGATTCAATCACAACGAGCTCATTCAAATCATGAAACCTATATGTTTTGCTATTCTAGTAGTATTCTATTTTATTTATCATTTTCATTAAATTCAGTCATAGGAACAGTATTGGAGGACGAGCCCCTATTATTCTTCAATTTAAAAGGAAATCTATCTTCATAAAAATCAGCATCATTCGATTCAATCACAACGAGCTCATTCAAATCATGAAACCTATATGTTTTGCTATTAAAAAAATATCCAATAAACACACATGTATAAGTTATACTAGAGAGTTGTTCATTTTAGGATTAGGAATTCTAACATAAGCCACAACCCTAAATTTTAAGATATGACAAATTAGGTTTTCTATTTTTTAGAATTTCATAAGACGAAACTGTACCAGAATTAAGATATAAAAAATAATTAATAGAATTTCTCCCGAAACTGTACCAGAATTAAGTAAAATAAAAACTACAGCTTCAGTAAAAGTTTTATTTTTCCTTTCAACTTTACCATTCATTTTAGGTGAGTGAGGTGCAGTTTTTTCGTGCATAATGCCATGTGTTTTATAAATATCATTAAAAGATGCAGTGTCATACTCAGTTCCTCTATCGCTACGTAATCATTTAATCTTTTTATTAAATTGGTTTTTAACTTCGGTATGAAAAATTTTAAACATGTCAAAAGCTTCACTTTTATTTTTCATAAGATATACATAAAAGTAA
Organism: Zanthoxylum bungeanum; assembly: GCA_019454045.1. Lineage (NCBI taxonomy): Eukaryota > Viridiplantae > Streptophyta > Magnoliopsida > Sapindales > Rutaceae > Zanthoxylum > Zanthoxylum bungeanum. Next base: position 25,034 of record SKCR01030519.1, read on the forward strand.
TTTGAGCAATCATCAATAAATATGATAAAATAATGTTTACCAATCCTGGCCAATTTACCATCAAATTCACAAATATCTGAATGAATTAAATCTAATGGTTCAAATTCTCTAATTACATATTCATGTGGAGTTTTGGTAATTTTTTCTTGACTATAAAATCCACATTTTTCAAATTCATTTAAAGACATTGTATGAATTAATCCTAAATTACTTATCTTCTTAATAATTCGTTTATTAACATGACAAAGTCTAGCATGTCAAACATTAAATGAGCATAACGTGTAAGCAGAAGATGCAATTTTATTATCATTGACATTCAATTTAAACATTCCATCAGTTGTATACCTTTCACCCCAAAATACATTACTCTTAGTTAGAGAATACAAGTCAGCCCCAATGGTTTGTGTAAATCCAGCTTTATTAAAAAGATATCCTGAGATTAAATTCTTCCTAATTTATGGAGTATGCAAACCATCCTTAAGAATCACACTCTTTTTTGTTATTAAAAAAATAACATTTTCTGTCTTCATCTTTTAAAGTGTAGACCCTCAAAACGGAAAGGTTTGTTAAGTTCAGCAATATCAATTCCAAAGATATGGCAGAGACGATAGATATGGCAAATATATACACATCTTAAAATTGATAGTACAGTAAACGAATATTAGGATAGAAAAGATTATACCGAACAGGCTGAATCGCAGACAAAGTCACTTTCTTTAAGACATTTTGCGATTCTTGATGAGTGGTAAAACTATCACTATTTCTCACTTATTTAACTTAATATTTTGTATAGTTTCTTGAGTTTTGTGAATATTTTGATGTGTTTTGTGTTATTTTGTAGATAAATAAAGTTTCAGAACATTCCAGAGGTGATTTGGAGCAAAACTATGAAATTTGACAAAAAGGGTATTTTGGTAATTTTGGACATCTCGACACCGAAACCCTTGGCATCCCGACCTCTAACGTGCACCGGAGACTGCTAATATGCGCCAGGTCAACAAGTCAAAGTTGCCAAGTTTGACTTTGCTAACCTGCATCATGCCACGTGTCATCATCACAAGCAATCTGCTAACGTGCACTGCATGCCACGTGTCAAAAATTCAACGAGCCGTTTTTTTTTAGCCACCATGCCACGTGTCGAAAATTCAGCGATCCAAAAAAAATAATAAAAAAAAATCAGAAAAATAATAATAAAGAATTGGATTTTTTTTGCCTATAAATTGAGTTTGATTTCTTAAGTTTCAAATGTACCTCATCCTCTGAAATCCTTATAAATAAATTGAGAGTTCTCTTCTTTAGTTTCTTTTATTCAGTTTTATTTACGTTTGTAGTAGTAATTCTCTTATATAAATAGTAGTTTTCATTCATCCATGAGGAGCTAACTTCTCCATGCTGAGGTAAAAAGGTAATTCTTTTACTTTTGCTATTTAGATTAATCTCCCTTAAAATATAATATATAAACTATTTAAAACCTGAATTAATAAATGATACCGCCATTCCGGACGGTTGGTTATTCAATTTAAATTGGTTAAACCTGACTTAATGAGGATACCGCCATACTGGACGGTTGATTTAAGTTTATATTTATGTTCCGCCTTATGGCTGGTATATTTGAATTTGACTTAATCAGGATACCGCCATTTCGGACGGTTGATTTAAAATATCACAAGATTATATATATTATTTTATGGGAGATATCTAAATAGTGAATAGTAGATTTTAATTCCTTTTACCTTAGCATTTCTTTTTATTACTTTTCAGTAATTTCATTTTATGTCTTTTAAGTTTATATCAGCTTTAGCTATGTGTTGTAACTAAATTAAATATCTAGGGTTGTGATAAAATCTAATATCACCGGTTTTAAAAAGGGTTAGATTATAGTTTGGGTAATTAAAGAGTTATTTGTTGAGTCATAATCTTAATGCCTTTTTATTAACTGATCACTAATAAAATTGAATAGATAAACCTAAAATGAGCTAGAATAGGGACTTTAAGTTTAAAGACCTTATACTCAACAACCCACGATCTTCTTTAAGGATAGATAAACCTTTAATAGATTTCCTTACAGGATAGGAATATACCTGTTAGGCGGGGGTAATCATAATTGGAATTCAAACTTAATGAATCTAGGTAATTTGGTTGACATAGACATATGATTCAATTGAATTAAATTAGGTATTTGTAAATGACCATCGGAAGAGGCTTTTACATAATTTAATATTCCAGATTAATAAATCAATATTTACCCAACTATGATTTAACTACTTCATCTTTTAATTAATATTGGAAGAATTCACAACCCTAGATAGTTTTAATTCTCATTAATCTACTCTCAATTTCTTTTACTTGTTTTAAATTTAGAATCATCATTATCCTTTCAAACAACTTGTTAGATATTAGTAATCATTTGACCTCATAAAATTAATAGAATAGATATTAAGTCCTCGTGGGATCGATAATTTTTATACTACTTGAACGATACGTGCGCTTGCGTTATACGTGTGTGATTACGCGGGTCAAGTTTTTGGCGCCGTTGCCGGGGACTTCTTTATCTTTTACTATTAGTTTAGGGGTTAGATACGTTACTTGTATCTAATTTTCTTTTTACTTATTGTTTTCGTTTTATTGTGTTTCAGGTTATCAGAATCTTAATGAGACGAACCAGAAGCTTTGAACTACGACCGCTTGACCCAGAAATTGAAAGAACCATCAGACAGTTGAGAAGAGAAAGGCGACAAGGCCAAGAAGCAATTATTAACATGGAACCTGAACCTTTGGAGGTTGCACCACCAATTCCCATTCGAGACAGAACCATTCTGGTGGTTGATGGCCTCATTTCATGTATTGTACTTCCTCCCTTACCATCAAATGCAGGTGACATCAAAACTTGCATTCAGATGATTCAGTAATCAGTTCAGTTTAGGGAGAATGCAACTGAAGATCCTAATGCCAACATCAGCAACTTCCTGGAAGTTTGCGGTACTTTCAATTACAACCGAGAAGCTGAAGAAGCAATGCGACTGCGTGTTTTTCCATACTCCTTGAAGGACAGAGCTAAAGCTTGACCGGCGTAATCACACACGTATAACGCAAGCGCACGTATCGTTCAAGTAGTATAAAAAGTATCAATCCCACGAGGACTTATTACTATTCTATTAATTTTATGAGGTCAAGTTATTACTAATATCTAACAAGTTTATTATTTTGAAATGACGATAATTCTAAATTTAAAACAAGTAAAAGAAATTGAGAGTAGATTAATGAGAATTAAAAACTATTTAGGGTTATGAATTCTTCCAATATTAATTAAAAGATGAAGTAGTTAAATCATAGTTGGGTAAATATTGATTTATTAATCTAGAATATTAAATTATGTAAAAGCCTATTCCGATGGTCATTTACAAATAACTAGTTTAATTCAATTGAATCATATGTTTATGTCAACCAAATTACCTAGATTCATTAAGTTTGAATTTCAATTATGATTACCCCCGCCCAACAGGTATATTCCTATCATGTAAGGAAATCTATTAAAGGTTTATCTATCCTTAAAGAAGATCGTGGGTTGTTGAGTATAAGGTCTTTAAACTTAAAGTCCATATGTCTAGTTCATTTTAAGTTTAACTAATCAATTTTATTAATGGCCAGTTAATAAAAAGGCTTTAAGATTATGACTCAACAAATAATTCTTTAATTGCCCAAACTATAATCTAACCCTTTTTAAAACCAGTGATATTAGATTTTATCACAACCCTAGATATTTAACTTAGTTACAATACATAGCTAAAGCTGATAAAAACTTAAAAGACATAAAATGAAATTGCTGAAAAGTAATTGTAGAATAATGAATTGCAATAAAAAGAAATGAAATGCTAAGGTAACTTCTACTATATACTATTTAGATATCTCTCATAAAATAATAATATATATACTTGTGATATTTTGAACCAACCGTCCGGAATAGCGGTATCCTGATTAAGTCAAATTCAAATATACCAGCCATAAGGCGGAACTAAATTAAATCAACCGACCTAGAATGGCGATATCATCATTAAGTCAGGTTTAACCAGTTTAAAACCAACTGACCTAGAATGGCGGTATCTTTTTATTAATTCAGGTTTTAAATAGTTTATATATTATATTTTAAGGGAGATTAATCTAAAAAGCAAAAGTAAAAGAATTACCTTATTACCTCAGCATAGAGAAGTTACCCCCTCATGGATGGATAGAATTACTACTACAAAGCGTAAATAAAACTGAATATAAGAAGAAAATAAGAAGAACTCTCTTTTATACAAGTATTTCAGAGGATTTTGGTACATTGAAACTAAGAAATTTGAACTCAATTTATAGGCAAAAAAATCCAATTTTTTATTATTATTTTTCTGATTTTTTTTTTATTTTTTTTATTTTTTTTATTTTTTTTTTGGATCGCTGAATTTTCGACACGTGGCATGGTGGCTAAAAAAAACGGCCCGTTGAATTTTTGACACGTGGCATGCGGTGCACGTTAGCAGATTGCTTGTGATGATGACACGTGGCATGGTGCACGTTACAAAGTCAAACTTGGCAACTTTGACTTGTTGACCTGGCGCATATTAGCATCTCCGGTGCACGTTAGAGGTCGGGACGCCCAAAATTACCAAAATACCCTTTGTGTCGGGACCCCCAAAATTACCAAAATACCATTTTTTGCCAAATTTCACAGTTTTGCTCCAAATCACCTCCAGAATGTCCTGAAACTTTATTTATCTACAAAATAACACAAAACACATCAAAATATTCACAAAACTCAAGAACTATACAAAATATTAAGTTAAATGAGTGGGAAATAGTGATAGTTTTACCACTCATCACACCCCCAAACCTAACATTTTGCTAGTCCTCGAGCAAAATAAAATAACATAATAAAAATTTAACTAAGCCACTTTCGTAGGGATCACGATTGCATTTAACATATGCAATAAGCCTTTAAACCCCTAGGTGTCCCTAGTGGACGAGTTATAGTCTCGTGAGGGTTTACAGCAATGATACCCACAAACATTTTACAAAAGTAAAATGGTAGTGAAACTAATGCACACAAAAGCAAAAAGACAAGAGAAAATAGAATAAAGAAGTTAGTGACTAATTTTAGGTGAAACTTCTACTCCAAGTTTACTAGTTGTTTTGTTTCATTCTAAATTACTGAATAAGTAAATTCTCCGATTATTTTTATCATTCTTCATATACACAGTTAACAAAGTTTTATTCAACTCATTTTTGCCCACAACAGTCATAAGTGCAGTTGATAAGAGAGTAATATTTTTGTCCTAAAGTTTTATCAAAGTTCACATCTTTTGTAGTAATGGAATAAATTTTCTGATTTTTCTGATTTTTTCTTTGATTTCTTCTCTATTTTTTATTTATATACAATACCTTCCATCTATGTAGCGAGCTTTAGGTCGGTGGCTCCCAAACCAGATGGCTTTAAGGCACCAGGTGTTAAGACACCTCTACGGACTTAATTACTCAGACTTCAGATATATATACATATATATAAATTTTTCATCATTTTTTATCCATGTAACGAGCTTTCGGTCAATGACTCCTAAACCAGTTGATTTTAGGGCACTAGGTATTAAAATACCATTACAGACTTAATAACTCGGATCTCAGATGTATATATATATATATATTTTTTTATTCCATCACTTTTTGAGATGCTTCTCCAATTAAACTATAGCACTGAATATTACAATCTTTTCAATTTTATCATATGTCCGTATGTTACCATGTATGTTGATAATATCTGCCAACCAAGTATATGAAGATCCATTTTTAGTCAGTTTTATGGAGAATTTACAAATTAAATAATTCAAAAGGAAGTAAACAAAAATTAATTTGTTTCGAAAAAATGGGTTTTGAAATACGTATCAGGAGTGAATTCCTTACACAACTATTTCTTACCAATTTCACATTTTTAGTCAACATAAAAACAAAACCATAAAGAAATAATTTTTACTGGTCATGGTGTGTGACTAACTGTCGAATGGACTTCCCGTTGTAGATTCCTCAGAGGGAGGGTGGAGCGAGGCTCACTTAAGTACCCTAGCCTCTTATCGCTTGGTGTCAGGAATAAACAACAAGTCCTCCAAACTAGTATATCACAACAAGCTACGGGTGAATGATTATCTAGGTGCCTTCACAACTTTTCCTTATAGAAAGGTAGTGAGTGAAGGAAGACATCAAACCATCACTTAGCTTTAAATATACCTTTGATAAAAATGCAAAATATTTTTGTAATTTTTGAAAAAAAATTAATTTTTTTTTGTATTTTTCGAAAATAATTTTGGACTAAAAATAAAAATACAATAAAAACAAGATACTACTAACTATTCCTCACCCCCAAACCTAAATGAGACATTGTCCTCAATGTCTTAAACAGTAGAAGAAGAGTTTAGAAGATAGTACCTAGTTGGCTGAATTACTACAAGAAAATTAAAGGTTAAGATCCAGATTTATTCGACGCTTCTTACCACGATCATCTTCGGACCATTTTATCTTTGAAAGGATAGGGTCAACTAGTGGTTCATATGCTAAGAGTTGGTCAATTAGATCCGGAACAGTTCTGGCAGTAAAGAGTAGTTCTTTCAAAGGTTTTGACACGAACCCATTTCTCCGGGCATCATCAAGAAACACACAAAGAAAATCATAAAATCCATCAACGTTAAACAGCCCAATTGGTTTCTGGTGTATGTTCAGGTTCGCCCAAGATAGTACTATAAAAATTTCCTCCAATGTACCCAAGCCACCTGGCAAAGCAATAAAAACATCAGAACGGTTAATCATTTCCACTAGTCATTCAGACATACCTGGCACGATCAGTTCCTCTCCGTTTGATGATTCAATAAGATTTGCTTCTGCCAATGGTTTTGGGATGATTTCCAAAACATGACTGCCTCCTTCATGTACATTGGAGGAAATTTTTATAGTACTATCTTGGGCGAACCTGAACATACACCAGAAACCAATTGGACTGCTCAACGTTGATGGATTTTATGATTTTCTTTGTGTGTTTCTTGATGATGCCCGGAGAAAAGGGTTCTTGTCAAAACCTATGAAAGAACTCTTTTTTACTGCCAGATCTGCTCCAGATCTAATAGACCAACTCATAGCCTATGAACCACAAATTGATCATATCCTTTCAAAGATAAAATGGTCCGATGATGATCGTGGTAAGAAGCGTCGAATAAATCTGGATCTTAACCTTTTAATTTTCTTGTAGTAATTCAGCTAACCAGGTACTATCTTCTAAACTCTTCTTCTACTGTTTAAGACATTGGGGACAATGCCTCATTTAGGTTTGGGGGTGAGGAATAGTTAATAGTACTTGTTTGTATTGTGTTTTTATCTTTAGTCCAAAAAATTTTTTTCGAAAAATACAAAAAAAAAAAATTTTAAAAAAAAAAATTCAAAAACAAAGGCATATTTAAAGCTAGGTGATGGTTTGGTGTCTTCCTTCACTCACTACCTCTTTATAAGGAAAAGTTGTGAAGGCACCTAGATAATCATTCACATGTAGCTTGTTTTGATAGACTAGTTTGGAGGACTCGTTGTTTATTCCTGTCACCAAGCGATAAGAGCCTAAGAGGCTTGGGTACTTAAGAGAGCATCGCTCCACCCTCCCTCTGGGGAATCTACAACAGGAAGTCCATTCGACAGTTAGTCACACACCATAACTCGTTGGCACGTATCATAAGGTATAAAAAAGGTGCGTTCACTTAGTCGCTTGAACCCTTGAGTGGGGAGTCCTAATTGTGAGCAATCCTTCGTCAGCGAGAGCCTTTGTTTACACTCCTAAAACCCACATGTGAACCATAGTTATATGACCAGTAGAAGTTATTTCTTTATGTTTATGGTTTTGTTTTTATGTTGACTAAAAAGGTGAAATTAGTAAGAAATAGCTGTGTAAGGAATTCTCACTTCTGATACGTATTTCAAACCCATTTTTCGAAACAAGTTAATTTTTGTTTATTTCCTTCTGAATTATTTAATTTTTAAATTCTCCATAAAACTGACTAAAATGGATCTTCATATACTTAGTTGGAAGGTATTATCAACATGCATGGTAACATACGGACATGAGCTAAAATTGAAAAGTTTGTAATATTCAGTGCTCTAGTTCATTTGGAGGAATCATATCAAAAAGTGATGGAATAAAAAAAACGTCTGAGATCCGAGTTATTAAGTCTGTAAGGGTGTTTTAACACCTAGTGCCCTAAAACCAACTGGTTTGGGAGTCACTGGCCCAAAGCTCGATACATGGATCAAAGATGCTGCAAATATATATATATATATATATATATATATATATAATATATATATCTGAAGTCTGAGTAATTAAGTCCGTAGGGGTATCTTAACACCTGGTGCCCTAAAGCCAATTGGTTTGGGAGTCACCGACCTAAAGCTCGCTACATAAATGGAAGATATTGTATATAAATAAAAAAATAGAGAAAAAATAAAAGAAAAAATCAGAAAAATCAGAAAATTTATTCCATTACTACAAAAAGGTGTGAAATCTGATAAAACTTTAGGACAAAAAATATTACTCTCTTATCAACTGCACTTATGACTGTTGTGGGCAAAAATAAGTTGAATAATACTTTGTTAGCTATGTATATGAAGAATGATATAAATAATCGGAGAATTTACTTATTCAGTAATTTAGAATGAAACTAAACAACTAATAACTTGGAGTAGAAGTTTCATCTGAATAGTCACTAACTTCTTTATTCTATTTTCTCTTGTCTTTTTGCTTTTGTGTGCATTAGTTTCACTACCTTTTTACTTTTATAAAATGTTTGTGGGTATCATTGATGTAAACCCTCACGAGACTACAACTCGTCCACTAGGGACACATAGGGGTTTAAAGACTTGTTGCATATGCTAAATGCAACCGTGATCCCTACGAAAGTGGCTTAGTTAAATTTTATTATGTTATTTTATTTTGCTCGACTAGCAAAATGTTAGGTTTGGGGGTGTGATGAGTGGTAAAACTATCATTATTTCCCACTCATTTAACTTAATATTTTGTATAGTTTCTTGAGTTTTGTGAATATTTTGATGTGTTTTATGTTATTTTGTAGATAAATAAAGTTTCAAGACATTCAGGTTGGAGCAAAACTGTGGAAATTTGGCAAAAAAGGTATTTTGGTAATTTTGGGCGTCTCGACACCGAAACCCTTAGAATCCCGACCTCTAACGTGCACCGGAGACTGCTAATATGCGCCAGGTCAACAAGTCAAAGTTGCCAAGTTTGACTTTGCTAACGTGCACCATGCCACGTGCCATCATCACAAGCAATCTGCTAACGTGCACCGCATGCCAGTAGTAATTCTCTTCTATAAATAATAGTTTTCATCCATCCATGAGGAGCTAACTTCTCCATGCTGAGGTAAAAATGTAATTCTTTTACTTTTGCTATTTAAATTAATCTCCCTTAAAATATAATATATAAACTATTTAAAACCTGAATTAATAAAGGATACCGCCATTCCGGACGGTTGGTTATTCAATTTAAATTGGTTAAACCTGACTTAATGAGGATACCGCCATACTGGACGGTTGGTTTAAGTTTATATTTCTGTTCCGCCTTATGGCTGGTATATTTGAATTTGACTTAATCAGGATACCGCCATTTCGGACGGTTGATTTAAAATATCACAAGATTATATATATTATTTTATGAGAGATATCTAAATAGTGAATAATAGAAGTTAATTCCTTTTACCTTAGCATTTCTTTTTATTACTTTTCAGTAATTTCATTTTATGTCTTTTAAGTTTATATCAGCTTTAGTTATGTGTTGTAACTAAATTAAATATCTAGGGTTGTGATAAAATCTAATATCACCGGTTTTAAAAAGTGTTAGATTATAGTTTGGGTAATTAAAGAGTTATTTGTTGAGTCATAATCTTAATGCATTTTTATTAACTGATCACTAATAAAATTGAATAGATAAACCTAAAATGAACTAGACATAGGGACTTTAAGTTTAAAGACCTTATACTCAACAACCCACGATCTTCTTTAAGGATAGATAAACCTTTAATAGATTTCCTTACATGATAGGAATATACATGTTAGGCGGGGGTAATCATAATTGGAATTCAAACTTAATGAATCTAGGTAATTTGGTTGACATAAACATATGATTCAATGAATTAAACTAGGTATTTGTAAATGACCATCGGAAGAGGCTTTTACATAATTTAATATTCCAGATTAATAAATCAATATTTACCCAACTATGATTTAACTACTTCATCTTTTAATTAATATTGGAAGAATTCACAACCCTAGATAGTTTTAATTCTCATTAATCTACTCTCAATTTCTTTTACTTGTTTTAAATTTAGAATCATCATCCTTTCAAACAACTTGTTAGATATTAGTAATCACTTGACCTCATAAAATTAATAGAATAGATATTACGTCCTCATGGGATCGATACTTTTTATACTACTTGAAAGATACGTGCGCTTGCGTTATACGTGTGTGATTACGCCGGTCAATTCTATTTTGAATTGTGCTAGTAGTATTTTGGTTTCGTCGTCCCTAAGATAAAACAGTTCAGATATCACGTATGTTTCAACTGATTTTGCATTGAATCAGTTGAAATACTCACACCCCAAGAACACGAAAAATAGAGAACTATTTATGAAGAGAGAATATAATATATTTTTTTTTGAAATCGTTGGAAACCCCACCACCAAACCACCTGTTCCGAGTTTAAGCGGAGTAGGAAAAACCCCCGGTTGTCCCAGAATCTTACAAGAAACGCACTCATTGAATTTGAACCCAGGACCTGAAGGTCAGACCCTGAACCCTACACCACCAAGCTACGCCCCTTGGAGACAATTATTTTCTTATTGTTGTGCCCTATTATGAAAATATGTCTTGTTTATATAAGAAAAATTTAAAAATATTTTCATTCAAAATTAACGTCTATATATATATACAACCGATGGGACGGATGGGACGGACGGCATCGCGCACATGTGGTAGATCATCATTAGCATTGCTCATCACCCTTTCATAAAAATAGGTACCCTTGGAGTCTGAACCCAAGCTCCAACTCTTCATGCTATAAACATTAATTTTATATTGTTTTCATTCAATGTGGGACAAGCTAATAAATGGTGGTTGTTGATGGTGATTTTCGGACCCGAGAATATTCGAAATATGAAGAAGGGGATTAAGGGGATTTCACTTACCAAGAAGGGGGCCCAATGTATTTGCAAAGATGGGGGTCCAGGCCCAAGGCCCGGAGGCGTTCGACCCGACCAGTGGATCAGATTCGGCTACATTTGAAGACCGACCCGAGGATGCCAATTTTGGCTTTGAAGCACTATGAAAGGACTCAGGATGAACCGGCAGAGGCACAGTCACATACACCCGGGGAATGTGATTGTTAGAAGATACAAGCTAGAAGAAAATCATAACCGTTCAGACTTTCATCAAGGGAAGCTATTTCTCAATATTTCTACATGCCCATAACTAAAGTGCCAAGTAGGAGCTTAATGTTGGCTTAACCCTTTTGAAAAGAATGTGAGGGAAGTGAAGGCATCTCTGCCGACCCGACCTTTTAGTAGATGCAAGGAAGGACATCACTTGTTTCGGCATACCGACCCGATGATATGGGTCAGGGTTGCAGCATTATACTCTTAGACAGATGACGTAAGCACTAAACAGAAGTTTGCGCCTCTCAAAGACTGATGAGATAGGAGTAGGACGACAGCTGATGGGATGGAAGAGAGCCTCAAGCTTATCCACTGACACAAGAAACCGCGTGCATGATTGGAATACATGTCGGCACATGGGCAAGTGTAACAATTACCAAAAAATGGTGAATTAATGAGTTTCAGATGGCAGAGAGTAGTTGTGTCAGACAACATAGCTACTTTTTATATAGTGATTGGGGAAATGAGCCTAAACAATGATAGCATGGTAACTTGGTTGACGTCACGAATTGGTGAAATAGTGGATCTAGACGTACTATATAATAGGTTGAAGACTCAGTTATGGGAGTTGGTTCATTTTATTAGTATTTTTTTTCATATTTCACACAATTTGTAAAAGAGAAAAAAAATCTTAGTGTAAGCGAGAGATAACACTAAAATGCTTCTAGCACTTCTAGCCAGAAAACAACGGGCACAATTTCTCTAGGAGGAACTTGATCGGCATCAGCACCAAAGGTGGGGAGAGACTCGTCAACCTCTAACTCCTGACATTGCATTTCATTCAACAACTCAACCCTAGGTACCTCACCCTCTATATAATAACGGGCCTATAAAGCTACTTAATTATCATAATAAGCATAAGGCACTATGGAAAATGATCGAGTACACCTGACATATTGGCTCTTCCACTACTTCCAGACGACTGTCGTTATCGGCGATGTTCGGCCTTCATAGCCACTTGGCCTATGCACCTATTCAGGTAACCGTTCCTTACCAAGTCATACACATGCTCCAGCAGGTCTCTGCATCTTTTCGTGGTGTGTCCCCTCACATTATGTTGCACACAATAAACCATGTTGTCACTATTCTCAATGGGAAACCTCTTCTAGGGGTGAGAAAAATCAATTTCGGTTTCGGTTCCGATTCCGCATGGAACCGGAACCTACCCGGAAAAAATCGGTTCCTAACTAAGTGAAACTGGAACCTACCCAATTAAATAGGATACCCTATTAAACGTTCCAATTCGGTTCCGCGTGGACCAGAACCTACCCTATTAAATAGGGTACCCTATTAATCGGTTCCAATTCGGTTCTGCGTGGAACCGAAACCTACCCAATTAAATAGGGTAACCTATTAATCGATTCCAATTTGGTTCCGGTCCGGTTCCGATTTACCCTATTTATTTTTTATTGTCAAACTTTGAAAATACAATTATTTCTCACACTTGAATATTACATAATATTATTGGCAACTGTCCATACAAAAATAAAACAATAAATAAAACTGCATATTGTATAATATTTTAGAATCAATACATAATATTCTTATAGGAAGTGCCTAGGTTTAAATTAGGTTTTAATGGATTTAAATTGGTTATGAAATTGGGTTTAAATTGGATTTTAAGAATGATTATGAAATTGGGTTTAATTTGGCTTTAATTTGGGTTATAAAATTGGGTTAAATTGGGTGTTAATTTCGTTCCGAAATTGATTCTAAATTCGATTCCTAAACACGTACTGGTTCTGGTTCCGAAATCAGTTCCCAAAACAGGTTCTGGTTCTGGTTCCGAAATTCGGTTCCCAAAACCGGAACGTTCCAGTTCTAAAATTCGATTCCGGTTCCGACCATTTTGGACCGGAACCGGACCGATTACAACCGGTTCTGATTCCAATCCCGGAAAATTGATCTGGTTCCAACCGGTTCCGAGTAGAACCAGAACCGGTGCTCATCCCTAACCTTCTCGGGTCAGGCTCAGTCAATAGATCTTTATGTTGGATTTCCCGAACTATTTAGGCTATGGGTCTGTTCAAGGGTGTGTACATTGTTCCTCCGGCGACATAGTTGACCTGGACAGACGTCTTCTCTCTTGCGTTGGATTATTTTGAGGTATTGACTTGAACTTCTTCTGCCTCGGGATCGCTCAAACCCTGCCCAAATCCCGCTGGTTTTCTTGCCGGGGTGCTCGGCTTCTAAATAGTCCCACCTCGGGCGATCTTCTCCTCTCCCTCAACAACACAAACTTTTTTGCCTGCTCCAAAACCGTGGTATAGTCCGGCATCTTCTGGATCCTCAGGTGAGACCATAACCTCCCGATCTTGAGGCTCTTTTGAAACTTTCCAGCGTCTTCGGGGACTCATATGGACCGACCTCTAATACCAGGCCATGATATCTATCGACAAAGCTTTTCAAATACTCGTTGTCTCTCTGCTTCATCAACCTCAACAACCCCACCGTCTTCCTCGGTATGGAAACCCTTTTGAAGTGTCTCACAAAAGGATTTCCTCAACTGCACGAAGCTGCTGATACTCTTTGGGGTCATGTCTCTGAACCATTTGTTGGCTGACCTGCCCAAGGTTAGAGGGAATATCTTACAGATGGCCTCTCCGACCATTCCCTGAACCTCCATCAGCAAAACAAAATTCTCAACATGGGACTTGGGGTTCGTGTTCCATTGGTAGACATTCATCGAAGGCATAGTGAATCTCCTTGAGAATTCCATTGCCATAATTTACTTTGTAAAATGGGACGCCGCCTCCATGTATTGGTCACTCATTGGTCTGTCTTTCATACTTTCCTCCCACTTCTGAAACCAACTTCTCATCTGGCCCTCGAGCTGTCACGCTCGCGTCCACGGGTTTCCCTGCGCCTCTCACTCTAGGCACGATACCTTTCGTAATTGGGAGATCCATACCTCTCCCTCAAGTGTCGTTCTATGTCACTGTCTGTGAAACACAGCCTGTTGCTGGAGGATTCCGGAGTTTGTTTGCCTTTCTCTTCTTCCCACAACTCCCCCGCTGGTGCGGCTCCGACAATGACTACAGATCTCACTCTATAGGTATTTCTCTTTCCATTTTCACTGTCTCCTTCTGCTCCGGCGATTCTTTTTCCTCTCGCTATCTCCTCTTTCTTTTGGCTAGGGCTTGCTTCCCCTTTTTCTCCCACCTTATTTTCCAGCTTTTCCAACTTCTCCAACATGGCTTTCATGAAGGTTTGAGTTGCCTCACTTTCCTTTCGAGCATTTTCTCTCTCACTTTGCATGGTTTCTTCCATTTTCTCCATTCACTCCGTCATCGAAGCCTCTGAAGATTTGTGGTTCCTGTCTCTTGCCATCGCCTTAGTATGTTTGTTGCTTCTCGTACTGGTCCCCATAGACGGCGCCAACTGTTGGCAATTTTTTTCATTCCAGGGGTAATTCAGGAAAACCACTCATCGAACAAACCTCCCCCAGACAGTGAATTTATTTGGTTTGTTGGGAACCAAATGCAAACTTAGCAGGTAAATAGGAAATCACACAGACAAAACAAAGGATTTAACGTAGTTCGGCGGAATGAATCTAATCTACCTCCACGGGCACAAAGGAAAATGGAGCTTTTATTACTGGCTCGGGTCATACTGACCTCTTTTCTTTCTCTAGCTAAAGATTTTTCTCTCTATTACAAGCTACATGTGCTTTTGGATAAAATTGATTAACCATTTACAATGAACTCTTAACCCCCTTATATACCAAGACAAATTCCACTGTTACACTTACTTCGTGATGCCAGTCACGTTGCTAAATCATTATTGTTTAAGCTCTCTTCCCCAATTACCCTACGGATTATAAAACAGCCCTCTGACACCTCTATGACCTGCCACCTGAGACAACTACACTATGCTGCCTAAATCTCATTAAACCAATGCTACTTTTGGTAAATGCTACACGCTATGCCACAGTGCCAGCCCGTACTCCAACCACCCATATGCGGTTGTGCGTGTCGGTGAATAAGCTTGCAGCCCGGCTCCGTCCTATCAGTCGCTGGCCTACTTCTATCTCATCAATCATTGGGAAACTCAAACTTTAGTTTAGCGCTTACGTCGCCCAAACTTAAACATAATATCATTACCTTGACCTACCTCTTCGGGTCAGTAAATTTAGATGATTGACCGCAACGATCGACTTGTCCTACCAGGTCAGGTCGGTGCTTAGACCTTTTACTCCCCTCGCACTCCCTGAACATCTTCCACATCGGGTCAGACACCAAGTGCAAACTAATTTTGATCTTCTTATCGGCCGGATGCCTATGCCTCTTGAGCCTGGACCCTTGTTCGGGAAGTGAAAATCTCTTATATACCCTTCTTCACACTTCTGCTTTTCTCGGGTCAGAAAATCACCATCAACACTTATAAATAATAAAAAGACCTTAAAATAATTAAATAGTGATATAATTACAATTATTATATTAGGCATTGCAAAATATCACTATATATTTTATTTTTAAATATATTTACACGGATCGATTTATAAGTGATATATATATATAATAATTAAATCATAAAATTTAATTTCCTACTTTTATTTTTAGAGTTTATGTTTTTATTTCTATGTTTTTATTTTTAATATTTTTTTAATACATTCCAATACACGATAAGAAAAAGGCGCACCAATTCATTTTACTTGAATTATTTAATACCCAACTTTATTAATTGTTTCATCTTTAGCTGCAAAACGTTGCCAAAAGCAAATATCAAGAACCGCCACAGAGCAAAGATGATAAGCACATACCGCACGAGTCACGACACTATCTAATGCAAACAACAGGCAAACACACAAAATCCTTTTTTAAGTGAACAGAACAAACAGCTGACATAAAACGATGGGAGAGAAGCAGAAGCACTCAGACAACATTATAAAGCAAGACCCAACACAGTCTGTACATATAAAAGATCTCACAGTCAAAACACACACACACCTGCAAACGCATATTTATAGATTATCACAATGCTTAAACGTGATGGTCTCCTCATCTTCATATATATATATATATATATCACACGTCGTAAGGAGAAGTAGGGCTCCCGAGTCCAACCTCGTTCCTCTTCTCGTAAGCGTCTGATGCAGATCTTCTTCGAAACCGAAACGACTCTCTACCACCTAAGCATCATCATCCACACCGTAAGTTTTACTTTCTCGTTAATCGTTAATGAACTTGATTTCACCACAAAACTACAAATGCCCTACCATTTATAAATATACAAGGAACTTAGCTATCACAAGTTTCTATCATTTATTCTAAACTGCACAACTCAGGCTGATGTGTTGTAACAATATTTACTAGGTGGTGTAAGTTTCAGCCTGAACCTAAAAAAGATCATGTCCAAGTCATTCATGATTTCTAAATGTACATCAACTTTGTAAGTCTGTTTGAATGGCGAGTTTTTCCAGTGGCATGTGGATGGTATTATCTGCAACAGTAGTGTGCATTGACCACTCAAAATACCCAGGAATATACACAGAATAAAGATGTCTATGTCTTGAAAAATGGTAGCATACAATTAGATATTATGAATGTGGAATGGTAGTAGCTGCAGCTCGCTCTTTTGACTCGTTAAAGTCTCCTATCTCATTGGCTTTAAAGAAATTCTGGTGATCAACGTTAGAGATTTAGTTTCATTCAATTGGATTTCAAATAAAAACTGTTGTATTCTTTTTACCAAGTACTTAAATAGTCCATCGCTAGAGAAAATTAACTCATGTGATTTTCACTCACAAGACTCTTAACTGTCTTAAATTTTACGGAATCCTAAACTAATTTTGATAAAAATTTGGGGATTCCAATCGATCGATTGGCTGTTTCGTCTCTACGTGGTCAGCTCTCGTCAGGGCCATTGATGGGAAAAAAGGTTGGCTTTTTGCAAAATTTCAAAAATCATCCGGGACGTGTTTAGTTCCAAACAAGGTCGTTTTTGGGCGGGGTGTGTAAGTGGGGTTGAATATGATGAGTGTACACTTATCACTGTTGGTAATACAATTGACTCTATTTTAATAGTGACAGATCACACGATCACGAAAGGACTAAAATACCCTTTGCATGCAACCTACCGTATAACAAAACTACACCTAATTCCAATATCATAGGAAAGACGGTTTATAGTAGAAGCTAAAAAATAAAGGGCAAATTTGTCATTTTACGAACAAAAATCCAAGCTTACCGGAAAAGGGAGATACCGGAGGAGTAGAGCCAGCAGGAGATACCGGCGGCGAACCACTTTGATAGCCAGGTGGCTTCACTATCATGATGCTGCGTGTAACTTTCATCGGCGATTCATCAACGTCTGATCTCACGTTCCCGCCATCAGATTCTAATCACAGCCAATAATCAAAACCTATAAATCAGATATATATTCAACATACACTTTATCGCATGTACCTATCAAGAGTAATTAAAATAGTAATTAGATTCAATTAAATCTGAGCAGTCTGATCAGAATAATCCTTTTGATAAGTTTGGTTGAATGATTTTAGTTCATTTCATTTTTAAATAGTTCTATTTGTTTCAAGCTAAAATGCACCGCCGACTTATTGCGTACCCTTGCCGGAGCTTGACCGGAAACTGAAGGTGTTGTGCTTTCGGAGCTTGCCGAGCCCGGACTCGGGACGGGGCCCCGCCAAGGTGTCGTCCCACAACTGGTCAAGTAAGCCCATAACAAGACCAACCTCACAATCACAAACACACTCGTGAAGCCTAGACAGGGTAGTGGCGAAGATATTTAACGTGGTGGTGGAGGTTAAATGTCGAACAAGTCTAAATTAAAAGCCGAACGCTTTTGATTGGATGAAGTTGATCTGGACCGTTGATTCCGATCTGAAACTACAGCTATGACGTGGAAAGTAGATCGAAGAGCACGTTACAAGGATAAGATCAATATGACCGATGGCGGCGCCCATTGACCCGGAGTTATCATACAAAAGACTGACAGGTGGCAGATGAAGATATGGACGAGGGTCCTTTTTGTCTGGAATGTTCCTTACATCTCACTATCTATATATTTGGGCTTTGAATTTCCATATAATTACAAAATGAACCAACTTAGATACTCCATTTTGGGCTTTAAATGACCTCCAATTTCTTTGTAATTACATGGACGGACTAGATTCTATCAGATTCTCAGCCGGAGAAACTTTAATAACATGATATGTGTTGTGGTATCCCACATTATTTGAGATAAATCTTAGGGATGTCTTTATAAGTAAAGGATTTCCTCAACTCGTAAGAGGTTTTTTAGGTGAGTTTGGTTCCATGTCAAAAATAAAACCGTGAGAGGCTAGTGGGTCAGGTTGTTAGTCAATCATTGAATTGCCAGAACGGATAATATCTAACTAGTTTAATCGGAGCTTATATATATTGATCAATAATTTTCTCTCTCCATTTTATTGGCTAATGTATATATGAAAATATTGGTGGACAAACGTATCACATCATGTGTATGTCTGTCTCACACTAGTTTTTCTCTGGTCTTTAGCACAAATATCAAAATGAGTAAGGGAGAATGCCACTCTCCCCTCCCCAATGTTTATAACACTTACCATTTATCCTTATATTATTTTCATAATACCCTAACACTCCATTGATGTCTAGGGTTGGCAGAAAATTTGAATCTCAAATCCCATCTAGATCACATCCCATTCAGTCTGGAATTTAGGACGATTTCATTCTGAAAAAAAAATTTCGATTGGAATTCGAGACGATATATCGACCCAAATAAATATATGGCGGGATTCGAGATAATTTTCTTGTCTCGAATCTCAAATTTTAGCCTAAAACGTTTTGAAACCTGATCGAGATTCCAAACCATTTAGTCTGGGTTTGGAGCAATTTTTCATCCGGTTCAATATATAATTCAGATTCAGGATAATTTTTTTGTCCCGAATAGTAATCGGGACGGGACGAAATGAGACTCGATTGGGACAAAATGTCATCAAAAAATCAAAAAATATTTGTGCTTTTATATATTTATCCTTGTGATAAAAAAAAAATTTAACATTTTCACATCATTATTATTTCATTAAAATGGTTATAATCTTTTTTTATATAGAAAATTCTTTTATTTAAATGCAAAAAACAAAAAACAAAAATTAGGGAATATACAAGAATCGTCAATTTAATGTTATTTTTTCAGACAATTTTCATTTGAGTTGTTTAATTAACATTTTCTTATTAAGTAATTAAAAAAATTTATATAATACTTGGCATGGTAACATCGGAGATATAATATCTAAAACTTACTAATTTTTTTGGCTTCAAAACTTAATTATCAAGAAAATATTTCTTAATAATACTCAACACAAAAAATAAAATAAAAATTCTAAAGAAATAACATTAAATTAACACCACTCATATATTCCTTACAAATTTTTTGTTATATTTTTTTAAATGGTTTTAAATAATTGATTTTTATTATCAATTTATATAGATATATTAATATATTATATTTCTAGTTTTATTTTATTTATTTAGTATACTGTAATATAAAACCAACATTAGCAAGGGTGGACATTCATGACAGTCTATAAAATCTTCTAGCTCTTTTTGAGGTTTTAGGTATGAATGCGATTTCAAAACCGAACAGTTTAGGGGATGCATAATTTACTGTTTATGTTGTTAGGCTCCGTCCTAACTAGATTCAAGTCTTAGGATTTCCTAAATTTATAAACGAGCTGAAATGATTATATTTGTATATCGTTGTGATGTTTTAATTAAAGAATTTCTTCATTAACCTGCAAAAAAAAAAAATAATAATAATAACAAAACATATAAAAAAAACACCCAATGAATGAAACCAATCTACCACATCCCACTCAAAAACAACAACAAAGCAGTAAAACTCACATATCTACTATGTGTGGTGTAAATGCCTATGTCCCAATCTTATTTTAACACCTCGATTTTCAAAACCAGAAGATATCGATATGTTACGATCTTTCACTCATTCATATTTAAAAACTAAATTATGGAAGCATAAAACTTAACAAATCATCTTTAATAAATGACGATGGATATGAAAATATATATACTCAATCATTCGAATCTTAAGGACATCAAAATTGCTAAAAAATATTTACATCTCCATATCATTCTTTCCTAATCCACTTCTCAAATTAAGTGTCAGCGGAAGACCTTATACTAAATACAATATAATCTTCAAATCAAATCCTTCAACATTGTGAGATAACATTAATTTAAATTCCTTACTCATCAAGGATCACTAATAACTCTGAGAATCACAACAATAATGAGTATAAAACTCACTAATAACTCTAAGAATCACAACAATAATGAGTATAAAACTCAGAAAGTAATTTTTTATATATCAAAATATATGCATACTTGTAGGAGCTCCTGTATCACTCGCATTATCCAAGGGTCACTTTGGATGACATGATCTAAACGTCCTTCCTCCCCCCAAAACGGAATGGATAGCACAGTGAGGATTCCCTCTTCTGGCAGCCGAGAAAGGGAGTCTGCCGCTCTGTTATCACTGCCAGGCTTATACACTACCTCAAAGTCATATCCCACCAACTTGACTACCCAATTTTGCTGATCTGGGGTTAAAATGGCCTGTTGCAAGATGTGTTTCAAACTCCTCTGATCGGTGTAAACCTTAAAACGTCTCCCAAGCAGATATGGTCTCCAATGTTGTATAGCCAAAACCATAGCCATCAACTCTTTTTCGTAAGTCGATTTGGCTAATGCCCGTTCCTTGAGTGCTTTACTGAAATAGGCCAAGGGTCTTTTATTTTGCATTAATACTGCCCTCAGGCCTCGCCCAGAAGCGTCACACTCAATCTCAAACTCTTCAGAAAAGTTTGGGGTCCCCAATACCGGAGTGGTTGTCAGCCGACTTTTTAGCTCCTCAAATGCCTTTTGAGCATCTTCGTTCCACTTGAATTGGTCTTTCTTAAGTAACTCAGTAAGGGGCCTGGCTAGTTTCCCATAGTCTTTTACGAACTTCCGGTAATAACCGGTTAACCCCAGAAACCCACGAACAGCCTTGACAGATCGAGGTATCGGCCATTCCACCACACTCCGAACTTTGTCCTGGTCCACTGCAACCCCTGCTGACTGATCACATGCCCCAGATAATTAATCACTCTTCTCCCAAACAAACACTTCTTTTCATTAGCCACCAATTGATTCTCCGCCAACTGTGTTAAAACTCTCTCTAGATGAACTATATGTTGGTCCCAACAGGATCTGTAAACCAAAATATCATCAAAAAATACCAACACAAACTTGCGGAGATACGGCCTGAATATATTGTTCATTGTAGTCTGGAAGGTCGCTGGAGCATTCATTAAGCCGAAAGACATCACTACAAACTCGTAATGGCCCTCATGTGTCAGGAAGGCTGTTTTTGGAATATCCTCATCTCTTACTCGGATTTGATGATAGCCCGACTTGAGGTCAATTTTGGAAAAAAATCATGCTCCATGAATCTCATCCAATAGTTCTTCAATTACTGGTATGAGGTATTTGTCGGGCACCGTAATATTATTTAGCGCTCGGTAATCGACACAAAAGCGCCAACTTCCATCTTTCTTTTTTACTAAAATGACCGGACTCGAGTATTGAGAGCTACTCGATTGAATCACTCCTGCCAACATCATTTCCCTGACCAGCCTCTTCATTTCATCCTTTTGATTATGTGCGTATCTATAGGGTCGAACTCTTACTGGACATTCTCACTTTTTAATTACTATCGCATGGTCGGTGTCCCGATGCGGTGGCAGCCCCCCTGGGTCCTGAAAGACCTTATTGAATGACCCCAATAACTTCCCCAATTCTTTAATATGCTGCTGCCTCAAGCCCTGTTGCTCGGCGTCAGATGGTTGTATGTCACACGCCCAAAGGATTAGCCCCTGAAACGCCATTTCCTTCACCTTCATAAGAGATTTCAGAGTCATCGGCAGGCGGCATAAAGTAGGATCTCCCCTCACTATTACAATGTTCCCTTCCCAATTGAACTTCATAGTCATTTCACCCCAATCCAATCGGACTTCCCATAGCTTCTCTAGCCAAGAGATTCCCAGAATCAAATCGACCCCACCCAGTTGAAACAAATAGCTATCTACTACTATATTGACTTCCCCCAGGTTAACCTCTAGGTTCCGACATACTCCCCGTGATAGGGCCTTATGACCGTCCCCCAAGCATACCCCAAACTGAGGAGTGTCTTTGACCAGTAGGCTCAGCCGAC
Organism: Zanthoxylum bungeanum; assembly: GCA_019454045.1. NCBI lineage: Eukaryota > Viridiplantae > Streptophyta > Magnoliopsida > Sapindales > Rutaceae > Zanthoxylum > Zanthoxylum bungeanum. The sequence goes on from SKCR01030519.1 coordinate 47,773, forward strand.
CAGCAACTGCCCCAGAAATAAAATTGTGGCTGGCACCACTATCAACATCACTACAATAAGACTCTCCCTTATTCTTTCGTGTAATTTCATCGTCTTAGGTTGAGTTATTCCCCCTAAGGTATACATTGGCAACTCCATCGCCGCATTCCCCAGAACCTCTAGTGCCACTTGCCCCTCTTCCGCGTCGCTGTACATCCCTTCAACTGTATTGCCAAGATCATCACCTTCCTCTCTCTCCCCACCTTTATCTTTTGCTAAAATCGTGATTCTAAGAGATTTGTTGGCACACTTGTACAGAGGGGTGTAGGGATGATCACACCTGAAACAAAGGCCCTTCTCTCTCCTTTCTAAAAATTCTTGGTGGGATAAGTTTCGGCCGCCTCTGCTGGTGTGGTTCCCGCTAACAGTATTGTTCAAGTTGGTGTTGGTGGCTCTAGGGTTGACCGAGCTCGTGGAATTACTCCCAGACCTTCCCCAACTTGATCTTATTTCTGTTTGTGGCAGTGGGCCTGAAGCTCTCAGCCCATTACTGCTAGGTCCCCACCCGTACCCTTGTGGCCTTGGACCCTGTGGGAACACAGCTACCTGGGCGACGCGTTTCTAGGCTCGCGGCCTAGTTGGGAAGTACGAAATAACATGGAGTCGCCACCCGGTGTGAACCGGGACAAAGATTTAAGGCCGCACTCACCCCTTGCAAGGGAAAACCTCAAACCGTTGGGTTCGGAATGGTCCCTTACTCATGTCACTTGTAATGAAAGGATTTATGTAATAATTTAATCAAGCTTAAGTAACACTTATTTCCAAGGGTATCATGCTTCTAAATTCCCATACACAAAATAAAACTTATGCACACATTTCACATATATCTCACATCTAACATTGCATGCTTAAAAATATATCAAAGTAGCAAAGAGCATACAACTTCATTGGCATATTACATTCAAGAAAACACAAGCACACATATTAACCATACAAGCACACATATGGGCACTTTTCCAAGTGGTACGTGGAATTGTATCCCAAGTACAGACCGCACTACCGTCCATTCGGAATCGGCTACGGAATTTAAGTCTGGGTTTCCATCCGATATACCACAAGAAATAATACTCAAATGTTATCATGACATAAGCATATGAATTGTAATACATTAAACACGTTCGTATTCATACATGTGGGGATAGCTATTAGGAAAACTATGCGTTAAATCTAATGAAGAGAACTCAATTCAGTGGGTGCACGTTCGCGTAGCGTTCGAGAACGCTTGCGAACGGTAAACAGAAGGTTCGCGTTCATGTAGCGTCCGAGAACGCGTTCGAACGGAACCAGACCTGATACATTATGAAACTAAGAAAGTGCGTGTGCGTTCGTGTAGCGTTCGTAAACGCGTTCGAACGGTAAAAAGAAGGTTCGCGTTCGTGTAGCGTTTGATAACGCGTTCGAACGTAAATGAAACAGAATGCTCTCGTTCGTATGGCGTTTGTTAACGCGTTCGAACGTAAATAAAACAGAATGCTCACGTTCGTGTGGCGTTCGTGAACGCGTTCGAACATAAATAAGACCTGATGCATGACAAGGCAAAATACATGCGCGTTCGAGTTGCGTTCGTAAACGCGTTCGAACGGGAACAGACCTGATGCATGAAATGGGACGCAATACATAAACGACAAAATAAAGGGGCGCGGCGAAGTACTGCCGTAAAGGTGGCCTTTTGGGGCTCTTGATCTCTCAAAGAGAGGACGTTTAGACCAACATACTAAGCCAATGCGCTCGACTGAATCATGCATACAAAGAATTAAAAGCAATGATATTAAACATAGTGTGCCCGATTGACCGTATCTTGTATCCAACTGAACACACATCAACCGGCGCGGCAAAGCATCGTGGTAAAGGGCTTTGGCCCCTCCCCATAGGGGATCTCACATCACACTTACTAAGCCCATGCGCTCGATTGAATCATGCATACAAAGAATTAAAAGCAATGATATTAAACATAGTGTGCCCGATTGAACGTATCTTGTATCCAACCGAACACACATCAACCGGCGCGGCAAAGCATCATGGTAAAGGGCTTTAGCCCCTCCCCATAGGGGATCTCACATCACACTTACTAAGCCCATGCGCTCGATTGAATTATACATACGAAAATAAAGACAATCATATCAAACTAAGTATGCTCGATTGAACGTATCTTGCATTCAACCGAACACACATCAATCGGTGCGGCAAAGCATCGTGGTGAAGGATTTTAACCCCTCCAATTAGGGGACCTTTCATCGCACTTACTAAGCCCATGCACTCGATCGTATCATACGGGGATAAGCAACATACAGAATTTAAATAACGAAAAATAAATAAACCAAAGCAACACAAAACAAGAGAAGGTGTCGTTTACTCAAGTGGTACGTGGAGTTGTGTCCCAAGTACAGACCGCACTACCGTCCATTCGGATTCGGCTACGGAATTTACGTCTGGGTTTCCATCCTATATACCACAAGAGACGACACTCTTCCATTCATCCAATACCCACAACACACATCATACACACAACAAATGCCACAAATACAGAAAATATAATCAAAATAAATGACCAGAAATTAAATAAGAATAAGTGTGAAAGATACCCTCAGGTCTAACCTTTTAAGCTGTCTCTCGGACTCGCGTTTCACGAAGATCGGAAGGGGGTAAAGCTCCGCAACTTTTCTGGTTCACTGGTTTGCCTCTTCCTTCGCTGTTCGGCCGCTCAAGCTACTGTTCCGCCTCCGTTTTGCTGCTGTTTCCTTGTGGTTTTGCTGCCGTTTCCTCTGTGTCCTCTGCTTACGTTTGTGGACTGTTTTGATGTTCTTGATGGACTGTTCTATGTGTTCTTTTTGGTGTGTTTTGTTGTGTGTTATTTCAAGGATTGTAAGTGTCTTATATGTTACTGTTTTAAGGGATTTTAGGGACTGTTTTGGGAGTGATTTAGGCTGCTGTGTTTTGTGTGATTTTCGGTGATGTGTGGAGGTTTAAAGGGGCTGATTTTCGGTGGTGATTAGGGGTTTTTTGGTGCTTGTAGTTTCGGTGATGTGAGGGTAAGGATGAAAGGAGTGATTTTTTGTGGTGTCTAATATTTCTTGTGTGAATTGTATGTCTGAGCTAGAGAGATTCGAGAGGAGGGATGGCTAGGTTAGGGGTTGTTTATATAGAGAAGGGCTAGGGCTTCACCTTGTCTCACAAGGAAGGGATTTTGGTATTCAATTAGGATTTCCAAGAAAGGCATACACAAGATTGAGGGGGACAAACTATTTTAAATTAGGAAGTTGTAATATTTAATTTGTGTTGGTTTAGGAATACAAAAATATTTAGATTGGTAATTATCTTATTAGATTAGGAAGTCAAATATATGATTGGCTTTAATTGGTTAGGATTGATTTTAATTAGGTATATCTTCTTTTTAGTTTTAGTATATAATATATTCAATTTATTTATTAGGCATGATTTTAGTTTAAGTTTGGTAAATATTTTATTTAATTGGTAAATGGTTTAAATATTTTATTTAATGTTTAATGTTTAAATTAATATTTATTTATTTAATTTGGGATGTGTTTTATGGGCTTTGGGGGGCTAAATGGGCTGGGGTGCGAGGCTAGCAGCAAAACCAGAAACACCGACTCCGTTCGAACGCCAATAAGAACGTGGCACGAACGTCCGCAATCTGCACGAGGTTCGAACGAAGTAACGAACGCAGCACCAACGAAGACAGTGAACTTGTGGAATGAACTTGATGACATACTTATTCCGAATTTCCCCTTCCGACCTCCGTTTCCCGCAATATCCTTAACTAAAAAGGTAGTGCCTCCAATTGAGACTCATCATCGGGTTTCACATGCGAAAATGCAATGCCTACAGTCGCCCCCACTTTGATGGGACTTGTGCAGTGTGTGACTTTGAACAATCCTATCAAAGTTATGCAATGCATTTTTACTTACCTGGCTCGGCTGCCGCCTCGAGTTGAGTTGATACTGCAGCGGACCTCGATCCTGGGACGCGTCCCAATAATTGCAACTGACAACGGGGGCACCTCGACCCTGGGCACCTCGACCCGACCCAACACCACTGACTATAGGGACCTCGTCCTTGAATTGATGATGTAGTGGGCACCTCGACCCTGGGCACCTCGACCCGGAACTACAACTGACAACGGGGGCACCTCGACCTGGGCACCTCGACCCAACACCGCTGACTATAGGGACCTCGCCCTCGAACTGATGATGTAGTGGGCACCTCGACCCTGGGCACCTCGACCCGGAACTACAACTGACAACGGGGGCACCTCGACCCTAGGCACCTCGACCCAACACCGCTGACTATAGGGGCCTCGCCCTCGAACTGATGATGTAGTGGGCACCTCGACCCTGGGCACCTCGACCCGGAACTACAACTGACAACGGGGGCACCTCGACCCTGGGCACCTCAACCCAACACCGCTGACTATAGGGACCTCGCCCTCGAACTGATGATGTAGTGGGCACCTCGACCCTGGACACCTCGACCCGGAACTACAACTGACAACGGGGGCACCTCGACCCTGGGCACCTCGACCCAACACCGCTGACTATAGGGACCTCGCCCTCGAACTGATGATGTGTCTCCATACCTGGAGATGACATGATATGGGCCTCGCCCCCAAGCTGATATGGGCCTCGCCCCTTGGGACTCATCCCAAAAACTGAAATTGCGTTGACGTTGCTTGGCTCATTCCTGCCGCTTTCTCCTTTCTTTGAACCTGCGAACACAAAACAGAAACAAACACAAAGAGAATGCAATGTTACGTGTATGCATGAATGATTTTCCTATCCCGTTGGGTTAGATCTTCTGCCAATTCTCGTGGTGACTGCTTAGTCTTCTCTCCCTCAGGCAAAGTATTGCTTCAATCTGTCTACGTTGATCGGCTCGGTGAATTCGTTTCCTTCCAAGTCTGATAGCTTCACTGCTCCATTTCCCATTACCTTCTGCACTATGTAAGGTCCTTCCCAGTTAGGTCTGAATTTTCCTCTCGGATCTGTAGTCGACGGCCTCGACTGCTTAAGTACCAAATCACCCTTTCGGATCTTGGTGGGGCGTACTTTCTTGTTGAATGCCCGGGCTAGTCTCTTCTGATACAACTGCATGTGATACAAAGACTTCGTTCTCTTCTCATCCAACAGTGTTAACTGATCAAATCTCTGTGCGGCCCATTCCTGTTCCGGTAATTCTGCCTCTGCTAATACCCTCAGGGACTGTATTTCCACTTCTACAGGCAATACTGCTTCCATTCCGTAGACCAAGGAGTAAGGTGTGGACCCTGTTGCTGTTCTTACTGATGTTCTGTACCCCCACAAAGCATACGGTAATTTCTCGGCCCAATCTCTGCAATTTTCTGTCATCTTGGCTAAAATTGTCTTTATAGTCTTGTTGGCTGCCTCAACTGCCCCATTTGCCTGCGGCCTGTACGGTGATGACTTGTGGTGGCCTATCTCATACCTCTGTAACATTGCCTTCGTCTCTCTTGAAACTGGACCCCGTTGTCTGTCACTACATGATGCGGTACCATACCGACAAATGAGGTTCCGAGCTATAAACTTTGCCATCTGTTTCTTGCTGTAACATTACGGAATGATTCGGCTTCCACCCACTTCGAGAAGTAATCTACTGCCACCACTATGAAGCGATGCCCATTTGATGCATTTGGTCGAATTTCCCCAATCATATCAATTCCCCATGCTGAGAAAGGCCACGGCTCTGACAACCCGTGCAATTCTGTGTGCGGTAAGTGATTCAAATTACCATGTGCTTGACAGTCATGACAGTGCTTTACCATCTTCGCGCAGTCTGTTTCCATGGTTGACCAATAAAAACCTTGTCTCACTATCTTGCGTGACAGATTCAACCCGTTCATGTGCGGACCACATACCCCGGCGTGTATTTCTTCCATTACATGTTGAGCTTCTTCCTTTCTCAAACACTTCAACTGAATACCGTTTGCCTGCCTCTTGTACAGTTCCCCTTTCAAAGTCACATACTGGGAAGCTAACTTCTGAATGGCTATTCTGTCTTTTCTGCCCGCCCCTTCCGGGAATTCACCATGTTCCAGATACCTCTGAATGTCATAATACCAAGGTTTACCGTCGTCAACCTCAACTTCCAGAATTCTTTCTATCTCATAAGCAGGTTTACTTGCTGTTGTCAGTACCAACGGTCTCATCACTAACTTCTCTGGATTTTCCCAAGTCGCTGCTAGTGTAGCCAATGCGTCTGCCATCTGATTCTCTTCTCTCGGTAGGTGCTGAAACTTACACTCGGGGATAACCTGTGCCAATTTTCTGAGGTGGTGAAAAAGGTAAGGCTTCAACCGTTCTTCCTTCAATTCCCATTCTCCTCGCATCTGCTGGACTACCAACATAGAATCTCCATAGATTTCCACACTCCCGGCCTTCAAGGCTATCAATGCTGTCAAACCAAAAGCACATGCTTCATACTCGGCCATGTTATTAGTCACTCTGAATGTCAACCTCTTGGCCAAAGGCAAAGTCTCTCCCTCGGGGGTTACTATCACGATCCCAATTCCGGCTCCCTTGTAATTCACTGCTCCGTCAAAGTACATCTTCTATCTCTGAATTGTTATTGCTTGGATCTCTTCATCTGGAAACTCAAACTTATACTGATCCCCCTCAACAGGTTGCAATGCCAGAAACTCCGCTACTGCTCGTCCCTTGATCACTTTGGAGGTGAGATACTCAATGTCAAACTCTGTCAACAATACCAACCATCGGCCCAATTTTCCCACTAGTGAAGGCACTGAATGAAGATATTTCAGAGGATTCTCCTTTGCCACCACCTGGATCTTGTAAGACTGGAAGTAATGTCGCAACTTTCTGGAAGCCCATACCACTGCAAGACAGATCTTCTCAACCTCCTGATATCGAGCCTCATACGGGAGCATCTTCTTACTCAGATAATAAACTGCATGTTCTACCCCTGTCTCATCCGCCTGTACCATCATACCCCCAATGCTTCTGATTCTATAGCCAAATACAATATCAAAGGTCTACCCGGCCTCGGAGGTTTCAATACAGGTGGCTTCACCAAGTACTCTCTGATTCTGTCGAAGGCGGTCTGACACTGTTCATTCCATCTCACTGGCTGATCTTTTCTCAACAGTTTGAAGATAGGCTCACATACCGATGTCAACTTGGCAATAAACCGACTGATGTACTGAATCTTCCCCAAGAATGCTCTGACTTCCTTTTCTGTCTTCGGTGCAGGCATTTCTGTGATTGCCTTGATCTTTTCGGAGTCTACCTCTATTCCGCCCATTCCCACTGTATGACCAAGCAATTTCCCTGATGTCACCCCAAACACACATTTCTTGGGGTTAAGCCGCAGGTTATATCTGTCAACTCTCTGAAGGAACCTTTCCAATGCCTCAATATGCCCAACTCTTGTTTCTGATTTCACCATCATGTCATCCACATACACCTCAATCTCTTTGTGCATCAAGTCATGGAAGAGTGTAGTGGCCATCCGCTGATAAGTAGCTCCCGCATTCTTAAGCCCAAACGGCATTACCTTGTAACAATAAGTACCCCACTCGGTAACAAATGTTGTCTTGTGTTTATCTTCCTCAGCCATGAGAACCTGATTGTAACCTGAAAACCCATCTGCAAACGAATACATAGCGGATAAAGCCGCGCTATCAACCAGAACATCTATATGCGGCAAAGTGAAATCATCTTTCGGACAAGCTTTATTGAGATCTCTGTAGTCTACACACATTCTGACCTTCCCATCTTTCTTCGGCACGGTACTATTAGCCAACCATTCAGGATACTTTACCACTTCCAGGAACCCCACATCTATCTGTTTCTTAACTTCCTCTCTGACTTTCTCAGCCCATTCTGGTCTCATCCGTCTGAGTTTCTTTTACTGGCCTCATATTCGGATAAGTTGGTATTGTGTGCTGGGCAATGTTTCTGTCTACCCCAGGCATGTCCTCATAGGACCAAGCAAATACTTTGGCATATCTGACCAACACTTCTTCTAGTTTCTCCCTCTCTTCGGAGGTTACTTCACTTGCAATCAAAATTTCTTTGGGGTTCTCAAGTGTACCCAAGTTAAATGCAATAGTTCTGGCTGAACTGATGTCAAATATGCTTGATTCATGCAGAGTAAACAGAAATGACTCAGGCAAGTAAGCAAAAGAAATGTCTTTATTATTGGATAATGCGGAAGTACATTCAAACAAATCAGGAAGGTAAATGTCTTCATCATCTATAGACACTTCTTCCTTTGCAATCAGGTCTTCCTCAGGCTTCTCATCCTCTCCCAGAGTCAGGCTCTCTAACTTCATCAATTCTTCTTCCCAAATCTCTGCTTCCACAGCTTTTCCAGTCAGTGGCTTCTCACCCAAAAAATCCTGGAAGATCTCAAACCCAGGTACCACAATCCCATTAACCTCCACAGGTTCAGGCTCTCCTTGATACCCTGAAGCTTTCACAAAGCACTCCATCAGTCTCAGGCCCTTTTTCTTGACCTTTGGCTTTTCTTCGTCAGATTTGTACCCCAAACCCTTCCGAGTAGTCTGTCCTCTGAAATCCGGCAATTTTGAACCTTTTCCCGGCTCAAACTTCATCTTCTCCATAATCCTAGCCACCCTAGGATCCACCCATTCCTCGAAAGTAGCTGACACCTGAAACCTCGTGAAAGGTTGTATCTCCAAGGCAGCCACGACATTATCTAACTCAGCCCGGATGGTAACAACTTCTCCCTCATACGGGAATTTGATCATCTGATGCAAAGTGGAAGGCACGCCCCCAAGTTTGTGAAACCAAGGCCTTCCCAACAATAAGGCAAAAGTGGCTGGGATGTCCAGCACTGTGAACTCAACCTCATCTCAATCGGCCCTACCTTGACCATAGCCACAAAGGTACCCTCAACTCCCCTTTTACTGTCATCATAAGCTTTAATAGTCATACTGGAGGGGTCCAAGTCTGTTGCTTTCATACCCAATCTTGCCAGAATTTTCAACGGGCACACATTGATGGACGAACCATCATCCACCATCACACATGAAGTTTTCTTGCCCCTCACCTCGGCCCTGATAAATAGAGGCCTGTTATGATTTCTTCCCTCCACCGGGAGTTCATCCTCAGAAAAGGATATCTGCAAAGCTTCTTTCTGAACCGACCCAACAAACATTGCGGGGTTGGCATCCTCCGGTACCACAATCTTGCTCAAGGCCTCAACCATAGCCTGCCTATGCTCCCGAGATGCACATAATAGTTCCCAGATACTCACTTGTGCTCTAGTCTTCCTCAATTGCCTCAGCACTACATCCCCTTCAGTATTTTCTGTAGTCTCAACCACTTCTCTACCATCTGTCAAAGCTTCCTTACCCTTTTCCGCCATATCATTGTAAAAACGACCGCTACGTGTCATTCCCCTTACTTCCTCCTCATCACTGCTAGAGAAATCAAGCCAAAAGTTTTTCTTCTGCTCAAACATCCTCACTAGTAGTGCTATCCCAGATTCCCAGGCAAAAGGCTTGAGGGTGAAAGGATTTCAGGACAAGGTCTTCTGGGAGGCCAAAATTGATCATGTAGGCTGGTGGTGGTACGGCACGGTAGTTGGGTAAGGGGTTTCTGTGTGTGTCAGGCTGTTCTGTTTCTGGGTTGGGTATTTTTTTGGAGTCTATCAGGTCTTGGATTTCATGGCGAAGTCGGGCGCAGTTGTCGGTGTCATGGCCCTTTTGTTGGTGGAAGTGGCAGTAAAGGCTTAGGTTATAATGTGATGGTAGGGGATTGGGTAATGGTTTGGTATCCAAGGGTTTTAAAAGCCCTTGCCTCTTCAATTTCTCTAGCACCTTAGACAAGGGCCTTCCCAAGTTGGAAAACTGCCTGTTCCGGATAGCAGCAATTTCAGCCGAAACAGGCTTTGTTCCCGATGTTTCCCCAATGGGCCTCCTGTTCAGACCATAGAATTTTCTATTCTCGGCCTCTTCTTCCTCAATATCCATGACAGTCTCCCTCAACTGTCGAAAGTCTGCAATCATGGAGGTCATCCTCCTCAACTTGCCGTAAATGGAGGGCTTGGTGCCCTTGATAATCATCTTGATCTGATCCTTCTCCGAAGGCCTAGTCTGCATTTTCAATAACTGACCCCTCCACCGGTCCACATACTCCTTAAAACTCTCCTCCGCTTTCTGCTTAACATTCTCCAGATCACGGAGTGACAGATCGATCTCCAAGTCAGTAACATACTGCTTCAGAAAAGCATCAGCTAGTTCCCTCCAATCTTCCTTAACCTTCTTATCCAAACTGTGGTACCATACCACGGGAGCTCCTTCAAGCGACATTCCAAACATTTTCTGTACCTGGCGCTGAGATAAGCCAACTGAACTCATGACTGATACAAACTGTCGGAGATGCACCCTCGGATCCCCATTCCCGTTGAACTTAGCCATATCCGGCATCTTGAACTGTGCCGGCAACTGTTCCTCAAAAGTCAATGTGTCATAATCCAGCAAATCCTCATTCTTACCCCTCATCTTGCGGGTAACCGACTCAACCTGATCCCGAAGTTTCTGTAACTCTGCCTGAGACCCAGATACTCTGCCCGCTGCATACTCTGCCATATCATCAAAAGTGGGGGTATCATCCCCCAATCTGTTCGGAGGTTCCTCTTGCCTTGCATCCCCAGAACTACCCTCAGCACGAGACCCGGCTATACCAGCCACAGCAGTAGTCAAAGCCTGCAACTGTTCAGTGACTTTGGCGAGACTGTTCTCTAACTGATCCATACGGGACACCTCATTATCGGATTCACTCATACTTGTTCTTTTAGTGAGCCTTGTCCCTTCTCTAACCCAAACGGTATCTATGTTGTCTTTTTTAGACATAGACGGTGTTAACATGATATATGTATGCATGAGGTGCATGAGATGCATGTAACATATAACATACTAAATTAAATAAAATTCTCAAACAAATCGGCCTATTATCATTTTAGAAGCTTTTGGGACAATTGTCATAAGAGTGAACCCGTCCCAGTTTAAATGGCCCAATGAGTGCATGTCTTATGGCAAAGAGCCCAACTAAATCCAAATGATAATATTCCGAACACAAGCACAAGGTGGCCCATCAACACTTAGACGCCTTTGGCCCAATAGTCATGGAATACATCCTTGTCCCAGTTTAAATGGCCCAACAAGCCCATATCCCATGACAAATGGTCCAAATGGATCCAAACGATGATGTTCCCAAACACAAGCATAGAAGGGAGATAATGCAAACATGACATAATAATTTTTACATAATGGCCCATCAACATTTCAGAAGCCTTGGGCCTAATAGTCATACAGTACAAACTTGCCCCAGTTTAAATGGCCCAGCAAGCCCGCATTTCTGAAAATAGTCCAACTGCATCCAAATGAGGATAGTCCATAAGCACATTCTCAAGGAAATAATTGTTACTTTAACCATACAAACCGGTCTATGGGTGGATTTGCAAGAGTATGGACAAAGGCTCTCACCGGCGAAGGATAGCCCACAACTAGGTCTCCCCACTCAAGGGTTCAAGCGACCAAATGAGCGTATCCCTTTTTATACACTAAGGTACGTGCCAATGAGCTATGGTGTGTGACGGACTGTCAAATGGATTTCCCGTTGTAGATTCCCAAAGGGAAGGTGGAGCGAGGCTCACTTAAATACCCAAATCCTCTTAGGCTCTTATCGCTTGGTGTCAGGAATAAACAACGAGTCCTCCAAATTAGTCCATCACAAAGGCTACGAGTAGATGGCCATATAGGTGTCCTCACAGCTTTTCCTTCTAGAAAGGTAGTGAGTGAAGGAAGACACCAAACCATTACCTAGCCTCAAAGTGCCCTTGATTAAACCCCCAATTTATCCACTACAGACATGGTCAATTAAAACATAAATCCAAACATTACAAGACAATATTTCGGGGCCAACTCTCTATCCCCAGTGGAGTCGCCAGACTGTGGGAACACAGCTACCTGGGCGACGCGTTTCTAGGCTCGCGGCCTAGTTGGGAAGTACGAAATAACATGGAGTCGCCACCCGGTGTGAACCGGGACAAAGATTTAAGGCCGCACTCACCCCTTGTAAGGGAAAACCTCAAACCGTTGGGTTCGGAATGGTCCCTTACTCATGTCACTTGTAATGAAAGGATTTATGTAATAATTTAATCAAGCTTAAGTAACACTTATTTCCAAGGGTATCATGCTTCTAAATTCCCATAACAAAATAAAACTTATGCACACATTTCACATATATCTCACATCTAACATTGCATGCTTAAAAATATATCAAAGTAGCAAAAAGCATACAACTTCATTGGCATATTACATTCAAGAAAACAAAAGCACACATATTAACCATACAAGTACACATATGGGCACTTTTCCAAGTGGTACGTGGAATTGTATCCCAAGAACAGACCGCACTACCGTCCATTCGGAATCGGCTACGGAATTTACGTCTGGGTTTCCATCCGATATACCGCAAGAAATAATACTCAAATGTTATCATGACATAAGCATATGAATTGTAATACATTAACACGTTCGTATTCATACATGTGGGAGGGATAGCTATTAGGAAAACTATGCGTTAAATCTAATGAAGAGAACTCAATTCAGTGGGTGCACGTTCGCGTAGCGTTCGAGAACGAGTGCGAACGGTAAACAGAAGGTTCGCGTTCGTGTAGCGTCCGAGAACGCGTTCGAACTGAACCAGACCTGATACATTATGAAACTAAGAAAATGCATGTGCGTTCGTGTAGCGTTCGTAAACGCGTTCGAACGGTAAACAGAAGGTTCGCGTTCGTGTAGCGTTTGATAACGCGTTCGAACGTAAATGAAACAGAATGCTCTCGTTCGTATGGCGTTTGTTAACGCGTTCGAACGTAAATAAAACAGAATGCTCATGTTCGTGTGGCGTTCGTGAACGCGTTCGAACAGAAATAATACCTGATGCATGACAAGGTAAAATACATGCGCGTTCGAGTTGCGTTCGTAAACGCGTTCGAACGGGAACAGACCTGATGCATGAAATGGGACGCAATACATAAACGACTAAATAAAGGGGCGCGGCGAAGTACTGCCGTAAAGGTGGCCTTTTGGGGCTCTTGATCTCTCAAAGAGAGGACCTTTAGACCAACATACTAAGCCCATGCGCTCGACTGAATCATGCATAGAAAGAATTAAAAGCAATGATATTAAACATAGTGTGCCCGATTGACCGTATCTTGTATCCAACCGAACACACATCAACCGGCGCGGCAAAGCATCGTGGTAAAGGGCTTTGGCCCCTCCCCATAGGGGATCTCACATCACACTTACTAAGCCCATGCGCTCGAATGAATCATGCATACAAAGAATTAAAAGCAATGATATTAAACATAGTGTGCCCGATTGAACGTATCTTGTATCCAACCGAACACACATCAACGTGCGGCAAAGCATCGTGGTAAAGGGCTTTAGCCCCTCCCCATAGGGGATCTCACATCACACTTACTAAGCCCATGCGCTCGATTGAATTATGCATACGAAAATAAAGACAATCATTTCAAACTAAGTATGCTCGATTGAACGTATCTTGCATTCAACCGAACACACATCAATCGGTGCGGCAAAGCATCGTGGTGAAGGATTTTAACCCCTCCAATTAGGGGACCTTTCATCGCACTTACTAAGCCCATGCACTCGATCGTATCATACGGGGATAAGCAACATACAGAATTTAAATAACGAAAAATAAATAAACCAAAGCAACACAAAACAAGAGAAGGTGTCGTTTACTCAAGTGGTACGTGGAGTTGTGTCCCAAGTACAGACCGCACTACCGTCCATTCGGATTCGGCTACGGAATTTACGTCTGGGTTTCCATCCTATATACCACAAGAGACGACACTCTTCCATTCATCCAATACCCACAACACACATCATACACACAACAAATGCCACAAATATAGAAAATATAATCAAAATAAATGACCAGAAATTAAATAAGAATAAGTGTGAAAGATACCCTCAGGTATAACCTTTTAAGCTGTCTCTCGGACTCGCGTTTCACGAAGATCGGAAGGGGGTCAAGCTCCGCAACTTTTCTGGTTCACTGGTTTGCCTCTTCCTTCGCTGTTCGGCCGCTCAAGCTACTGTTCCGCCTCCGTTTTACTGCTGTTTCCTTGTGGTTTTGCTGCCGTTTCCTCTGTGTCCTCTGCTTGCGTTTGTGGACTGTTTTGATGTTCTTGATGGACTGTTCTATGTGTTCTTTTTGGTGTGGTTTTGTGTGGTTATTTCAAGGATTGTAAGTGTCTTATATGTTACTGTTTTAAGGGATTTTAGGGACTGTTTTGGGAGTGATTTAGGCTGCTGTGTTTTGTGTGATTTTCGGTGATGTGTGGAGGTTTAAAGGGGCTGATTTTCGGTGGTGATTAGGGGTTGTTTTGGTGATTGTAGTTTCGGTGATGTGAGGGTAAGGATGAAAGGAGTGATTTTTTGTGGTGTCTAATATTTCTTGTGTGAATTGTATGTCTGAGCTAGAGAGATTCGAGAAGAGGGATGGCTAGGTTAGGGGTTGTTTATATAGAGAAGGGCTAGGGCTTCACCTTGTCTCACAAGGAAGGAATTTTGGTATTCAATTAGGATTTCCAAGAAAGGCATACACAAGATTGAGGGGGGACAAACTATTTTAAATTAGGAAGTTGTAATATTTAATTTGTGTTGGTTTAGGAATACAAATATTTTAGATTGGTAATTATCTTATTAGATTAGGAAGTCAAATATATGATTGGCTTTAATTGGTTAGGATTGATTTTAATTAGGTATATCTTCTTTTTAGTTTTAGTATATAATATATTCGATTTATTTATTAGGCATGATTTTAGTTTAAGTTTGGTAAATGTTTTATTTAATTGGTAAATGGTTTAAATATTTTATTTAATGTTTAATGTTTAAATTAATATTTATTTATTTAATTTGGGATGTGTTTTATGGGCTTTGGGGGGCTAAATGGGCTGGGGTGCGAGGCTAGCAGCAAAACCAGAAACACCGACTCTGTTCGAACGCCAATAAGAACGTGGCACGAACGTCCGCAATCTGCACGAGGTTCGAACGAAGTAACGAACACAGCACCAACGAAGACAGTGAACTTGTGGAATGAACTTGATGACATACTTATTCCGAATTTCCCCTTCCGACCTCCGTTTCCCGCAATATCCTTAGCTAAAAAGGTAGTGCCTCCAATTGAGACTCATCATCGGGTTTCACATGCGAAAATGCAATGCCTACAGACCCCCTACCAGGTTTGTGGGCTTGGCTCCTGCTCCAAGGTTTTGGCCTAAAGATGGCCCTGTTCGCCCCCTGTTACCATTGTCGGCTCTTTTTACCAAGCTTCCTTTTGATTTCTGCCTTCTCCAGCGAGCTCCTCCTCTAATAATCTGGCCAATTCAATTGCTCGCATAACGTCTTTAGGCTCGAAAACCCTTACTCGTCTCATGAGGCTCTCCTTCAGGCCATTTAAGAAATATCCCAAGTATTGTTCCTCGGGCAATTCCCCCACGTGTGATGCAAAACGCTCAAACTGTGCCACATATTCTTCCACCATCCCTTCCTGTTTCATAGTCGCCAAATACTCGTATGGGTTGGCGCTGTCTCGGTCACATAATCTTTTGAACATCTCACAGGTCAAGATCTCCCACGTTAACTCCGGAATTTTCTTCCTCAGCCATCGGAACCAATGTATTGCCATGCCTTCCATGCTCACCATGGCCAAGGAAATCTTCATCTCTGTTTTGGTTCCATGGATCTCAAAAAATTGCTCTGCTCTTGTTACCCAGCCCACCGGGTCTGTCCCCTCGAAATAAGGGAGCTCTACCTTTTTTAACATCATTTTCCTTTCGTATCCTTCACCCTCATTATTCGTCTCCAACCCCACAGCCTCTCCTACATTGCCCATGGGTGGTACCCCTGTCAACAACTACTAACTGCCTTAATTGTAAAACCCGAATCAGTTATACATATAACTGATTGCATGTGCGAGTCATGTGGGGTCTGCATCATATATAAACAAATGCAGTATAAGTTGAGGATAGAGAGTTTTAGGTGATTGATATCAAATCACTAATAATTTGTAAAGGGTTGCTTCTTGGTCCATTAGAGAGAATGTCAATTGCTCTACAAATTGTAATTCACATATCAATTAATAAATGAGTATTTATCATGTTCTGCTTGTGGATGTAGGCTCACGCCGAACCACGTAAAATCTGTTCTTTATTCTGTGTGTGTTTGATCATTGGCCATTCATTAGTTCTTAACTGTTCTTGATTTTTCTTGATTCATTGCTGATAATCTATGTGGGTGACTTAAGTTGGTGGCAAGATCAAAAAATCGGTATCAAAGCTTCTAGTTCTTGAACAATCATGTCAAGCCAAAGCTTGATATATAAAAGTTTAATGGCTCCAATGACTTCAACCTGTGGAATGTGGAGATGAGAGCATTGCTGGTGCATCAGGGATTGGAGCATACAATAAAACGAGAGAGGAAAGAGCAAAAAACCTGTCAAGATCAATGATGAAGATTATTAGGAATCACTGGACTAGGCTTACAGCACAATAGTGCTCAGTCTTGGTGATAAAGTGCTGAGAGAAGTATCAAGAGAAATTTATGTACTATCTCTATGGTCACTAGAAAATCTTTACATGGAAAAATCATTTGCCAATAGGCTGTATTTGAAGAAGATGTTTTACACTCTGGAAATGAAAGAATGAGATTCTTTTACTGAGCATCTTGACAATTTCAACAAGATTATTCTCTTGAGAATGTTGAGGTCAATATTGAGGATGCAAATCATGCTATTATCCTCCAGAGTTCTCTCCATGATACGTATGAGTCCTTTGAGGATACACTCATGTATGGCAGAAGCTCACTGACTATGGAAGATGTCAAGGCATCATTGAACTGTAAAGAGTTGAAAAGAAGATCTGGAAATAAGAATGAGACCTCTGGTGAAGGTCTTAATGTAAGAGGCATACCAGAAAGGAAAAAAGATGCTGGCAGAAATCAAACAAGATCCAAATCCAAGAAAAAGAAAAAGAAATGCTTTCATTGTCATAAAAAAGGCCATTTCATCAAAGATTGCTTTGAAAGGAAGAAGAATAAACATAAATGAAAGTAAAAGAACCAAAATCACAAGGCTGATGCAGCTATATCCTCAAATGTATCGGATGTTTCTGATGAAGGTATCAAACTACTGGTCTGTTGATTACATCAGATACAAGAAATGAAAGTGAGTGGGTTATAGACTCTAGATGCTCATTTCACATGTGTCCAAATAAAAGTCTGTTTACTACTCTTAGTTTTGGCAAAAGGGGGGAAGTGTTGATGGGAAATAATGTGTCTTGTGATATTATTGGTATTGGAAATGTATGGATCAAGATGTTTGATGGAGTATGTAGAGAATTACAGCAGGTTAGGTTAGTCTCTGACCTTAAAAGGAATTTGATTTCTCAAGGTATGTTAGATAATAGTCGCTGCGGTTTTAAGGCTGGAGGTGGTATAATGAAAGTAGTAAGAGGGTTTAGTGGGAGAGCACCTGATCTTTCAATACTAAGGGTTTTTGGTTGTGATGCATATGCACATGTCAAGAAATGAAAGTTGGAACCCAGAGCAATTATGAGGGTATTCATTGGATATCTAGAAGGCAAAAAGGGATATAAATTTTGGTGCAAGTAAGAAGGTGCCTCGAGGTGTATTGTGAGCATGGATGTTACAATGAGCTAACAATTACTGAACTTTCTGGCTAAAAATATAAAAAGAAAAACTAGATCTGTGAGAGTCTGGATAAAGTTCAATTAGAGATGGAGTCTCAAACAATGAAAGAGGTTAGAAGTGATGATCAAAATGAGGAGCATATAGGTGGTTCTCAACCCCTTCAGTCTCAAGAAGAATCAGATATACAAGAGTATAATCTGATCAAGGATAGGAAAAGAAGACAGATGAGACCTCCAATGAAATATGGCTATGCTGATCTCATCTCATATGCCTTAAATGTAGCAGACACTGTGATAGATGAAAATTCTAGGACTTATAAATAAACTATGAAAATCATGTATGAAAAAAGAATGGCTGACTATTATGAATGAAGAATTGAAGTCTTTAAGACAAAATCAAACCTGTATATCAGTAAATGGTAAAAAGGTTGTGAGCTGTAAGTGGATTTACAAGATAAAAGAAGGCATTCCAGGGGTGGACCTCTCCAGATTTAAATCTAGGTTGGTTGCTAGATGATTCACCCAACAAGAAGGCATAGTGTAGGAGCGAAGCGGGGTTTACCGCTATGCCTATGATGCTCGGCGACCACGACACCCGTAGAGAGTACGGAGTAGCCCGCGGGGGACTAAACCGGAGAATAAAGGAGTCGCCACCCAGTGTGAACTAGGAAAAGTTTAAGGCCGCACTCACCCCTCGCAAGGGAATACCTCAAACCGTTGGGTTCGGAATGGTCCCTTACTGATGCCAGTATAATGGACAGGTTCACACAATTGTATAGCCAAGTCTTATGCAGTTCATGCAAGGTAATTCAAATAAACACAAATTTGCAACCCATAAACATTAATAGAAATAATAAAATAGTTCCAAAGTGAAAATTCGGGGTTATCCTAGGTTCTGACCCTATGCGAAATTTAACGCAATAAACAAGACAAGTCCTGATTACTCCTACTATGGATAAATTAACAGGCAACCACAATATCCAACAATTAATTATGCTGCAAATATAAAAACAATAATAATAAATTAAAGCAGCAAATTAAATCAATCACACAAAATCAACACAATTATTTGGGTGACGAAGTGGAAAACTCTTGTGAGTAAAAAACCACTCCGGGTATATCGGCTACCAGCCCAATCCACTATATCGAGAAAAACTTACAGCGATGGTCGTGGCAACTCCACCGACTCAAGTACCTAAATACTGCAAGAACTCAAGGCAACTCCTCAAGCCCGCGACCCACGGTTTTCTTCAGAACCTCTGAAGTCTTTGAGTAGATTGTATCACCTCTGACGCCGGAACTCCGACTACCAAAACTCCTCCTAAAGAACTCTAAAGGATTAGAGATTTTGGGTTAAGTTGTGTTGAAGGTTTAACAAAGATGGAATCTCACCATTAACAAAGAAGACAAGGAGATAAGAAGTCTTCAATGGTGGAATCAAAGAGAGTTGAAAGCTTTTAGAGATTTTGACTCAAGGGAAATATGTTTCAACTATTTCAACCAAGGGGAATGGCGGCTATATGTTATATTTATAGGTAGGGTGAAAAGGCTAGGGTTTTCAAAGTGAAAAGGGCCAAAAAAGCATTCAGATCGCAGTCGCGTTCGAACGCATACTAGAACGCTCCACGAACGCGCCCTTTCTGTGAAGACTCGTTCGAACACCACTCGAATGCACTACGGACATGAGCTCTCTAGAATGACCTCGTTCGAACGCACCTCGAACGTTTACTCTCTAGAATGCTCTCGTTCAAACCCAATGAAGAACGTGACATTAACGCCACACGTTCGAACCAAATAACGAACGCAGCACTAACGCCAATCGTTCGAACATTGCAACGAACGCACCACGAACGCATGCCTGATGCACAACAGCCAGAAACCAGTCCAATTGCAAAAAGATCTTCATGATAGATTACAACTCAATTTAACTTGTTTTGTCACGGACACATGCCAATAAAAATGGAACTAACAATCTCCCCCTTTGGCATTCCATGACAAAACACTACCTAATTGTAGGATACAGAAACTGGGCGACGCATGTTGTTCTAGGCTCGCGGCCTAGTTGGGAGTACGGAGTAGTCCGCGGGGGACTAAACCGGAGAATAATGGAGTCGCCACCCGGTGTGAACCGGGACAAAGATTTAAGGCCGCACTCACCCCTCGCAAGGGAAGACCTCAAACCGTTGGGTTCAGAATGGTCCCTTACTTATGCCACTTGTAATGAAATGATTTGTGCAATAATTTAACCAAGCCTAAGCAACATTTATTTCCAAGGATAATTTACTCCTGAGTTCGCATGCATAAGTACAAGGCTCATATCTAAGTTTGCATATAACCTATGTCCGAATTTGCATATAACATATTTGCATATAATCTATGTCTGAATTTGCATACAACCTATTTGCATATAATCTATGTCCGAATTTGCATGCATAAAGATGAATTGAAATACGGCAAGCATAAAATGTCATAAGCACATTACATTTGATCATAGGCATGCCTACAATCACGCATGAAAGCAAATCGGAATAACGACAATCATATAACTTCATGAACATGTTGAATGGATGAATGCGGAAGCATAAGTAGATAACTATCGTGTAAACATGCATCATGGAAACGAACATGTGATCTTGTGAACAAAATAAATGACTAACTGCGAGAACATGAACAATCAAAAAAGTAAATGAAAAAATGAGTAACCGTGCATGAGATGTGATGGAAGAGGGCTTGTTTGGTGACGAAGTATGTGTCGTTTGGAAAAATACTTGAAAGATGAACATGAACAATCAAAAAGGCAAATGACAAAATGAGTAACTGTGCATGAGATTACTGACAAAATGAGTAACCGTGCGGCGTTCGTAGCCGCGTTCGAACGGTAAACAGAAAGTTCACGTTCGAGTAGCGTTCGTAAACGCGTTCGAACGAACTGAGACAGAAAACATGCGTTCGTGCGGTGTTCTGAAACGCGTTCGAACGAGGTTATAATAGTGACCTCCAAAATGCAGTAAACAACGTGACACATACGTGAACGGATGAATAGATGACACCTAATAAATAATAACGGGACAAAAGGCGCGGCAAAGCATCGTGGTAAATGATTTTAACCCCTCGACATAGAGGACCTTTAATCCAACTTACTAAGCCCATGCGCTAATAACATAATGCATATAAAAAATAAAGACAACAATATCGAACTTTGTATACCCGATTGAACACATCTTACATTCAACCGAATATACGTCATCCGGCGCGGCGAAGCATCGTGGTAAATGATTTTAACCCCTCGAAATGGAGGACCTTTAATCCAACTTACTAAGCCCATGCGCTAATAACATAATGCATATAAAAAATAAAGACAACAATATCGGACTTCGTATACCCGATTGAACACATCTTACATTCAACTGAATATACATCATCCGGCATGGCAAAACATCGTGGTAAAGGATTTTAACCCCTCGAAATGGAGGACCTTTAATCCAACTTACTAAGCCCATGCGCTTTATCTCATAATTACACAAATAAATAACATGCATAAATTAAATAACGGATAATAAATAAACAAGACAAAATAAATCGAAATATATGCCATTTGCTCAAGTGGTACGTGGAGTTGTATCCCAAGTACAGACCGCACTACCGTCCATTCGGATTCGGCTACGGAATTTACGTCTGGGTTTCCATCCTATATACCACAAGAGACGACACATTTTCCATTCATCCAAAGCCATAATATGCATCCACAAACGACTCTCATACGAAATAAATAACTAAAACAATTAAAAGATGAATAAAAACAAATACGAAAAGTGCCCTCAGGTCTAACCTTTTATGTCGACTCTCGGACGTGCGTTACACGGTGGTCGGAAGGGCTAAAATCCGCAACTTTTCTGGTTCACTGGTCCACGTTTTTCCTCGTTGTTTTGCTGCTCAAGCTACTATTTTCACTCCGCTTTTCTGCTGCTGTTTTACTGCTGTTTTAGTGGGGTCGAGGCTGCTATTTCGGGTGCAGTTTTGGGAAGTTTCTGGGACTGTTTTGGGTGCTTTTTGTTACTGTTTTGGTCGGTTATTGAGGGACTGTTTCAGGCTATTTTCACGGTAATATAAGAGGTTTCTGGGGGCTGTTTGCGTGGGGACTTTAGGGTTTTTGTGGCTTTTATCGGTCAGTGGGTATGTTGTTTACGTGCTGTGTGTTTTGTAGTTAGTGGGCTGCTGTGTGTGATCAAATGAGAGGGTGAGGGCCAAGGAGGAAGGTGGCGTGTGCTGATGAACGTGAAGGGTTGCTACGTGAATTGGCTGAGTGGAGTTTGGGTGTGGGTACGTGAGAGAATTGCCGAGAGAGAGATGAGAGTGTCTTTTAGGGTTTCTTTGTGGGCTGCCGTGAATAGTCTAGGAGGGGGAAGTGTTGGAATTTGGTTTCTTATATAGACCAAGGCTAGGGCTTCTCATTGTTTGAAAAGGAATGAATCAATTAGTGTCTTACAAGGAAAGTCTAATATTTGATTGGGGGACATGTCTTGGCTAGTGTGGGACACAGAACTGGGCGACGCATGCTGTCCCGGGCTCGCAGCCCGGTCGGGAGTACAGAGTAGCCACGGGGGACTAAACCGGAGAATAATGGAGTCGCCACCCGGTGTGAACCAGGAAAATGAGATTTAAGGCCGCACTCACCCCTCGCAAGGGAAGACCTCAAATCGTTGGGTTCAGAATGGTCCCTTACTTATGTCACTTGTAATGATAGGATTTGTGTAATAATTTAATCAAGCTTAAGTAACACTTATTTCCAAGAGTATCATGTTTCTAAGTTCATATGCGCAAAAATAAAACTTACACCTAAATTTGCATATATCTTACATTTAAGATTGCATGCTTGAAAGTAAATCAAAGTAGCAACGAACATACAACTTCATTGGCATATTGTATTCATGGAAACACAAGCACACACTTAACCACGCAAGCACACATAAAAGCGAATCAAATAATGGTGAACATGTGATTTCATAGACATATCATACTTATACGTGCGGAAGCATAAACAAATAGCCATTTCATTTCCATGTG
This sequence comes from Zanthoxylum bungeanum, assembly GCA_019454045.1. Classification (NCBI taxonomy): domain Eukaryota; kingdom Viridiplantae; phylum Streptophyta; class Magnoliopsida; order Sapindales; family Rutaceae; genus Zanthoxylum; species Zanthoxylum bungeanum. Next base: position 70,642 of record SKCR01030519.1, read on the forward strand.
TAAATGAAAGAGTCAACTAAATACATAATGCAAAAAGACACTTAAGGATGCAATTAGGCATTAAAGTAAGCATGCTATGACGTGGTGCAAAAGAAGATAACTAATATGGACACAAACACACATATGATCATTTTTCCAAGTGGTATGTGGAATTGTATCCCAAGTACAGGCCGCACTACCGTCCATTCGGAATCGGCTACGGAATTTATGTCTGGGTTTCCATCCGATATACCACAAGAAATAATACTCAAATGCTATCATGACATGGATATATGAATTGTAATACGTTAAGCCAAAACTAAGGTAAGTGATGCAACCAATGGAATAAATGTGCTTTTCATTACGATGCGTACAAAGATAAAGATGACCATATGGGATTTCGTATACCCGATTGAACATATCTTATATTCAACCGAATATACATCAACCGGCGCGGTAAAGCATCGTGGTAAAGGGTTTTAACCCCTCCAAATAGGGGACCTTTAATCCGACTTACTAAGCCCATGCGCTCGATCGCATCATGCATACAAAGAATAAAGACAATAATATCAAACTTAGTATGCCCGATTGAACATATCTTACATTCAACCGAACACACATCAACCGGCGCGGCAAAACATCATGGTAAAGGGTTTTAACCCCTCCAAATAGGGGACCTTTAATCCGACTTACTAAGCCCATGCACTCGATCGCATCATGCATACAAAGAATAAAGACAATAATATCAAACTTAGCATGCCCGATTGAACATATCTTTCATTCAACCGAACACACATCAACCGGCGCGGCAAAGCATCGTGGTAAAGGATTTTAACCCCTCCAAATATGGGACCTTTAATCCGACTTACTAAGCCCATGCGCTCGATCGCATCATGCATAAACAAGTAACATACGAAATTTAAATGACGAATAATAAATCAAAGCAACATAAAACAAAAGAAAATGCCGTTTACTCAAGCGGTACGTGGAGTTGTATCCCGAGTACAGATCATACTACCGTCTATTCGGAATCGGCTATGAAATTTATGTCCGGGTTTCCATCCGATATACCGTGAGAGTTGACACATCTTTCATTTTATTCCAAGGCCACAACATACAATATTTCACAATTCATGCCATAATATGCTTCACTCAAAAATAATCATGCAAACGAAACTCAATAAATAATAAAAATACAACTGAAAACAAGTGTGAAAAATACCCTCAGGTCTAACCTTTTATGTCGACTTTCGGACTTGCGTTTCACGGCCGTTGGAAGGGCTATCACTCCGCAACTCTTCCGGCTCACTGGATTAACGTCTTAACTCACTGTTTTGCTGTTTTGGTCGCTGTTTTCACTCCGTTTTGCTGCTGTTTCCTCGCGGTTTTCTGGTCACTGTTTTGGTTGCATTTGTTCACTGTTTTGGTGATTTTTGGAGGCTAGGGGCTGCTGTTTTTGGTGATTTTTTAGGGGGGTTTTGTGCAGTTTTTAGTGCAATTTTGGGGTGTTTTTTGGACTGTTTCAGAGGTGTTTTCCAGGTCTAATATTGTGACAAACTGGACATTGCAGTGGGCTTTAAGGGCGTGCAGTTTGGTGTGTGCAGTGGGCGCAAAAGACAGTGCAGTGCAAGGAAGATTAGGCGGCAGTTTGGGCAGTTTGTAGGGGGGTTTTGCGGCAGTGAGTAAGGGCTGATGAAGGCTAGGGGCAGTGTGGCGTTAAAGGCAGGCTGGTCAGGGAGTGTTTGTTGCGTGAGGGGCTGTTATTTGCTATTGGGGTATTTGGCGCTGTTTGTGAGTGGAGAGTGATGGCTGTGAGATAAGTGAGGAGTACAGGACGTGCGTGGCTAGGTTGAGGGCTTGTGATGTTGATACGGTGTGGTTTGTTCTTGAAGGCTGCTACGCTGATGAATAATGGCGTGTGGAATGGAGGTCTCAACGTGTGGGATGAGGGCTAGGCGTGGGTATGAGCAAGTTGATGAGGGGCTTTGGCTGCTTTCTTTGTTCTTGTTATATTTTTTTTTTGTCACTGCCGTGTGTGGTGAGTGATGGCTGTGAGGTTTGTATTATTTGGTTGTGGCCGTGTGTCTCTAGAACAGGGTTGATTTAGTGTGTGTTTTATAGTTGTCCCCTAGGGTTTGCATGGATTTGGTGTCAAACAAGGAAATGATTTGATTGATTGGGGGGATAAAATTTGGTGAATTAGGAAGGTTTAATATTTGATTGGTGTTAATTAGGCATTTAATTTGTTAGATTAGGAAGTCAATATTTTTAATTGGTTATGATTGATTTTAATTAGGTATAATATTTCTTTAATTTAGTATATAATATTTTAAGTTAGGAAGTTACAATATTTTAATTTGGTATAATTATATTTTATGTCTTATTTAATTTGGTAAATGGTTTAATTATTTTATTTAATTCAATTACATTATTTAATTAATATTTAATTTAATTTGAGTGTATTTTAGGGTGATGGGCGTGTGGGCCTAGGTGGTGGTGGTGTGGGCTTTGTCTTGGTGGGTTAGGTGTTGTGTTGGTTTGGTGAGTGGGTTTAGGCCAAGATTAAAAGGTTCTGGGTTTTTTAGGCCAAATGTGCTTTAAAACGGAGGTCCAACGAGCGAGCTTGACGCTAAACAAGTGAATAAGGATCTAACGAAATATCGATTCCCTTCCGACGATCGTTTCCCGCGATATCCTTAACTAAAAAAGAAGTGCCTCCAACTGAGACTCATCATCGGGTTTCACATGCAAAAATACAATGCCTACAGCTAGATTAGGAATATGATATATTTAATTTGTTTTGTTTAGGCATGAGATTATTTTAATTTGGTATATGATTTTTAGATTTTATTTAATTCCTCATGTGTTAAATATGCATTTTATTAATTTGGATGTGTTTTATGGGCTTTGGTGGCCTAATTGGGCTTGGGTGTGAGGCTAGCAGCAAAACCAGAAATACCGACACCGTTCAAACGTCGATTCTAATGCTACATGAACGCCCGCAATCTGTTTGACGTTCGAACGTGGTTGCGAACGCAGCACGAACGAAAACAGTGAACATGTGAAATGAATCTGATGACATACTTATTCTGAATTTCCCCTTCCGACGTCCGTTTCCCGTGACTTCCGCGACCTAAAAGGTAGTGCCTCCAAATGAGACTCATCATAGGGATTTATATGCAAAAATGCAGTGCCTACACTAATACAAAGACTACGGTAAAAGACTCAAAAAGAAAATAGTCAACTATCAACCATCAAAACAGTGACTTATTACAATATGACTCGATCTAATACCTAAATAAGTAGTCTTGAAATCAGCGCCACCTCAGCAACAAAACTTGTTTACCTGAAATATCCACAAACCGCAATATACCGTGAAAAGCATTGGGATTATCAAATATAACATAAAACAGGTAAATCATTTATCTCCCCCTTAATCTGAACTCTCCTTAAACCGGAGATATCAACAAATCACTTGTTACTCCCCATTTTTGTCATGAAATGACAAAGCATGCATGAACCAAGATATAATAAAATTAACTCCCCCTCACAAACAGCCACACAATATATCATAAAAAGGAACGGGAAGTAAATAAAAAGCATTGGCAAAATATGCAAAAAGGAACAGATATTCGTTAATGACATGCAAAATGGATCATTGTCATTGAAATACTTCAATTTGTTCAATACATCGCAAAAACTAGAAGAGAGTCATCGAAACAACAAAAAAACATAAATACATCACAAACTGCTATTGCAATGATATCAAAATAAGCACCAACTCCATCTAACTCTAATAAACCGCTGAACATGAAGCAAACAGACTAGTCAGATTCTGAACTAGCATATGACCCCTTGTCATCAGAGCCAGACTGAGAGACCGCAGGTGGCCGAAGAAAACGATCCTCTAAACGGTGAACTGAAGTATGAACCTCTGAAAGGCCTCCGGACAGCAGACAAAGTTCGACCAGGATAGTCGCATGAGAATCCATAATGCGCTAGAAAAAATCTGGCGGAGTACCTGCGGAAGAGGAGGCAGAAGCCGAGGCAGGAGCAGGATCAGAATCAGCCGCTGGAGCAGGTTTAGGCTCACGAGCATGAGCGGGGAGATGAGCAGCTCCCGAAGATACAGTCTGGCGACCAATTGGCTTCAGCAGGGTAAGAGGAAGATCATGCACAAAATCAGATACCAATGCCGAGATGATACGGCGAATGAGGCACCCATATGGAAGCGTGTGAGCAGCATAAGAAGCAGAGCGAATGCGTATCATCTCTCGCAAAATGACACTGAGGATGTCATTAGATAAACCTTGCTCTATGGCGTAAAGAAAAGCAATCCTGGCAATCGGTTGGGTGTTCACATGTGATTTCGGCCAAAGATTGTGGCAGAAAATCCTGTTGAATAGACGATATGAAGGGATCAATGTGGCAACAATGATAATACCCCCGGTAAACGGACGATGCTGGCCGTGGCAACGTCCATGATGAGCTTATCTGAAGGGTCCTCAGTGGAAGGCCAAGGAAATTGAGGATACGGCACCTCAGGGATCGCAAGGACTCGAGATAGGACAGAAGCATCAGTGTCCAGGTATCGGCCCCGAATGTACACAGAGAATGAAGTAGCAGTCACCACCTCGATGTTGGCATAAAACTCCTGGACCAGTGAGGCAGACGGGCCAACGAAACCAGATAAAAAAGGCCCCCAACCTCGGTTGACCAACAAAGGTACGATCCCAGAATCACACAACTCATCTTCTAAAACGTTGCGCTCCAAACAGAGACTGCGCTGCAAGAAATGATCATCAAACAACTTAGCAGCAGCGGGACTGCGAAATCGATCTCGAGGGAGTGAGTCACGAGGACGTTTCTTCGAAGCAACAGACTTCTTAGGCATCTAGAATACACATGAAATGCACATAATAAGAAGCAACCCAAACAGACCTCAAAACCAGAAAAGAAAATAAACTGTGAAATACGAAGGGCGTTCGAACGATATTTCTTGGAGCGTTCGAACGCGATGGCAATGGACCGAAAACGAAAACACCACAAACAGATGTAAATCGCCACAAACAAACACACACAAGCAATAACAATGCATTCACAAGACACCAAACGCCTTCAATCATTGGATGAAGGCTAAAACCAAATGGACAAAGAAACCCTAAAACTAGATCTCAAAATAAACACGAGAAAACCAAAGAAAATTGGACTAATCGTTACCTTGAAGAAGAAGAGGCGACCGAAAATCAGTTTAGAAGGATCACCGAAACTCAGATCTGACTTTGAAAGGCAGGGATTTGAGATGGAGATCAAGAGAACCACAGAGAAAAGAGAAAGAAAAAAAAAGAAACTTGCGAACGAAAGACGCATAAAAACTATTTAAATAACCCGACCACGTTCGAACGATAGTCGAACGTGAGTCGAACGCAAAAGGACGGCGTTCGAATGAAAAGTGAACGAAACATGAACGAATTGGTTCTGGAAAGAAAATGATTGAACGAAATTAAAAATGATGCACGAACGAAATACGTTCGAACATTATAGGAAACGTTACACGAACAAAAAATAGACAGATAGTGCACATCAAGGTAAAAATGAACCATAAGAGAAAAGAGTATGCAGAAGCTTGAAGCATACAAACACACACAATGAAAAAAAAATCTGACTTAAAAAACACTATTAGCAAGTACAATGCAACCCAGTCAGTATTCAGCTGTTTATGACATGAAACAATATGCATCATTTTAAACGAGGCTACATACAACACTTATGCATATGACATAAACACCAAAACATATCAAGCACTTGCGTGAACAATAAAGTGCACAATGAATCAAGGCTTAAGACCTTATTTTATGAGCTGGACACAGCCAAAGAAATCCATCTCTAAACAAACCAAGTCCACAAAATAGGTGTTCAAACCCAGCACCACTATGACCTGAAAATAAGCAACATTGGTTGTATGCTATATTGTTTACCCCATAAATATCATGAACTCATATTTAACAACTCTTTCGAGTGAAGGGTTTTTGCCCTTATCTTTTGTATTTGGCCACATTGGCTCTTTTGCACTTGAGTCTCATTTAACAAATTTTTTTTTGTTTATTTTTTTTTTGCTTTTACAAGGGGATAGCAAGGTCATCTAGTCAAAGGTCACACTATTGAGCAAACAAGATATGATAGAAATTAGATTGCTATTCCAAAAACTCATACATGCGACCAAGCCTTGACATAATAAAAACATGTATGTGAGATGCAAGTACATGATATACCAAAGTTTTTATCACACACACTCATGTATATAGAGCATCAAGAAAAATAAAAGCATATCATACATGTATAATCATATATCCTACATACCAGGATCACATGCATAAGCTTTTCATGCTCTAACAAGCCGTAAAATAAAATAATTTTTGTCTTTTTCATTTTCTATTTTTTTTTGTATTTTTCAGATTTTAACAAATAAAAATAAAGACACAAATAGGCTTGTAAAACATCCAATGGTACGTGAAGTTATATCCCGAGTGCAGATTATACTACCGTCCATTCGGAATCGGCTATGAAATTTATGTCCGGGTTTCCATCCTATAGACCAATGGACATATAACAAAAACAAGACACACACACACCCATGTGCTGTGAAAACAAAACAAACGTGCAAAAACATAAAACACACGCACACACACATGCAATGGTAAAATAAAAAGCAACTTCTAAGAAGAGTTACACTGAAGTGCACTCTCATCATGTCCATCAGGACATGCAGAAGTAGATGGGAAGTCAACTTTCTTCCTCACCCAAACCTTTCTAGGAACCTCATCCTTTTGAGAATTCCCAGTCAACAGAGAAAGTTTCTCACTAAGAAATTGTGTCTGTTTAGTTAGTGCAGAAACTTGAGATGCTAGATTTGAAGAATCAAATCTAGGCGACACACTCTTAGGCCTCTTCTTTTTCTTGTGCAACATGAAGCACTTAGGCCTAATATGTCCAGCCTTGCCACAGTGGTGGCACACAGACACACACCTCGGATGAGAGCGAGGTTTACCAACACCACCTCTAGTACGAGGTTGGGGAACAAGACGAGGAACAAATGAAGGAATCACATGACTACACTCAACAGGCTTCTTACCTAGGTCATGTTTATGAGGTTTAGGTACTGCTCTAGATGTTGACGCCTTATCACAGTTAGGCTCAAAACTAATACCTAGCATATGGTCCACATTTTTATTACCACTAGAAAATACAGACAACTGGGTTCTAGTATCTTCAAGTTCAGTTTCTAATATTTGGACTCTATCTATAAGGCCTCTGTTCCTCTCCTCTAGGTCATCTACCATCAAGAGGATTTGCTCAAATTTGGCTTGAGCTTCATTCTTTTCTAGCTCAACAAGTTTCAGCCTCTTATTGACCTCTAAATTAGTCTTCTTAATAGCTAAGCTCTCATTAAACAATTCAATATAAGCTACCTGAAGACTTTCCTCATCTACAGACTCATCGAGAGAGACTTCAGAATCAGCATCATTAACAACAATCTCTCTCTCATACGTCACACTAGCAGTAAAAGTAATATAATTTCCTTTAGGAGAATCATCACCTTCAGAATCACTAAGGGATGCTGCCATGACTTTTTTGCCTTTAGCCCTAAGGTATGTGGGACCCTCAGATATAAAGTTCATGGCACTGGACACCACAGGATCTACTATCCCTATCCTCTCTAGACTCTCTGCTGATATGTCTACTCTCTTTAGGCTCATCCTCCCTATCCCTACTACTGATATGGCCATTCTTCTTCAGCTTAAGGAATTTCCTAAACTTCATAGCAAACATGGCCAAGTCATGATCCGTAAGGGTATCATCATCACTAGATGGATCATGGACAACTTCCTTCGCGATCTTCATCGCTATAGTTTTGGGCTTTTGATACCCAGGAAGTTTCTTCTCATAAACTTGCAGTTTCCCTACGAGTTCTTCTAAATCAAGCTTATCGAGGTCATTGCTTTCCTCGATGGCGGTGATCTTGGGTAGGAATTTATCAGGCAGAGATCTAAGGATTTTCCTCACTATCCTATTGGTAGGTATAGTCTCACCTAGGTTAAAACTAGAGTTAACAATATCGTTAATCTCAGCATAGAATTCATCAAAGGTCTTATCATCTTTCATATGGGCGACCTCAAACCTAGTGGCTAAATCCTGGAGTCTATTATTTTTAACAGATATTGTGCCCTAATGCACAGTCTGCAGGATGTCCCAAGCATCATTGGCTATCTCACACATAGAGATTCTCCTAAACTCAGCAGAACAAACAGCATCATGTATGACATTAACAGCCTTGCTGTTCCTATTGCTAGAGTCAAAATCATCCTTCGACCAGGTCAATTTGTCTTTGGGGGAAGATATCCCATCAACAACAACAACGGGAGGTTTCCACCCGTGTTCAACAGTCATCCAGACCCTCTCATCTAAGGACTTAATGGACGCTTTCATGCGAACCTTCCAATGTAAATATTTTGTGCCATCAAAAAATGGCGGACAATTCAAGGGTTGACTACGCTCCATAGCTAATGGGTCAAGGATCGAGTTCAGGCTCTGATACCAATTGAAAATTCGGGGTTATCCTAGGTTCTGACCCTATGCGGAATTTAACGCAATAAACAACACAAGTTCTGATTACTGCTGCTATGGATAAATTAACAGGCAACCACAATATCCAACAATTAATTATGCTACAAATATAAAAATAATAATAATAAATTAAAGCAGCAAATTAAATCAATCACATAAAATCAACACAATTATTTTGGTGACGAAGTGGAAAACTATTGTGAGTAAAAAACCACTCCGGGTATATCGGCTACCAGCCTAATCCACTATATCGAGAAAAACTTACAGCGATGGTCAAGACCTATGGTGGCAACTCCACCGACTCAAGTACTTCAATACTGTAAGAACTCAAGGCAACTCCTCAAGCCCGCGACCCACGGTTTTCTTCAGAACCTCTGAAGTCTCTGAGTAGATTGTATCACCTCTGACGCCGGAACTCCAACTACCAAAACTCCTCCTAAAGAACTCTAATGGATTAGAGATTTTGGGTTAAGTTGTGTTGAAGGTTTAACAAAGATGGAATCTCACCATTAACAAAGAAGACAGGGAGATAAGAAGTCTTCAATGGTGGAATCAAAGAGAGTTGAAAGCTTTTAGAGATTTTGGCTCAAGGGAAATATGTTTCAACTATTTAAACCAAGGGGAATGGCGGCTACATGTTATATTTATAGATAGGGTGAAAATGCTAGGGTTTTCAAAGTGAAAAGGGCCAAAAATGTGTTCAGATCGCAGTCGCGTTCGAACGCATACTAGAACGCTCCACGAACGCGCCCTTTCTATGAAGACTCGTTCGAATGCCACTCGAACGCACTATGAACGTGAGCTCTCTGGAATGACCTCGTTCGAACGCACCAAGAACGCACCTCGAACGTTTACTCTTTGGAATGCTCATGTTCGAACCCAATGAAGAACGTGACACTAACGCCACACCTTCGAACCAAATAACGAACGCAGCACTAACGTCAATCGTTCGAATACTGCAACGAACGCACCACGAACGCATGTCTGATGCACAGCAGCCAGAAACCAGTCCAATTGCACAAAGATCTTCATAATAGATTACAACTCAATTGAACTTGTTTTGTCACAGACACATGCCAATAAAAATGGAACTAACACAAAACATATTAAATGAAGAAATATGAAATGCAATAACGAAAATCATAATAAATAATCAAAAGCAGGAAAAACGTCAATAAATAAATGGCAAATAAAAAGGAAGAGGTAATCACGCATATATGAGTATTTCCCGTGTGGCACGTGGAGTTGTATCCCAAGTACAGACTGTACTACCGTCTATTCGGATTCAGCTACAGAATTTACGTCTGGTTTTCCATCCGATATACCACACGGGATAATAACATATATAATCATCAATGCAATATAAACGGACATAAAAATAAAGGCAAAATAATAAAATAATGATAAATAGATAAAAAGATAAATAACAAAATATATTCGAAATAATTAAATAACAATGAAAGTGAATAAATAAATAAAAAGATAAATAACAGAATGCCAAAGAAAAATGTGACCAGAAATTTGGTCGTCTTTAATATAGGACTTCGCATACCCGGCTAAACGTATTTCACGTCCAGCCAGGCGTGCATCATCCAGAACTATGAAAATAAATGTGGTAAGGGTGCCCTCAGGTCTTACCTTTTAAGTTGCTTTCTCGGAAGTGCGTTAGGCAGCCGCCGGAAGGATCGAAGCTGGTTCGCTATTTGCTGTTTCTGGTTGCTGTTTTGATTTTTTTTGTTGCTGTTTTGCTTTTTTTGTTGCTGTTTTGGTTGTTTTTGAGCTGCTGTTTTGGTTATTTTTGGGGCTATTTTTGGTTTTTTTGGGGGCTGTTTTTCGGTGGTTCTGGTTTGCTCACTGGTTCATGATTTTGGTCACTATTTCGGTGGTTCTGGTTTACTCACTGGTTCACGGTTTTGGTCACTATTTCGGTGGTTCTGGTTTGCTCACTGGTTCATGGTTTTGGTCATTGTTTCAGTGGTTTTGGTTTGCTCACTGGTTCACGATTTTGGTCACTATTTCGATGGTTTGTTTGGCTCACTGGTTCACGATTTTGGTCACTGTCTCAGTGGTTTGGTTGGCTCACTGGTTCATGGTTTTGGTCATTGTTTCGATGGTTTGGTTTACTCACTGGTTCACGGTTTTGGTCACTGCTTCGGTGGTTTGGTTTGCTCACTGGTTCACGATTTTGTGTTTCTGTTTCTCTATTTTTCGGTGATTGGCTTCTAGGGTTTTTTTTTGTGAGTGGCCGTTCAAGAAGAAGAGAAGAGAGAGAGAGAGAACGCCTAGGGTTTTTTGTTGGTTGTGTTTGCCGTCCAAGCCTCTCCCCATTGATGATGAAAAAATATCCCTTTTATAATATTTTGAAATGATCTCCAAATAGGGAAATAAATCACATTGATTTGGAGAATATATTATTTTGGGAATAAAATCTCTTAAACTTGGTGATGAGAATATCCCAAATCTTGTTAAATTGGACGGAATCCCAAAATCTTGTTAAATTGGAAGTGATGATGATGGGATTTACACATGTGGTTTGCATAGGGTTTTAGATGGATTGCATGGGTTCATGGGCCGATTGTGTGGTGTTTGGCGTGGGCTGCATGGGCTTTGGGCGTATGGATGGATTTGGGCTAAGGCTGGGTTGATGGGCTGTGGCTGAGGTTTGAAACAAAAACTGACTGAGCGAATCCGATGCTAGCTAGTGAGTTCGAATCTGATGAGGTGCTAATTTTGGAGGTTTTACTTCCTTCCAGCATTCATTTTTCGCAACTTCCGTAACTTTTCAGGTAGTGCCTCTATATGAGGCTTATCATTGGGCTTATGTAAAAATGCATTGTCTACACATAGATTATACAGAGATGTTTTCACCATTTGTCAAACACATCTCTGTTAGAATCCTGTTAGCTTTCACAGCTATGTTCAATCTTGAGTTAGATCAGCTAGATATGAAAACAACATTTCTACATGGAGAATTGAAGGAAGACATTGTAATGTCTCAACCAGATGGATTTGTAGAACATGATAAATTGGACATGGTTTGCTTGTTGAAGAAGTCATTATATGTCTGAAACAATCATCTAGACAATGGTACAAAAGGTTTGATGAATTTATGATCGAAAATGGCTTTAACAGAAGTGCTTATGATAGTTGTGTGTATTTCAAAGCACTAGAACCAGGAGAGTATTTGCACTTATTGCTCTATGTGGATGATATGCTAGTGCCATGTCATAATAGAGATGCTATTGATAGACTGAAAAATGGGCTGAAGTCAAGGTTTGAAATGAAAGATCTTGGACCAACAAGGAAAATTCTAGGTATGTATATATGTAGAGATAGAAAGAATGGAACCTTGTTTCGGTCTCAGCAAAAATATGTACATAAGGTGCTAGAGAGGTTTGAAATGAGCATTTCAAAATCTGTTTTAACTCCTCTAGCATCATATTTTAAATTGACAAATGACCAAACACCTCAAACAGAAAGAGGATTGAGAATACATGTTTGATGTACCCTATGAGAAGTATTATATATGCAATGCTTTGTTCAAGACTTGATCTGGCTAATGGAGTCAATGTTGTCATCAAATTCATGGGGAATCCTGGGTGTGAGCACTAGGAAGCTACTAAGTGGATCATGAGATACTTAGGAGGAGCTGATCATTAGACCTTTTATATGTTGTACACAAACGATATGAAGAAGCTATTGTTGGTTTTGTTGATTCATATTATGCAGAAGATTCGGGTGGTAGTAGGTCACAAATTGGCTACTGAAATTCCCTACAAGCATACAACAACCAAACTTTATATTCCCAAGAGAGGGGTAAATTGTGTTATTGTCTAATAATGCAGAATTTAAAATCTTTACCGATTTTAGCTTAGGTCGATTTTCTATATTTCAATATATCACATATATGCAAGTTAATACACAATAAACATATATATAAATGAAAGCTTGCAATAAGTAAAGAGTTAGAGATAGAGAAAATAACACCGTGATTTATTGTGGTTCGACCAACAATGCTTACGTCCACTCCCTCAAGCTGCACTTGAAGATTTCCACTATCAACAGAGTTTTCCGTGGCTCACCCGCAACCAAGAGTTTTACACACTAGGTTCACTCCAAATCTTTACACTTTAAGTTTTAAATAAAGGCTCACTCAAAAACCTCAACTATGAGTTTTAGATAAAGGCTCACAAACCTCTTACAAGTATTTGAATAAAAGATTTACAAATACACTTGGGCACTCACAAAGATAATGAAGATTTTAAGTGTGAGTTTCTTACCTAAGTGTTCTAAGCTCACTACTAATGAATATAAAGGTGTAGTGTGTGAGCTTGATGTATGAGAGTGTATGAATATGAAGGTTTATAAAACTCTCTATTTTTGCCTTAGAATGAAATGTTCATAGGTTCAAGATCTGTTGCAAAAACGAAATTGGGGCTCAATATATAGTAAAATGAAAACTGCCTCAACTTGCCTGTCTGAGACCAGTATGCCGGTCTCCAGACACCGGTATGTCGGTCTGGCAAAGCAACGGCTCTCAACGGTTATATTACCATTTGAATATATACATTGAGACCGGTATGAGGACCGAGATTGTCCTCACCGGTTCCAGTGAGCATGCAAAATCATAAGGCTCACCGGTATGTACACCGGTATAGAGGACCGGTATGGTCCGTTCCAGTTCCAGTAAGCATGCAAAGGTTTAGGCTCACCGGTATGGTGATCGGTATGATGCATGCCAGTTCTAGTGGCTATGCAATCTCCAGGAAGACCGGTCGGGTAGGCCGGTATGGCACCGGTATGATGCGTGCCGGTTCCAGAGAGCTTACAAACAGAGCAGGTCCACTGGTATGGTGACCAGTATAGGATCGGTAGGCCGATATCAGTACAAAATGCAGGATTTAAAGGTTTAAAACATTTTGCACATGACCCTAATGCATTTATACGAAACCAGTATATACTTAAGTAAACATTTCACTTTACAATTAGATCCCTAAGCTAAGACTACATAAGATTTTCTTCATTCTTTCGCTAGTCTTCACATTCACGCTCTTCACCATCAACGTGCTTCGACATCTTTTTATAATGTCTCGCTAATGTGCGTTGAAGACTTCAAGTGTTGACGTCATCAAAATACATCTTGAGAATATGTCGCTAACAACTACATGTTTACTGTGTTATGTTGCATAGCCAATTGGAAAGTTTCCCTTTAACATGTTGTGGCTCTGTCCACTACAGAAACTGATTATATTGCAGCTACTAAAGCTAGGATGAAGGGTTTGGTATCTTAAATCGGATGAATCAGAATTCAGTTTTTTTTGTATTATGATTGTCAAAGTGTTATCAAATTGTCAAATCTACCATGAAAGGACTAAGCATATAAATGTTAGATTGTATTTCATGAGAGATGAAATTGCTAAAGGGAGCATCAAAGTCAGAAAGATACCATCTGAAGACAATCTTGCAGATGCACTGACCAAAGCTTTAACTACCATCAAGTTCAAAAGGTGTCTGGACTTGATGGGAGTAACACTGATAATAAGGTGGAGCTAGATCAGTACTTGAATCAAGGTGGAGATTTGTGGAGCTGTGTGATCCAAGACTAATACTGACTGACGTGTGAGCTGCTGAGCTGGCAAGTCTGTTTCAGTTGGATGAATTGGCAGAATTTGTTGGAAGCAAAAAGAGTAAGTTATAAACGGCTACTAATTGCCTTAACTATAAAACCAGAATCAATTATATATATAACTGATTGCATGTGCAAGTCACATGGGGTTTGCAGCATATATAAACAGAAGACGATATAGAAGCTAAAGATAGAGAGTTTTAGGTGATTGATATCAAATCACTAATAACTTGAAAAGAGCTGCTTCTTAGTCTATTAGAGAGAGTTTCAATTGTTCTACAAATTGTAATTCACAGATTGATTAATAAAAGAGTATTGATCGTGTTCCCGTGGATGTAGGCTGACGCCGAATTACATAAAATCTGTTATTTGTTCTGTGTGTGTTTGACCATTGGTCATTCCTTAGTTCTTGACTATTCTTGATTGTTCTTGATTCATTGCTGATAATCTGTGTGGGTGGCTTAAGTTGGTGACAAGATCGACACATATGGTATGCCATGATCTTTTAAAATACCTAAACAGTTTTTTCTTATACAAGAGTAATTTTATACACATAATAAATTATAATGGTAAAACATAACTCATAAAAGATTTAGAAAATCAAAAGCAAAATAAAGTTTTTTAAACAAATCTTAAAATATATGTACAAAAACTTAAGTTTTGTTGATTCAATTTAAACATATTAGGGTTTATGTCCTAAGAGTTTCTTGTAATATGTAAACATTGAAATATATAAAGTTAAGCATTTTATATTTATCTATTTATTTAAGATTTTATAAATTATCAATTATCAGAAATACCCTCAATTATTTACGTAATCTCAAACTTAGTATATATATGACATATACGAGAGGATTTGAGTTTGAGATCGATCATTTTAAATAATTCTTAGAAAGTAAGCAAAATGAAGTATTTTATTTATAGTTCGGTCCAAATGTCAATGAATGTTAATGTATGTAAATGTTCATCTCTGCGGTGTATATGTAATTCCGGAGCTATAAATGTAACTGATACCTCCGACAATGAAGCATTCGAGTACAACGAGTCGTACATTATCAATTTGAGAAACTTACTAATTCAAGCATCTGAATCAATAGTAGAGGCGTTCACTTTTGATAGATTTTTATCCAAACGTTCATTATAAATAATTATTCTAATTTTTCTTGAAAATCAATAATCCATATAGTCGCATTTCTTTTCATGTTGATAGATAGTAGGGGAGCATACCACTTAATTGCCATTGATGCAATCACTGCTTTTCGTTCTTCACTTCTTGATTCTTAAGCCACGAACAACCTAGACTGCGGAAGTTACTCGGAAACCGAAAATTAATTGGAATTCGGCCTATTAACTTCAAGTGGAAATCCAACAACATTTTGGATATGGATCAAAGGCCCATTAAATTATCCAACATGTTTCGGCACCGATATTTTTTTTGTTTAATTCACTGAACCGATATTAAACAATTCGGATTTCGGGTACCATATTCAATTGACTTTGCTTTGCTTCTTCCTTTAAAACTTAAAACTGCTCAGTCCAATTGGAGCTCCTTTTGGGACGTTAATCGAACAATCACTCTGATTATGAAGAAAAGGGTTTATGGAATCTCCATTTTGGTTCTCTTTTTCAATATGCTAATCACCTTTGCTCATGGTAAATCGCGTTTCTCTTTCTCTTTTAGGGTTCTTTCCATTTTTAACAATTTTTCATTTGGGCCATCTTATATTGTTATTACATTGATTTTAAGAGAGACCCTTTTTGGGTTTATGGGAAAATCATTGCTTTGCTTATATATGTCTGTGTTATGGAGTTTCGTTTAGAACGGGTTAGTGTTAATTTGTTTATCAAATTTTTTTGACTTATTGTGTTTTCATATTCACTTGAACTGAATAGGTTAGTTGCTTTGTAGCTCATATGAGTAGAATTTTGTTAACCCTTTTTACGTTATTGTGTATTTAAGGATGAAAATGCAATGGGTTATTCTTGTTAATACTTTGAAGAAAGCTTCTTGTTAATATGTCAGATTGGGATCTCACAAGCTTTTGTTTTTGGATTTTCGGGAAAGATTTTGAATAGGAAAGCTATGAATTAATGGATTTCTTCCAAATGCTGGCGTTGTTTTTGGTTGTACATAGTAATGCTTTGATGTTGGTTGTTACCATTGGCCGTAAAATTTAATAGCTGGCATATATATAGGAATGGATATATTCTAGAAGCCAAAATATTGACAAATGTAGAAATTTAGATATGCATGCCTCCACCCAGAACAGAAGTTATGAAAGCTATCATGGAGGAGTATATCATTACCAAGCTACAGCTGAACTGTTTTGGTCTTTGGAAGCTAGGGCCTAGAGTAGTGTTGTCCCTGTTTAGTTGGCGTATTCCAGTTATTAGCCAGTCTGTCGTATGGATATGGGATTAAAATAGCCTCAATCAAATTATTTCTTCGTATTCTCTGCTTTTAAATTCCTTATATGTCTGTGCAGGAAAACTTAATGGAGTGTGTGTTTCTCAAGGTGGTCGCTTTGCACCATTCTCATCTGAAGGAAAACCTCCAAAGAAGGCAAGCAAGGGAAATAGTGATTTGACCCTTTGTAGGGTTTTTCGTAAAAAGACCTGTTGTGATGCTGCCCAGACGCATCCTGCTTTGCTATCCATTAGGAAGCTGGCTTTAACAGGGGAGGCCAACCAAGAATGCTTGCATCTATGGGAATTACTGGAATGCTCTATTTGTGAACCAAGTGTTGGCATTCAACCTGGACCCCCTCTAATGTGTGCCTCATTCTGTGATAGGGTTTATCAGGCTTGCTCTAATGCTTACTTCTCCATGGATGCTAAAACACAGGTATGTGTTGTTTCTTGAGTTGTGGATCGAGTTGGTGAGCAGTCTAGGCCGTAGGGTATGTAGCTCTTTCTGATACACTACTTACTGATGCATCTTGGAGTTTTCCCTGCTAAGCTATCAGCCAGGTTTAGAGGAAAAAATTTATTGTAACACTTGTTTTGAAAAGAACCCGTGTTGAATGGGGAAAGAATATTTATTTTAACTTGATTGGTGCTTTCATCATCAAGCAGTCTCCAAGAGCTCCTGGGTATGCTTAGTGAAAAAGTGCATTAAGCCATATCATTGTAGTTCTTGCCTGTGTGCCAATGTTATAATTATCTATGCAATCTCTAAAAAATCAGAACTTTGAATATTATTTTCAGCTTGACAAAATCAATATACTGATGCGAACTTCACTTGCTAGGTTCTAGCACCATGTGGAGTAAACGACTTTGTTTGTGGTAGAGCTGTAGAGTGGGTCTCTAATGGCACGGAACTTTGCCGTGCTGCAGGTTTTGCTGTTAAACTACCAGATGATAGAGATATTGATGTGGAAGAAAGATCTTGCTATGGTGGTAAAGCAAGTTTGGATAAGATTGCTGGTTCATGGGGTGCATCAGCATCACGATCTGAAATGCCCCAGAAAGCTAAGAATATAGGAATATTAGAAGATTTCCAGCAGTGGGTGCAAGAAATGGAAATTATTGAAAGAATTTCTTGGGCTGTGGGAGGGTTGGTTCTTACAGCTGGGTTATTGTTTGTCAGGTCAGATTTACTGTTTCACTATAAGATAGAAGATTAGTTGTTTGGTTGGTGGTTCTCCTCTTGCATTGAGCTTTTCATGATATAGCTTTCCATGTAATTATACTTTCGTAGATTTTAATAATTTCTTGCTTGCTTTACTTTCATAGTCTTATTGTTTATGTTTGAGCTTTTCACTATATAGCTTTCTCACGTACCTTTTTCACTTTCTGACTTTCATATACAATAAAGCTTGCATCTGTCTGTTCAGTGTTATTAGTTTGCTTTATTGATTAATTTTTCATTTATACGTTTGGGTGATTTTTTTCTTTCGAACAATGTAGTAAAAGGAGGAGCCATAGTCAGCGCCAAAAACTAGCAGCTATTCAACGCACTGCGAGGAAACTGGAAGGAAAGATGAACCAATCATCTCCTGTTAGTCAGGGAAATAGAAAAGTGAGTCGCAGATAAATGTCCACTTGTTTCCGGACATAATTATACATGTTGATTAACAGGTTTCTGATGAATTTATATTTGATCATGATGTACATTAATGATTTTTATTAACAAAAGGTAGATAATTTATGTATTAGTACATTCCAGTTTTGATAGTGTTAGACGTTCTCAAGTTCCCAGTTTTCTATTCTACGGGACAGTAAATTTCCTATTTTCTTATCGTTTTGTTGAAGAATTGATCCCTCTTACCGTAGCCAATAGGCCCAAATATATTTTTTTAACCCGTTATTCCGAAGGCTCGAATCCAGATGAAAAGTTTTATTAAGCTGTTTCAACTTGACTTTGTCCTTGGGCTATTGCTAAGAAGTTATCAGTAGAATTATTTATATAGAATGTATTTTGTATAAAAATTGGCCATTCAATGGAAACCAATCACCAAGGAGCCTCTTTGCCTCCTGTAATGCCTGAGCTTAGACCCAAACCCGGTTCTGAACCGAATCGAACCGGATGGAACCGTAAGATTACGGTTCTTTCCGGTTCCGGTTCCAAAACCGAAACCGAACCGAAACCCGAAGGATTCAGTTACGGTTCCACGTAATTTGAAACTGTAACCTTAAGGTTCGGTTCCGAATCAGACCATTTTTTTTTTATTTTTTTCCCCTAAAAAATAAAGAACCGAATCGAATTTTCCGGTTCGGTTCTACGATTCCAAAAAGCTGGAATCGTAACCAAACCGGTGACAGCAAATTAGTAGGCATTTAAGCACAAAGAGAGACTAGATCAAGCACAGTACAATGTGCAAATACTCAGTAGACAAGAATCAAGGCAGGCCATCCTCAAATAATTCTCACATCAATGAGCTGTTACATTAAGAGATCAAAGGATGTCAAAAATTTCCTAGGTAGAAGATGGCTTGTGTGTAATTACAGATTCTTTTTTAAATTTTCATAATACTTTCGATTGCAAGTAAATTATCAGCAAGCTGTGATCTCAGGAAAGGCAACTCTGCTTTGTGAAACCCCTATCTTGTCAGAATCAGAACTTTAGCATGAATCGAGCTTCTTGTATGGCCTATTCAAAAATCGAACTAGAAGAAATCTCTGGAAATCCCTTGCTGGTCGTTACATCTTCCCAGTTTTAGGGGGCTGTTCAAATGATGACAATAGAAAGGAGGATTAGAATTTTAGTTATATGATGAAACAGGAAACAGATACCCCATTAAGAATATAAATAATGAATATAAATTGTTTTCTGGTACGATGTTTCAAATGTCAGCAATAAAATCAATGGGTGATTAAAAGAGAGTGAGCATACCTTCTTAAGGGGCAGCTTTGAATTCGAAGAGCTTGGAAATACTCTATCAGCTGGCTTCAATATCTCAAATGAACACACTAGGCCATCGTTAACACTCAATAGAGCACCTGCGTTGTCAAACTCCCCTCCATAGTTTGGAGCTGAAAATATTGTAACCAATCTTCGTTTAGCGAAAAATTCATATCCGTCCTCCACGACCTGCAATTTAACCCAGAAAATTTCTAAATTTGGACAGTCAACGGATGTAATTATTAGGGTTCTTCCTGTGAAGTATGCTGGTAATTGGTCTGCAATTTATGTGAAGTGCATAGGTATCAAATCTCTCATGATCATTTGAGGGCTTAAATAGTATCAGCGAATATGAGGCACGGTTTTTTCTTTTGCGATGCAGTAACTATATGAAAAAGCTTGGCTGTAAGAACATGGGATCATCAATGGGCAGTTGGGTCATAATGACTAATAGCCAGAACATGAAAGAGGACGTCTTCTATTAAATGTACATGCCATTGTAAAAGAGTATTCAGCATGCTCAAAATGAAAGTGGCTTACCTGATGACCACGACATATGAGATCAAGGTCATTTTTATCCAAAAAGTCAGCAACTACATCCGCTCCAAAGGTACACGAAACACCTCGATCACTATCTGACCAGCCCTCGACATTAGCATCAGGATCAGACCATAGCAGATCGCAGAGAAGACCACTATCAGGAATATCAGTAGGCCTAGAGATATCCCTTATTTGATCCAAATTTTCCAACTCTGGAGAGAGTCCTCCATGCATACAAAGTATCTTCTCATTAATGAGTGCAGCCACAGGCAAGCAATTAAAGCAGTCAGTAAATATTTTCCATAGCCTAACATTAAATCGCCTCTTACACTCATCATAAAATCCATAAATCCGATTGATCTTAGCATCTTCATGGTTTCCCCTCAAGAGATGAATTTTATCCGGATATCTTATTTTGTAGGCCAGAAGCAAACATATCGTTTCTAAACTCTGCTTACCACGGTCAACATAATCCCCAAGAAAGAGGTAGTTCGCGGCAGGAGGGTACCCGCCATGTTCAAACAGTCTGAGGAGATCTTTGTATTGACCATGAATATCACCTGTAAGAGGCCTTGCCATGTTAGAAACACCAGATACGAGGGGCAAAAATAAGCATAAAAGCAAATGAGCAAAACATTAACAGCTTTTCACAACACTGCATAGCAAAGATGCATCTAATCAAATACGGATACATAAAATGCAAGCCTCGAACATTTTTATGCATACCCAGATAAGAATTCTTCCTCAATTCGCCATCAATCATCCCAAATTACAAGAAAAACCAAATATTTTGATTAAAAAAAATCTCCATTAACGACTGATCTCATAATAATGTGATCATACGCAGACCCTTTAATACAAACAACCACAAATAAAAACAATACAATTGCATGATTCAAGATCAAAACATATGTTATAATTCCACAATATACTGAAAGAGAGCTCACCACAGATGCGAATGGGAGCTTCAACTTGAACGAGATTGGGCTGAGAGAGGAAGATTTGGCGAGAGTTGACACAAAGCTGGCGGATTTCACCCTCTGAAAGCTGCACTTGCTTGCCTCCTCTGCCGTCCAACAGCCTCCTTATTATATCATCCAATACTACTTTATCCATCATTCCTTCCATTGACATCATCATCATTCTTTATATACTCACACACAGATTCAAGTTTCAAGATTCAATCAAAAGGGTATGCAAAATAATAGACAAAGATCAAGATTTTTACAGTGAATAAAGAAAAAGGCCAATAATGAATCAAAAGCTCAAATTTTTAGAGAGAGAGGAACAATCTTGAATTGTTGAAATAATAGAAATAGATCAAATGCTCAACTTGTCAACAATAGTCGATGGAAAAATGAAGAGAGGATGTAAATAGATACAAGGGTAATGAAGAAAAAATGAAACAAAAAGCCATCTTTTTAGAGAGGGGGAGACAGAAATAGGGGTTGAAAACCAAATTATGAATAGGGAAATTGCAAAGCCAAAAAAAAAAAAAAAAAAAAAAAAAAATTCATTTTGACAAATGAGCCACAATGTTTGAGTTTTGTCAAAATGACCAATTTCTCCGAATTTTTCAGAAGTCTATCCCGAAATTCCATTTTTTTTTAATTTAAAATTTCGGAGATCCGAAGTTAGTACTTCAGATATCCAATATTTTAATTTTTTTTGTTCTTTTAAAATAAAACTTCGGAAATTCTAAGTTAATATTTTGGATCTCATAAGTTTTAATATTTTTGTATTCTTTTGAATTAAAATTTAGGAGATCTAAGTTAATACTTCAAATCTCATAAGTTTTAATATTTTTTTATTATTTTGAATTAAAACTTAGAAGATCATAAGTTATTTAAGATCTCCTAAGTTTTTTTTTTATTTTTTTTATTTTATTTATTTAAAACTTAGGAGATCCTAAGTCAGGATTTCTTACGTTTTTAATTTTTTTATTTAAAATTTAGGAGATCTTAAGTCAAAACTGGAAAAGATCTAAGATGACTATGCTAATCTAATACTAACATATCTAAGATGTTTGTTACCTCGGTTAACCCTCATGTTCAAACTTCTTAATCTGCTTATCAACTCTCTCTCTCCCTCGCACGCTCGAACAAATTTCATCGAAACTTATGAGATCCAAAGTTCCAACAATTTAAAAATAAAAAACTTTGGAGATATGAAGTTTTGATTTAAGATCTCCTAAGTTTTAAATAAAAAAAAATAAAAATATTAAAAAACTCAGGAGATCCTAAATTTTGACTTAAGAGCTCCTAAGTTTTAAATTAAAAATAAAAATAAAAACTTAGAAGATACGAAGTATTGACTTAGGATCTCCTAAGTTTTAAATAAAAAATTAAAAACTTAGGAGATACAAAATATTAACTTAGGATTTCCTAATTTTAATTCAAATGAATAAAAAAAAAATTAAAACTTAGGAGATTCGAAGTATTAACTTAGGATCTCCCAAGTTTTAATTCATAAAATACAAAAATATTAAAACTTATGAGATCTGATATATTAACTTAGGATCTTCGATGTTTTATTTTAAAAGAATAAAAAAATATTAAAACTCCGGATTTCCGAAGTTAGTACTTCGGATTTCCGAAGTTTTAAATAAAAAAAATAAACAAATGGAACTTCGGGGTAGACTTCAGAGAAGTTGGATTCTCCGAATTTTACTTCGGAGAAGTTGGTCATTTTGACAAAATAGAAACGTTGTGGCTCATTTTGCTAAATGATAAAGTTTTTTTGACTAGTTTTGCCAATCTTCTTTATGGATATGGATTTAAATGGAAAAAATAAATAAAAGAGTAATTTTCAAGTACTACTATTCAGGTTTGACATATTTACAAGTGGCTAATGTTATGATACCCAAGGGTATCAAATACCATTGGGTTCAAAGTTGCATGTTCAATGCAACTTTGAGCATTGAACATGCAACTTCTACCAATAAACATGCAACTGATTTTATATTTTAAAAAAATTTATGTTTATTGATATAATTTACATGTTTAATGTTCAAAGTTGCATGTTCAGTGCTCAAAGTTGCATTTGATATCATAGACATGCTAAATGTGTTTATTAATGAACAAAAGACCCCTATAAATTAATTAATTATTGTATTGACTATAACTCTGGACATATGATACTTATTTTTTTTGACATGAGAATATGATTGATGTGACTAGTAATTTTGAACATGTCAACAAAAAATATTAAAACTTTTGCTTATAGTAAGTTTTAGTAAATTTGTCATTTTAATTAGGGATAATAATATTTTAGTCTTAAAAATTATTATTATTATTATTATTATTATTATTATTATTATTATTATTATTATATTTAAATCATAAAAGAATTTTTTTTATTTTTTATTATTATTAAGATCTATAAGTAAATAAGTTTGTTCTTTTAAGTCATAATCCGTTAACTCTAGCGGACCTACTGACGTGATTATATTTAAATCATAAAAGAATTTTTTATTTTTTTTATTATTAAGATCTATAAGTGAATAAGTTTATTCTTTTAAGTCATAATCCGTTAACTCTAGCGGACCTACTGACGTGAGATGACGAAAAAAAACCTCAGCACAAATATTAAATCAGTCAGTTGACGCGTCAGATTGGGATAACATCTTCTGAAGTTCTAAAAGTTGTGTTTTTTTTTTAACATTTCAGTCATAAAAGAAAATTTTATTTATAATTAAATCCCATAAGTGAATACGTTTTTTTAAGTCATAATCTGTTAATTGTAATGGACCTGTTGACGTAGCATAACGAAACGATACTTAAACACAAACATTAAATCAGTCAGCATATACTTTGGCATATTTGTATGCTTGCCAGTAAAATGACTCACCTAGATCAATTGAAGGAAAATCATTGTTTATTCTATCCATAAAAAATTCCTCTATGTTTATCATATTATTTATATATTTGTCTCGATATCATTATCTTCATCTGCTGTGCTCTCAAATCCTGATCTAGAAGATGGCGACATTTGGGTTTGCCATGTGCTCCGGGGAAAATCGTCTCAAGACTTCTCCCAATCAAACTACATATAACATGGAGTTCTGTAAACTGTTTATGAACGGAGCCTAAAAGAAGTCTATGTTATATGTAGTTTAATTGGGAGAAATTCTTGTTGGAAAATGCTTATGAGTAAGCATTTTGATGCACAATTTTAAGCATGATCCACTTCGTGTTAGTGGTTGTTATTGAATGATTCGGATACTCCTCCGTGAGTAGTTCGAAATGGTATATTCATATGCTTAAAATGGTGCTTGGGTGAATGTGAAATTGTTGCTCAAAGTTCACCCAATGGTGTTGGAAAATAAGGAGAATTGAGCTTGTCCCATATGGGAAAGCTATAGAGGGAAAGTTATGTTTATATATCATTGCTCATATGTAGATGGGTAAGAGTTATAAGGATAGAGGCTCTCTCTACGTGCGCGGGGGGGGGGGGTGCAAATCAAATCTGAATCAAGCTTGGCTCGTGTGCACCCGCGTGTCCTGCGTACACGAATGCCGGACCAAAATGTGCGAGCCCAGCCTAGCGAATTTTTGCAAGCCTCCTCTTTATTTTTTTCCAAGCTTTTGATGTTCCATAACAGTTAATTCAATTTTATTAATTAACTAAGTGGTTACAAATCAAATGGAAGGTCTCCCACTAACTCAATTTACATGTTAATTTCTTTTTAATAGACATGTGTATTTTCGTTTTTGTGTAGTTGAATACAGAAACAAGTTTTAAGTTTTTTCTTTTTAGAAGAGTTCAAGCACTTCGGTGTTCGTTGCAGTCGAATTTGGTGGTGCCCAATTTCCTCTTTTTCCGTTGCATCCTGGGAAACACACGTCTCGCGTTCTACTGCACCAATTGGTAGGGGACAAATTTGTTTTAAGGAGATTGTTGCCGCATCAACAAGCCTCGGAATTCTGCCTTCATCGCTGGGACTGATTTACTATTTTCGCGTTCTCTTTCTGCTTGTTGTCTTTTGTTTCACTGTTGAAAATTGTATCATTCCAGTTCGGTTTATCACTGATCAAAATTGTATCATTCCAGTTCGGTTTACTGATTGTTCAAAGTCCGTTGTAAGAACACAGTAACCAAATTAAATTGTAATAGTTCTTGAGGCGACTTTCCCTAGAAAGCCATGACAAACCCAAAGATCATCATCTTCTATGTCAGGATTTGTGAACACATCAGATGAAGATAGTGATATCGAGACAGATAATACAAATAATGTGGTAAACATAGAAAAAAATTTTATGGATAAAATAAACAAAGATCTTCCTTCAGTTGATAATGTGATATGTCAAAATGAATCTAATGTTCTAGTTTTCGAAATATTCTTAGAACATGCCATTATCAGTTTTGCATAGAAAAATATAAAAGCTTGAAATAGGTCAAAAAATCATGCTTAATAAAATTTTATTTTAATTTTCCAGAATTTAATCATGCAAATTAAACTTGAATTACATGTTTATAACTAATGATACCAATTGTAGGAACATATCCAAATTAAAATGGAAAAAAAAATCCATAAATTTACTTTCTTATGATCTAAGCAAACATGTATTACTTAGTCTTAAATTCATTTACATACATGATGAAATAAATTTATTTGATTCAGAACATAATTACATATCTCAATTTTCTGCAGAGAATTTCCTTAATCAAACTTAATTAATTAACCTTAAATGAATACAATGCTAATCTATATATAGGAGATGAGGGGAACTTATTTAACTTCCCATCATGGGTGGATAGGCCGGGTTAACTGGTGACCCGACCCAAACCCAATTCCAACAGCTTTTGACTCAAGCCTCTTCAATAAAAGTGTTGCAGCTATGATACAGAGAGGATCCAGATGAAGCAAAGCCAAAGTTGAACTCATTTTGATCAAGCAATTATGAAAATAGAGTTGTAAGCAGACAGCAAGTCCATTTGGGACAACTTTTTTGAGTAAAAGATGTCTTTAGTTGACCTTGAAATGAAAATGATGGCATTGTACAAAACATTATCTCAATTGGGTCCTTTTATTTTTGAGTTAATGTCATGGGGATGGCAAAAGGGGGATGCAATTTTTGCATTCAACAACCCAGATTGTGTACACACTAAGGAATGGATGCCTTCTTTTGACAAAATAAAATATTGTTGAGTTGAGAGGTAAGTTCTTCTTTAGCCGCCCTAATGACTTGGCTACACAGCAACAGAATAGATAAGATCTTTCACAGGTTATTTAATTAAACAGGTAACAATAAAAGACTAATTAAGCAAAAATGATTCCGAAAATGTAGTCAAGTTTGATTGAAGCTCATGTTCTGTTCACTTTTAGGATGCCGTTGGTGCTCCGCACTATATTAAAATATATTATATTTTATTGAGATGTATTAATTGTATTAGGGTCTATTAAATTTTATATTTAATATTGGCAACCATTGATCGACCTCCATTGAAAATATGTAAATACTATCCATTCCAGTCATATTTGCTACTCTTGGAATCTTAGTCTCCGACTCTATGCAACAACACAAATTTCACAAGCATCAGGCTTTTGTTCACTGTAGATATATGTTGACGGTGGTTTTTCGTTCCAGGGGTAATTTAGGAAACTTACTCATTGAACAAAACCTTCCCCAAATAATGAATTTATTTGATTAGATGAGAAACCAAAGGCAAACTTGGCAAGCAGATAAGAAATCACAAAGAAAAAAAAAGGATTAACGTGGTTCGGTGGAGAGTGGCTCCAACCTACGTCCACAAGAGCAAAGAAATGAAACTTTATTACTAGCTCAGGTCAAACCGACCTGCTTTCTATCTCTCTATCACTAAGCTTTTTTCTCTCTTTTACAAGTCGTGAAAATATAAAAAATGCTAATAAGCAAGCCTCAAGGAACCAACCCATGACACTTAATCCTCGACCCTTTTATATAGGCCCCTAAATCTTCTGCTACACCTATAAATTTATCATTGCTCCAACCCATGATGTCAGCCACGTCTTCTTGTCATTATTGCTCACTATTACACGTTCCCTTCATATGGGCTTCTGTATCTTTTACTGCACCAATTAATGTACTGTTACACCAACTCATGACTGTTGGGGTTGGTGCTCAGAGCGCCAATCCGGACCGTATTTATGTCTGATTCATGAATACGAACATCCCATTTTCCATAATATTACTTATTTATGGTTGCACCTCTTGTTTTTATATACGTATTCGATCTGATTACGATTAGATTGAAACTAAATATGGTTTAGTGATATGTATATATTAGACAAAGGCCCGATAATATATATTGCAGTACACAGTTACAAAGGTAGTTTGTAATTGACATTGGGAAGTGTCACTGCTAAATGTATATTATCAAATATAGTTCCTGGTCAAGATTCACTAACACGGGTCGGTTAGTCAAATCCGTTGAGACCAGTACATGTCGTATATCGAGACTTGGTCCGATGGTTTATCCCAATGAACCATGAGTCTAGGGAGACTCGTATAGACGTGTAGGTGTTTATAATAGATAAACACTGAACGACTCACCGAAGATTCTTAATGGATGGTACACCAACGTCAATAAGAATCTTCTCGGGTTGAGTAACATAGTGGTCCTTCGACTTGAGATACCACTGTGGATGTATGAGACATCCTCCACACTTAGATGGCAGTCACGTCACCGATTTATTTAGATCAGACCTCCGCCTGTTCATTGGGTGTGGACCGATCCTCAGGATATCCTGTGTGTGTCAAGATAGGATCCGTCAGTTCTGTGTACAGAGCATAGATAGTCCATATGTGATTAGCAATCAGTTAAATCTATGGCCATAGTATACTTCGGAAGTGAGTTCCGAATGTTATTTATAGATTGCTAATAGATACGTCGACGAGATAATACCTATAGAGATTTGACGTTTACATCTATATCTCTGAGATTATCCGGATACCTGTGACGAATGGATTATACGTATGCAATGACCTCGACCTGTATGATTCAGCTAGTATATCCGTGGTCGTCATAATTTACTGGTGGGTAAATTATGAACACGAAATTGGATTTTGTGACGGATATACCTGAAAATCTAGAGAGTCTCACTAATGAAATATACTCGTAGAGTACTAGGGCAACATTTATGAATAATACTGATTATTTATAAGTCGTTTAAAGGTTAAACGAAAAATACATGCGAATGGACCTAATAGTCATTTCTTAATTATTGTGTATTTGTACTTAATGATAGATTTTTTTAAATACACATTAATTAAATGTCAAATTTTGATATTTGACATATATCATAAATATATATGTATTTGGATATTTAAAGTAAATATTATACATATATTTAAAATATTTATATTTAAATAATTATTTAATTGTTAAATAATTAAATTAATTAAAAATATAAATATCCTAAGTTTGTGATATTTTTGGAAACTTTAGTTGCCATTGTTGACTTGTTTGGAATCATTAAAGTGTAATGATAAAAAGCAAATGCGAGTTGATTAAAGCTTTAAATGAAACAAAGTAAAAAATATCTAGATATTTTTATTTATTTTGCTTCCAATTTCGGCCAAGGGCTATTTTTGTGAAGTATATATTGTTTTGTTTCATTTTTAGGGTTTAAAAAATTCATTTGAGACAAAAAAACATAAAAGAAGTTGAGAGAAAAGCTTGAAGGCTAAAGGAAAAAGCTTGGAAATCTTTGAGTTTTGTAAGTTTTTCTTTAAAGCTTTCAACATGGAAATTGTTTCTAACATTCTTGGCATCATTTTGTGTTGCTTTGATGTTCTTTCTTCTATTATAGTTTGTGTTTATTTGGTTGAGAACTTGTGTGAAAGATTGATGCATGTAAGTGAGGTTAAACTTGTTTTAAAGCTTACTTTTGATTCTTTGAAAATCAAAGTTTCCATTCTAGAGTTAGTAAGCCACTCCTTGGTGACCTAGAATTGTTCTAGAGTTGTTTCAAAGTGGTGAGGATAGATTGATGAAGTATTGAATGGATTAAAGTGTTGGATTTTAAAGATTTGGTAAAATTGCTCAATTTGATGAAATTGAAAAATTAGGATTCATAACCCTCTCAAAATTTGGGGATTTTCATATATGTGATGTATTATGGTATGAATATGATGCATGTAAAATTTTAGGTTAATTGGCTTTGATTTTGGCATGTTTTGAACAAAAGGGACCAAATTGCAATTAATTGGAAATTTTGGGGTGCTCACGGCAATTGCTCAAAAATTGGGGATTTGTGTGAAATCTGATTTTGATGCATTAGATGTGTTGAAAAATATTTTAGAAATAATTTAGAATCATCCAAAATTATATTTGACAACTTTTGGACTAAAATGATCAATTTACAAAGTTTTGGGGCAATTCGGTAATTACCAAGAAATTTAATTTCTTGTGTAATTTTTCAGAATTTGATAATTGGATAATTAAATAAATAAGTTTATTTAATTGATCCGAGAAAAAGTTTTGAAATCGGAAAATTTTGATTTTCTGCGATTCCGCTACGTTACCGATATTCCCCCTTAAAACCCCCTACAAGGACGTCAGCCACGTCCTCTGTCATTATTGCCCACAATTACACGTTCTGCCAGCTTGCAACTCTGCCACTCTACTACTGTTACACACTTTGCCCACATGACAGCCTGTAATTCAACTACTCTCATGTTGTTCCATGTGCCAGAAGATAATCTTCCGCCTTGCTCCAATTGCATCAACTTTCTGGAGGCTTGAATTTTCATGTAAGCTTATGTCATCCATTCGTAAGCACAATATATGACAACCTAGAGCTAGGTCACTGGGTCGGCATTCCGAGGTGACTAGTGTTGAATCTTCTTCCTCTCTTCTTTACCAGGTCGGGTCGTGAGAGAGATTTCCTCACTTCCCTCACTTTCTCTTTGCAATTCCTGAACATTTTTGACAAGTGTTCGAAGGCTTATTATCAGGTCAGGTCGGACTTCAATGTGCAAGTGCCATCGAGTCTGATCCTTCTCATCAGGTCGAGGGCCTGTGTGCCTTGGGCTCGGGTCTCTCTACTTGGCCTCTCATTCTTATCAGGACCTTGGGCCCCCACCTTATTAAGTGCTAAAACCCATTCTACCATTCTTCAGGCTTTTGAGTTTTTCGGGATCGAAAATCACCATCAACAATATACAATTAAAGTTTTAGTTCTAATCACTTCGACTATAGATCTAGTGGGAGCGGATGCTTCGATATCAATGATATTGATATTGTTGTATAAAGTCAGAGACGAGGATTCCAATGATACTAAATATAATATAAAAATTCATCGGAACACGATAATAGTCGGTGTGGTACTTAGAGTTCATGGTTGCCGGCTGTAAGACATGGTGGTCGGTAATAAAAACAACAGCTGGAAGTAATAAAATATTAATTTATTAACTAAAATAAATTAAAATAAGTAAGATATAGAAAAAAGAAATGGATTAGAAAAAATAGTAAATGAGACCATTTTGTCTCATATTATGCTGGGAAATTGACCAACAGAATACAGGCGGTATAGATATTGAACAACTTAATTCATGCCCTTAATATTCCGTTTGCCAAGAGTTTCATTTGATTGACTGTAGAATTTGGCGGTAGCTGCCCTCCAAAATTGGGTTCTCGCATGATATCCTAAGATAATCAACATGGCAACATATATACACACATAGGTAACTTGTAACAATTTTAACATTCTTCTTTTCTGTAATATAGGCACTGCTATGGTCAATGAGAACACCAAAGAAATGATACACACGTATCGTGTGATAATCAAATTTTAACTTATTATCCGCTTGGTCATTGGTGAACTCTAGAAATAATCTCTCTCTGAAAAATTACGATTAGTATGAACTTTACGTACCGGATACAATCTTCTTTTTATAGACTACAAAATCTTTAACAATTTCTAGTTGTTGTTACCTTTTTAAGAGACGAGGACTTAGCAAAATCAAACTACAGAGTAAAAATTTGGCGATAAAAGTCTAGTTAACAAATGTGTTTAACTAATGGAACAAGCAATCACGATATCTACGTCATTCATAACTGTTTGTCAACTAATTAATACAATGAATTTCGAGGCACTTTACTGGTATTTAATATGTTAAGAACTATGTCAACTCCAATATAAACAAGTCAAAAATATGCAAAAGTGCCACTTTATTTTTACCAGAAAGTAGATTCAGAATGAGGCTCTATGAAGATCAAGCATACAAATTAACATAGATTCCACATCCAATGGATTGAAAGATACTACTCTTTAAAAGTTTCAAAGTCGCTTCTAAGAACAACCATATAATGAGAAATTTACTTGAATCTTGTTTTCAAAAATGAAATTCTACCACAAGCGAAGCCCATTTCCTGGAGCATGCATCTCAGCTACACTTCAAACATTGTGAAGGGTAAAATATAGTATCCATTCAGACAGAAAAACCAAACAAAATCCCTTCTTGATGGTGGTTTTTCACCCCCGAGAAAGTTCAAATATCGAGGAGGGATCAAATGGGATTTGTACTTGGCCAAGAGAGGATGATAATGGTCCACGGGCTTAGAAAGACAGAAGTCAGATAGATGTGCTCGACCCTATTATGCGGAAGAATCCTCCCGAGGGCAGAACTTGCTGGTTGTTGCGAAATTATCGTATCGCAAGTATACGGTGTCAAGTTTTAGTAAACAATGAATATAAAGTATCTAATCCACATGGATTGAAATCAAATCCACATTAAGTACTATCATTAATAAACTTAACATTATTTAGAAGTAATTTAAATTAAACTAAATTAAAACTAAAAACTAAATAAGCAAAAAGTCAAAAGTCAAAACGTTTAAATTGAGAAAGACGAGGATGAGAGGAATTTTAGAGTCTGATTTCATCTACTATCCCCTATGTATTCATTAGGCCAATCAATTATTACGCAATTTCTTAGTTTATAAGCCAAAAATCCTAAATTATTATACTCCATATCCCGAGTGTCGAGTGAAAATATTTTTAATTACCGACTTCGATATCCCTTAAAAATCTAGCAATTAACAACTCATTACGTCATGTGATTCTTTGTTAACGACTTCAAAGAAATTATAGGCCTCCTGAACTCTATAAAATTCATACGTTATATTTTCTAGATCATATTCAAATTCTCCTCTCCCGAGTGATAGATACTAAACATGAAATCGTCTAATTTATGGCCAACAAACCATAAGCATTAAACACAAGAAAATATAAATAAACTGAATTTAAAATTTCATAACAATTAATTGACAATCAACACATAGGTTCTAGTATAGGCTACATCATCCTCTAGAATAATAAAATTAGTTCATGACCAAATAAAAGAATAATGAAATTTGAGTCAAGAACATATTGAACATCATAAGTGTTTAAAGAAAGAAACTTCAGAAGTCACTTCCTTAGTCCCCTCTTCTTGCTCTTCAATCCTCTCTAAATTATGTATTTAGAGTTCTATTGTTGTGTCTGATTGTCTCATTTAGGGTTTTGGATGAACTTATTTATTTATAGGGAAGCCATGAAGTCATTCTACTTGTAGAAAACAGATTTCCTAGTCTGAAAATCATCTGGGGCGTCGCGACGCCAGAAGTGGCATTGCCACGCCAGCTTCTCTGGATTTCTAGGATGTTCTTCATGCATTGGTGGCGTCGCGACGCCAGCTTCTCTACTAGGATGTCTTGTTTTTGCATATTTTTCTTTCCTGCGTGCTTCCTTTGCATCATTAACCTCCTAAAACACGTATGTTAGCCTCAACATCCATGCTTTAATGCTTCCTTTCAATAAAACATAAAACAAACTACACAACACGTAAAATGACACGAAACCTAACAAAATAATAAGTTAAGAATGTATGAATAAGTGGGTATAAATCACACTTATCAAATACCCTCAACTTAAGATTTTACTAGTCCCGAGCAAAAGACTAATAAATAAAAAAACTAAATAAAAGTAAACAAACAATCATCTAGGCCACTTTTGTAGAGATCACGATTTCATTTAACATATGCAACAAGCCTTTAAACTCCTAGGCAGCCATAGTGAACTAGTTATAGTCTCGTGAGGGCTTGCAGCGATGATACCCACAAATGTCATTCACACATATGCAATCATGAAAAAAAACAAACAAACAAATAAAACGATCCTGGTAGTTGCACATAATATTGTCTTAAAAAAATATCTACCGATGAAATCAAATAACCTACAAAGTACTCAATGCAACTTAAATCCAAGTTCTTGAATAAATTATCTAAGCTAAACTCACAGTGTGTGTGTGTAAAGGTTCAATAACAGCTCGACTCATAAGTAGCCAACTGTAGGCACTGTATTTTTGCATAAGTCCGATGATGAGCCTCATATGGAGGCACTACCTGAAAAGTTACGGAAGTCACGGGAAACGAATGTCGGAAGGAAAAACTCCAAAATTAACACCTCATTGGATTCAGACTCACTAGCTAGCCTCAGATTCGCTCAATCAGTTTCTGTTTCAAACCCCAACTTCAGCCCAAATCCATCCACACACACAAAGCCCATACATCCACACGCCAACACCACATAACGCCCAAGCTTTCCAAAATAGCTAAAATCCCATGCAAAGCACATGTCAAAAATCCCTCGAATCACCTTCCAATTTAACAAGATTGTGAATCCCATCCTCACCAAATTTACAAAAATTATTTCCCTAAATAAATTAAGAAAATATCTCCCATATTTGCATGATTTATTTCCTTACTTAGGAGATCCCTTGTCATTATAAATTGGAGACCAAATCACCAAGAGAAACCCTAGACACATACGACAATAAAAAAACAAAACCTATGAGGCTCCTCTCTCTACCTTAGATACACGGCACTTCACAAAGTAAACCCTTGATCTCTTTTCCTCTATCACGGCCACTCACAAGCAAAAAAGCCCTTCAATTACCGTAACACACACAACAAAAACAGAACAAAAACAACCTTCCAGTGAACCGATAAAAAAGAAATAAAAAAGAAGACCAAAAAACAAGAAAACAAAAATGCCAAAAGAGAGACAGCAACGCAAGCAACAAATGGGCAGCATGTGAAGAGCAGTGAAGTGGCGTGAACAACCAAAAGTGGGTTGCACGTGAAAAACCAAAAGCATCGTGAACAAAAAAACCAAAAGCAGCGTGAATGAAAAACAACCAAATTTACCTCAAACAGCAACCCTTAACCGACCAAAACAAACACTAAAACCACAGCTCACCAACAACCAAATTAGCCTCAAAACAGCAGCCCAAAAATAACCAAAACAGCAGCCCAAAAACAACCAGACCAACGACCTCTTTCTTTATATTTTATGCATTTTCGTCTATTTAGTTATTTATTTTGCATTATGCGCTTAATTATTTGCATTTATTATTAACGTTTTTTTACTGTTATTATAATCTACATTATCGTACTTCTTTATTTAATATTCTTTTGGAACTATGTATTTGCTTTTATTTATATTAATGTTCATGGTTGTGCAAATTTGCGTGTTTATTTGAAGTATCTTGCATGTGCTGCATAAGACTTGGTTATACCATTGTGTGAACCCGTCCATTATACTAGCATAAGTAAGAGACCATTACGAACCCAACGGTTTGAGGTCTTCCCTTGCGAGGGGTGAGTGCGACCTTAAATCATTTCCCAGTTCACGCTGGGTGGCGACTCCTTTATTCTCCGGTTTAGTCCCTTGTGGACTACTCCGTACTCTCTACGGGCTGCGAGCCCAATAATGTCGTGGTCGTCGAACATCATCGGGAATGAACCACCTCACACCAGTAACGGTTAGATAATGAACCACCTCACATCAGTAACGGTTCGGGAATGAACCATCTCACATCAGTAACGGTTTGGGAATGAACCATCTCACACCAGTAACAGTTCAGAAATGCACCATCTCACACCAGTAACGGTTCGGGAATGCACCATCCCACACCAGTAACGGTTCGGGAATGAACCATCTCACACCAGTAACGGTTCGGGAATGAACCATCTCACACCAGTAACGGTTTGGAATGAACCATCTCACACCAACAGCGAAACAACAGGTAAGTTCGGCAACGGCCGACGAACCAGGCAAGTAAAAATGCATGCATGACTTTGATAGGGTTGTCACTGTCACACACTGCACAAGCCCCATCAAAGTGGGGGCGACTGTAGGCACTTTATTTTTGCATAAGCCCGATGATTAGCCTCATATGGAGGCACTACCTGAAAAGTTTGAAAGTCGCGGGAAACGAATGACAGAAGGAAAATCTCCAAAATTAACACCTCATTGGATTCAGACTTACTAGCTAGCCTCGGATTCGCTCAGTCAGTTTCTGTTTCAAACCCCAACTTTGACCCAAATCCATCCACACGCCAACACCACAAAAGCCCATCCAAAGCCCACACGCCCAAGCCTTCCAAAATAGCTAAAATCCCATGTAAAGCACATGTCAAAAATCCCTCAAATCACCTTCCAATTTAACAAGATTGTGAATCTAATCTTCACCAAATTTACAAAAATTCTTCCCTAAATAAATTAAGAAAATATCTCCCATATTTGCACGATTTATTTCCTTACTTAGGAGATCACTGGTCACTATAAATTGGAGACCAAATCACCAAGAGAAACCTTAGACACATACGTCAATAAAAAAAAAAACAAAACCTAGGAGGCTCCTCTCTCAACCTTAGACACACGGCACTTCACAAAGTAAACCCTTGATCTCTTTTCCTCTTTCACGGCCACACACAAGCAAAAAATCCCTTCAATTACCGTAACACACACAACAAAAACAGAACAAAAACAACCTTCCAGTGAACCGACAAGAAACAAACAAAAAAGAAGACCAAAAAATAAGAAAATAAAACTGCCAAAAGAGAGACAACAACACAAGCAACAAATGGGCAGCATGTGAAGAGCAGTGAAGTGGCGTGAACAACCAAAGTGGCCTGCACGTGAAAAACCAAAAGCAGCGTGAACAAAAAAACCAAAAGCGACGTGAGTGAAAAACAACCAAATTTGCCTTAAACAGCAGCCCTTAACCGACCAAAACAAACACTAAAACCACAGCTCACCGACAACCAAATTAGCCTCAAAACAGCAGCCTAAAAACAACCAAAACAGTAGCCCGAAAACAACCAGGCCAACAACCTATTTCTTTATATTTTATGCATTTTCGTCTCTTTAGTTATTTATTTTGCATTATGCGCTTAATTATTTGCATTTATTATTAACATTTTTTTTATTGTTCTTATAATCTACATTATCGTACTTCTTTATTTAATATGCTTTTGGAACTATGTATTTGCTTTTATTTATATTAATGTTCATGGGTGTGCAAATTTGCGTGTTTATTTGAAGTATCTTGCATGTGCTGCATAAAACTTGGTCATACCATTGTGTGAACCCGTCCATTATACTGGCATAAGTAAAAGACCATTCCGAACCCAACGGTTTGAGGTATTCCCTTGCGAGGGGTGAGTGCGGCCTTAAATCATTTCCCAGTTCACGCTGGGTGGCGACTCATTTATTCTCCGATTTAGTCCCCTGTGGGATACTCCGTACTCTCTACGGGCTGCGAGCCCAACAGTGTCGCGGTCGCCGAACATCATAGGCATAGTGGTAAACCTCACTTCGCTCCTACACCAACTCAGTGATTTCGTCTCAAAATTGAGATCCGATGGGTCTAACCAACCTAAATATCTCAAAAGTGCCTTGTATTTTCCTATTAAGCTCGATATGATATAACTTCTCTTTTTCTTAATCTTTGACTCACCTACCCTTTAAGGTAGCATTCTCCTCATTATGGTCCTAACACTCGCCTATGAGTAGCTTCTCGTTTATCAGTTATAGGTGGTTTATCTTTTTTCAAAGTATTTTTTCTTTTCTGCTCTTTTCATTTTTTTCAAAAGATCTCTCTCTTCTTTTTTTTCTCTTTGCTCTAACCATATCATATAACATAAATAATTGCACACAGAGATAAATATCTAAGCAAACAATTATTCATCTTCAAATAATTTCTTCAACTAGTCACTTTGTCAACTATCTAGGTTCTTACTGCTAGAATATACTTTTAAGTGCTTACGAGTTTACCTTAGATCACCTACTGAAGGCATCAACCACGTCAGCGTATCTGGTCCAGTCATCAGCCACGTCAGCGTATCCAGTCCAGTCATCAGCCACGTCAGCGTATCCAGTCCAGTCAGCTGCCACATCAGTAATTCATGTCCAGTCAGCAGCCACGTCATCTCCCACGTGTTAGGAATGTCAACATACATGGTAAATTTCATTGAGCCCCCTGAAGTCTCTGAAATTTATATTTTAGCCCCAGAAGTTTTAGAAATTTATAAATCGATACCTGAGTCAGGTTTGGACCAACGAAGAGTCAAATCCACCAATTTCAACCATTCCGGACATAACGGTGACCTCCGATTTGTGAAGATCAACCCCTATTTTTTCCTATTTTCATTTTAAACTTTAAACTTAAAATGGAAATGGAAGATTCATTTTCTGGTGCGATGATCAAGCTGACAGCAACCAATTACTCCATCTGGAGACCTCAGATGATAAATTATTTGCACTGCAAAGATATGTTCAATATAATCAAGGTGAAATGAGTGAGACTATATTCTGTTAAAGAGAGTGATTGGAATAAACTCAACAATGAGACTCTGAGTCAAATTAGGCAGTGGATCAGCCACAGTGTCTTCTACCCGTAGTACAAGATACATATGCTTACAAATTATGGATAAAGCTTGAAGGCATATACTAGGCGAAGATAGCTCGAAATAAAGCCATATTAATGAGACGTTTAGTGAATTTGAAGCTATGTAGTGGAATTTTTGTTGCAGAACACACCAATGAGTTCCAGAGCCTAGTGAATCAATTGTCTGCAGTAGACATGCAGCTGAGAGATGAAGTACAAGCCCCCTACTACTTAGTTCTCTTCCTGATAAATGTGAGACATTGGTGGTTATTCTCAGTAATTTCGCTCCAAGAGGCAAACTTACCATGCCTAGGGTAAAAGATACCCTATCGAATGAAAATTCCAAAAGAAAAGACATTGGCTCAAAACAGATAGAAGCCTTCGTCATAGAGACTCGAGGAAGACATCGAGGAAGAGAAAGAGGGAGAGGCAGAAGCACAACCAAATGTAGATCCTCAGATAGAAGAATGTTTACCTATAAGTGCTACCATTGTGGCATAGAAGGCCACTTAAAGAAGAATTACCGAAAAATGCAACAAGAGCTGGGTCAAGGTAATTTCCAGCTGAATAATAATGAAGGAGAGACACTAGTAGTTATCCAGAGAGATGAAACGATATGCTCCATGCAGGAAGAGTCATGCCTTCACACCGCAGCCTTAGATGTTGAGTGGGTGGTAGATACCACAACATCCTATCACGTCACTCCTCAC
Source organism: Zanthoxylum bungeanum (assembly GCA_019454045.1). Lineage (NCBI taxonomy): Eukaryota > Viridiplantae > Streptophyta > Magnoliopsida > Sapindales > Rutaceae > Zanthoxylum > Zanthoxylum bungeanum. Next base: position 109,168 of record SKCR01030519.1, read on the forward strand.
AGAGATTTCTTCACAACATACAAAGAAAGAGACTTTGGTTCAGTGAATATGGGAAATATCAGTTCCTCTGGGATAATTGAAATTTGTGATATTCAATTACGGATAAATATCAGGTGTACATTAACTTTGAAAGATGTCATGCATGTTCCAGAACTTTGGCTGAATGTACTCTCGGGGATAGCCCTTGACAAACAAGGCTGTAACAGTCACTTTAGAAATGGCACTTGGAGAATGACAAAAGGTGCCATTGTTCTCGCCCGAGGATATGTTTGTGGCACACTATACAAGACTCATGTGAAGATTTATGTAGGCAGCCTCAATGTAGCTGAAAAAGAGGCTTCTCAAAATCTGTGGAACCAAAGACTCGATCACATGAGTGAGAGAGGGTTGTCTACCCTAACCAAGAAGAAGCTTACCAAGGATGATGCACTAGGTCCTTGCAACCATTGTTTGTTTGGTAAGAAACACAGAGTCTCGTTTAATTTCTCTTCAAAGAGAATATCAGGTATTTTGTGACTTTCATTGATGATGTTTCTCGGAAAGTATGTGTGTATTTCCTCAAGATGAAATATCAGGTCATGGATCAGTTCAAGCTGTTCCATGCCATGGTGGAGCGTGAAACAGGGAAGAAGCTGAAGTGCCTCCATATAGACGATGAAGCCGAGTACAATACCATAGAGTTCGATGTCTACTGTACGAGAAAAGACATTCGACATGAAAAAATTATTCCACACGCCCCACAATATAATGGTGTAACTGAAAGAATGAATCACGTCATTATAGAGAAAGTCAGAAGCATGATCAGTATGGCTAGGCTGCCAAAGCCATTCTTGGGAGAAGCTGTTAGTCCGCCTACTACCTGATAAATAGATCACCATCTGTACTGTTGAATTTTGAGATTCCGGAGAAAGTGTGGTATGGTAAAAATCCATCTTACTCTCACTTTAAAGTATTCGACTGTTTGGCCGTTGCCCATGTATCCAAGGAGCTCAGACAGAAGTTCGATGCAAGGACAACTCCATGTATATTCCTAGGCTATGGAGATGAAGAATTTGGATACATACTATGGGATTCGAAGGAAAAGATGGTCATTAGAAGCCATGATATAAAGTTTATTGAAAACCAGACAATTGAAGATATTGAAAAGCCCAAGATGTCTTCCAATTTCAGTGCCGACAGAAATCTTGACCCAGCACCAGCACAATTGGCCATAGATATGGTGAATGATATTTCAGAAGCAGAACTAGAGGAGGCCGATGAGGATGTCGAGCAGGGGGAGACACAACCCGCTTCATCAGAGATTACAAAAGAGTGTTGATCAGGGGGGAGCCGCAACCCACATAACTATAAGCTACATGATCATCCATATATTTGGATGATGGTAGGCCTCATGAAACCAATAGACCTCAGACAAGAAGATCTGAGCGAGACATGATTCCATCAACCATATATTCGGGATCCGAATATATTCTGCTTATTGATGATGAGGAGCAAGAGAGTTTCCCACAAGGCAAGAATGCATTGAGGAATAAATGGGTGAAGAAATATGGCAGTGGAACTGTGCTATGTAGAGACATAGCAGAAGAGTACTCTGTAGAGACACAGTGAAGTGTGATGTACAGAGACACAATTGACATGTCAGCGGAAATGTGGTTACACAGAGAAGCTATAGTTGTGCACATACATAGCAAGAATAGTTTTTTCAGATGAAAATCATTTTGGATGCAGCTGGAGGGGGATAATTGAAAGAATCCAGCTAACCTCTCCATTCATCACCATTTTTCAAAAGGTGGTGCAACAACCATCTCCACCATTGTCATGGTTTTGGTGTAACCACCAATTACTACATTAATTTTTGTTGTCATTATTGTCAATGCTTTGGCTATAAATAGATAGCTCTTTTGAGAACTAGATCCATCCCTAACAAGAAGCTCCAAGTAAAAGAGTTTAGAGTTTAAGCTCCAAGTGAGAGAGCTTAGAGAGAAGTGAGAGGTTTTTTGTAACAAAGTTTGTAATCTTTGTAAATTCTATTCAAGTAGTAATAAAAAGTAATTTGTCCTCATAAACACTTTTTAGTGATTAGAGAACCACAACAAAAATTGAGGGATTAAATAATTGAAGTGTTAAATCGAAGCTTAAATTGTGAAATTAAGGTTATTTAAATTTTAAAATTTTTAATTTTCAATTCACCCAAAGGGTCTGTTTTGTTTACTATTAACTGTAAAAATTAGGAGCTTCACAACAACGAAGTGTTAGGGTCAGGCGCAGCGGAACACAGAAAATCAGAATTTTTGATTTCAAAATTTTTTCTTGGATCAATTAAATAAACTTATTTATTTAATTACCCAATACTTAAAATCTGAAATTTTAACCCAAGAAATCAAATGTCTTGTAATTACCGAATCGACCCCATAACTTTATATTTTGATCATTTTGGTCCTCAAATTGTCAAATACATATTTAAGTGATTCCAAATTAATCCCAAAATGATTTATACATGTCTAATACATGAAAATACAAATTGCAACAAAAATCCCCAATTTTTTTGAAATTGCCGAACAGCCCCAGAATTTCCAGGATTTGCAATTTGGTCCATTTTTGTTCAAAACAAGTCAAGATCAAATCCAATTAATCCCTAATTTAATATACATCATATATACATCATATTACATCACATATATGAACAGCCCCAAATTGGGAAAGGGTAATGAACCCTAATTTTATAAATTATCCAAATGACCAAATTAAACCAAATTAATTAAATTCAACACTTTAAACCAATCTTTACGACACCAAACAAGTCTCACCACCATGAAATAACTCAAGAACAATTCTAGGTCATCAATGAGTGGCTTAGCAACTCTAGAATGACAACTTAATTACTAATTAATCATTAAAATGCTTAATAACCAATTATAAGCATGCTTTGTTCATACACACATGCAACATCTTTCCAACAAGTTTCCAATCAATTAATTTACATAATTAAAGAGTAGATAAAATTCTAAGCAACACTTGTTGAAGCTTAGAAATATGAAAATAATTTTCAAGTTGAAGAAAATAAGAAAATACTTACAAAATCAAAATTTTCCCAAGCTTTTTCCCTTTTGTTCTTCAACTTTCTCTCAAACGTTACTTAGTAAATATTTGGTAACTTGTATTTTTTTTAACAAAAAATGAAAAAAAAAATTATACTTCACTTTTAGCCTTGGCCGAAAATGATGAATAAATAAATATCAAATATTTAATTTTTGTTTCAATTTGATTTGTTAAAGTTTACTTGTTCTATTTGATAACCTTTTATCAAAAAGTGAATCAACAAGTGAACCAACCAAATCATGCCATTTCCTAACTATAATCATGACAAAAGATATTTATATTTCAATTAATTTAATTACTTAACAATTAAATAATTAAATAATTTAAATACAAAAATCTTAAATATATGTATTATATTTACATTAAATATCTCAAATACATATATTAATGATATATGTCAAATATCATAATTTGATAATTTAATTAATGTGTATTTAATAATATCAAATATTAAATACAAATACACATCAATTAGGAAATGACAATTAGGTCCATTTGTATGTATTTTTCGTTTAACCATTAAACGATTTATAAATAATCAGTATTATTCATAAAAGTTGCCATAGTGCTGTATGAGTATATTTCACTAGTGAGACTCTCTAGGTTCAGGTATATCTGTCACGAAATCCAATTTCATGTCCATAATCCACCCACCTGTAAATTATGACGAACATAGATAAACTCTCTGAACCATACAGGTCGAGGTCATTGCATACGTATAATTCATGCGTCACAGATATCGAGATTATTCCAGAGATATAGATATAAACGTCAAATCTCTATATATATAATCACATCGATGTTTCTATTAGCAATCCCTTAATAATACTTAGAACTAATTTCTACAGTGTACCACGGACCCATGGATTTAACAGATTGCTAATTCCATATTGAATACCTATGCTCTGTACACAGAACTGACAGATGCTTTCTTGATACATACAAGATATCCTGAGCATCAGTCCACACCCAACGAACATGTGGAGGTCTAATCTTAATAAATCGGTGACATGACTGTCATCTAAGTGTGGATGATAACTCATATATCCACAGTGGTATCTCAAGTCAAAGAATCACTATGCTTACTCAACCGAGAAGATTCTTATTGACGTTGGTGTATCATCCATTAAGAATCTTCAGTGAGTCGTTCAGTGTTTATTCGCTATAAACACATACACGTCTATACGAGTCTCCAAGATTCATAGTTCATTGAGAAACCATCGGAATCCAAGATTCCAATATACGATATGTACCAGTCTCAACGGGTTTACTTTACTGACTAAATAGTGTAAACTTTGACCAGGAACTGTATAAGAATGACAACGTCATGATACAACTCAATGTCAGTTGCGACGCTTTTACAATAGTACCATAACTAATCATTCTAAGGTCTGTTACGTCTTTACCATATAAAAAGGGATGTTATATATAATAGAAACTGTTTATTTTATTCATAATAGAATGTTACATTAGTATTTACATGGAAATACATAATAAAATTGGCGCTCAGAGCACCAACCCTAACAAAATTGAGAACGTCAAATCCCTAAGGTATAATATAATCGACTGATAAATTTATGATCTCTAAATAACACTCGGAACTCGCTTCCGCAGTGTACCATGGCCATGGATTTACTAGATCGTAAACTCGTGCACGATACATATGCCCTGTACATAGGACTGGCGAATACTATCTTAATACACACCGGATATCATGAGCATCAGTCCACACCCAACGAACAAGTGGAGGTCTGACCTGAAATGATCAGTGATGTGACTGTCATCAAAGTGTAGAGGATAACTCATATATCCACTGTGGCATCTCAAGTCTAAGGACCACTATGCTACTCGACTCAAGAAGATTCCTAATGACGTTAGTATACCATCTATTAAGAAATCTTCAATGAGTCATTCAGTATTTATCGAATAAACACCTACATGTCTATACGAGTCTCCAAAGACTCATGATTCATTGGGATAAACCATCAGACCAAGTCTCGATATACAATATTTACTGGTCTCAATGGATTTTACTAACCGACCCGTGTCAGTAAATCTTGACCATGAACTTTATTTGAGAATATACAACTTATAGTGCCGCTTATAATAGATAAGAGGTGTTACCATCTATTGTGTAATATTATGAAAATAAATTGTTCGTATTCATGGACCGATCATAAATATGATCCGGATTGGCATTCTGAGCACCAACCCTAACAATTTCTTCTACTTGCTCTAATGTCAATCCACGGTATCATATACACACCTAAATGTGTATCACATATGCATGGCCTTCAAGAGCTCACCTAACACTCAAGAGGTAGGCAATAAAAAGTAGGTCTGCTATAACATATTGAGTTTGTCCAACAATCCCAAATGTTTCCCTTGGACATCATCATTCATATTTTGTAAAACCTAAGTTATACATCAATATGACTCAACTACAACATCAATATTGTGCTACAACTACTGAATTGTCCAAGTATTTAGCAATCAAATCCAAAATACTATGCAGACAACCACAAGCACAACACTAATATCAAAACTTCTAATCTATAGAGTCATTATGCAACTTCATAAGTCAATACTACGTAAGTTGGAACTAATTCCACTCACACGGTAGAATCATCCATGGCACTCTCACTATATCTTTTCTGACTCTTTATAATGTAGACCTTCTAACATCACAATTAGACTTAAAACTAATCTCACCCTAATGGTTGCAGACTATATTCTCTATGAATAAGAAACTCGTTCTTAATATCTCAAAGATAACAAAGAACGTGTTTCAAGACCTATCATATGGTCTACAATGTATCAAAATAGCTAGTAACAATTACGATTAAATTGATATATTTAATCTCATATAATATAATATTCATTATGCCATCATGCTATGTTGCATAAGATTGACTAGATATTCTAATCAATTTCTCTTTCGACAAAGGAATCATCATTTACGAAAGATGAATATTATATATAAGAGACATACTAACTGTCAAACAGTTATACTAACTGTTACACATATAGTCTTGCTATGTCCTTTATTAGATCGTATTTAATGCATGATTAATGAGAGTATCTCACAAGTTTATTAGTTTTATATTATATAAGACTTTATATCAAATATGAGAGAGACTACTCTCACTACTTTCATGGAGATAAGCAGACTTACGTAAACCTCTTACCTCAAAAATATCTCATTATTACATTAATAATGATACTATCGTTATGATATATAACATTAGAAAGAAATTTGTACGCTCCCACTAACCCTACTAAAACTTATGTATTCTCTATGCTTTGATAAAATCAGACAATATGATTGATATCAAAATTAGAGAACACTGTTTTCCGAAAAGCTCATTCGAATCTACAATAGGCTCTATAAGTTAGTATATCAAACTGAGAACTTAGCAGAATACAAACTCTAGGGCCATTCTAAAATGAACTCTTCAAACAAAGGAATCACAATGAATCTCTTCTCCGAATAAACCATTCAGAAACGCCACTTTGCATTCCTAGCTAAAATACATAGTTTAATATCAACATTAACCAACAGATCTTTAATTATTCAATTAGTGCGACTAGAGACAAGTTTCCTCAAAATCTATAATAGATTACTTAGTATAATCTTTTTCACTGTCATACTATAAATGTCAAACCTTTAATAAGCTCACTTTGCTTTTGCTGCGCAAACCATTTTCACATTTTATGAATGATTCATAACGAAAACTCAATCAAGTTCAAAACTTGATCGTAGTGAGCTATGAACAATCTTAAATCTATGGTTTAGTGCTAACTTCTGAAATCGATATCAAATATCGCTCCCACTATAAGTTATATGATAATTTTCTTCGATAAGAAAATAACAGAATCATTAAGTATCAAATACTTCACAAATGATTCCGACATCCTATTGTACTTAAATGGAAGATGTATAAGGGTTTTTTCATCTTATTAATTATTTAGTTCCATTTATAGTTTATCACTCTCACATTTGACTTCAATAAGTCAAGCATTTTCTACAATAGTCAACATCGGATGTTACACACTAAGTAATAAAATAATTTTATTACTCGGGATCGTAGAAAAGATATTCTATTAAATAGAATGCAATATTCTATAAAATAAAATAAATGATAAACTTTTACTCGTACCTCTGAGGCGCAAGTACTTTCAACTATATAACCATTATACAAAAGAAAGATTCAAATCTCAAACTTTTCAAGATTTGAATTTTCTACTTATACATATCATATACGTAATATATAGAAACTAATGGAACCTTAATTAAAATGATGAATTAGTGTTGCTGGAGCATATCCCTAAGAGTATTGAAACTAATTCGGTAATACTCAATATCAAACGAATCAAATCATATAAGATTCGATTCCTCCCACTAACTGATTCCATCACGATGGAATCGTAAAAGAATAATATTGAGCAAGAATCATATTCATTAAATTACCTTAGAACTAATTGCCATAAATTCATATGTTTGATCATATCAAACATCTTTGAACAATTCAAAGACCCACAATGAATTTTAAAGATACATTTTCTAAACTTCAGATAGAATATCTTTGAACCAGTCAAAATATTTGATCCACGTTTCATCAGAACATATTGAAAGTTCTTGAACCTTTCAAGACATTCAATATGTGTTCTTTCATGAACACGTTACTAAGTTTACAATTCATTACACTACATACATCCAATGTATTAGTTTAATAAATTCGTGGTCCAATGAAAATTATTAGTTAAATGAGATTTTCAATCACATTCCCTGAATACAATATTCATTAAATGAATATGGATATGTGGCGTGATCTAGATCAGACCATCCTTTTCAATACGGGATAAACATCTAATGCTTAAGTGATAAAATTTCATAAACTACTGTTCTAAATTATTTATATTACCGAAAATTATTTTCTTAATGTTTATCTCTACGTCAATGACACTACTAGTCGTATTAAAATATGTAACAACCGTTTATAAAGAAAAAATAATTATCCAATAGTCACAAATTTTGATATCAAATATCAAAAAATCATTAAACAATATTTTAAATAACTAGAAGGGAGATCCGGTATCCAATACATATAATTGTTGTGTTATGAGAATCAATATTATCTACACATAACTATATGCATCTTCTTTTCTTTAGCTTTTTAATTTGCATTCAACTATTCATAACAATTGCAAGCAATTGACTAGAAAACAGTGTCGGGCACATGACCTCTAAAGGTCATAAAAGCTAAGAAACATCATTATCAGATAAACAAATACCTAATGGGGTTTTCTTAATGCTAGTCAAGAATCTCGAGACATCAACTAATTCACGTCAATTCTTACTGTACAAGAAACTATTCTTTATAGAGAATTATATCCTAAAACAAATATCTATTTAGATTACCTATAGTGACTTAGTAACTAAGTCACTAACCATCTTGATTTTTCAAGAAAATCGGAACAACAGTTCCCGATGGTTTAGACTAATCTAAAAATATCCAAGCCTACTCTAATCTAGAACATATTCTAGAAATCTGCAACTAAAAGAGAAGTCAGAAAATATATATCAAATATGTATGCAGTGAATTAGAAGTTAAAATCTATCTTCACGTTAGAATAAGGAAAACAATAACGGATAATTTTCATAACATTACATACTGCCTAAGTTATAGATTTTTAACCCCGCAGTGTCTCCCACCACTTTACGTAACACCGTAATCCCCAGCGGATAACGAGAATTCAATAATTAAATCGAATTTCATAGTGAGAAGTGGACCCCATGAATATATTTCGAATCACAGCTTTGGCACGTTCTCGCCTACATATATTCACAGGTAGACAACTCATTGTCAATCACACTCATTGTGACTCTTGATTTTGGTCCTGATCGTTTCTCGTTGTGACAGCTTTGGCACGTTCATAGGAGGCATATCAAGGTTTCACTTGTCAATGACAAACTCAGGCTACCGATGTAGTCCTGACAGCTTTGGCACGTCTAGGATTTTCACTTTCATTTGAATTTGTCTCTTATCATATAAGTTCTACCGGCGCAAATGAACTATCATCACCCATAATTGCACAGCTTTGGCATGATACAGCTACAACATCAGGAAATCATTCGCATCCGTATTGACAAGGCGGGCCAAGAAACAAGTATTTCTAATACTAGTTACTATAAAACCTTATTAAATGGGGATATTCCTAAAGTGGGTTTTAGTCTACATCAAATGCATATATTTAATCTAGATCAATTTCTCAACAGTTTAATTCAACCCGGGAAAACATAACTTAACTTAACCATTAAATCTCTGTTACGTTTTTCGTTAGCGTGGAACCGAAAAATCAAGAACCATCTAGATTAATGCATGTGTAAATATCAAAATTGGATTTTATATCATATATCAAGCATGAAATATGAGATGGATGTAGGATTAGACCCGCTCTTATACCATTTTGTTAGGGTCAGGCGCAACGAAAGCGCGGTTCGGGCGAAATCATAATTTTAAAACTTTTAAAGTTACCGAATAAATTATTCGATATCATATATCTATAATTTATTCATATTTCACCTAAACATATTATTCGATATCATATAACGACATAATTAATAATGAAAACATTAGGAAACTTTCACGGAAATGATTTTTCGCAAAATATCAATAAACGTGTTTTAGTAAAACCGACCAACCGAGACCACACGGGAGCTGCCCAGGCCAGTCCCAATGGTATTTGGGCAGTTCATGGGCTGCCCAAACAGTGACCAATTCCCTGTTTGGACAGTCGTTACCCCGTGAGCTCGAAACTCACCCGGTAACGCCGTTTTTCACCATTTATAACCGTTTTCACTCCGAAAAAATTTCCGAAAATTACGCTAACACCCAATACACATCCAACATATCCAAATGACATATTTTTCATCACAAAAATCAAAACTTTCCAGATCTGAAATAGAGAACAAAACAACCCTTATATCATGCTTTAAATCTAATTTTAGCAAGATTAATCTAATTAATCCAACACCCATTCAAAGCCACCACACATGAAGAACTCTAGAATAATTCTAGGCATAACAAGAGTGGTCATTACACTATAGAATGACAACCAAGTTGTCCAACAATAAATTGAACTCAAATTACCTTAATCTAGTTCAAAGTATACTTACACATGCATCTAGCCACTCCAAACATCATCCATATGAAAAAGCCCCAATTTTGAGAAAGCAAAAGAAACCCTACAACTGTTGTAGAATCTCAAGAACATCAAAATATTTTTTTAAACTAAAGGAAATTAAAGCTTACCTCATAAAACTTCAAAATCCATAAGCTTGTTCTTGATTTTTGCTTTTTCTTTTTGTCTCTCAAAATTTGGAAGTCAATTTTTGGGAGCAACTTTCGACAACACCTTTTTGCAAAACAAATAAAACTTTTTCTTTTTCCTTTTGGCAAAAGTGGCGTGTGTGTTAGAAAGAAAAAGTTAATTCTTCTTTTTCCAATAAAAGAAAAGCAACTTTTCCTTTTCTTTTGTCTCTCAAAAGTGGCGTGAAAGTGTGGTAGAAATTTTGATTTAATCATATTTAAAAAATACTTGGTAATAAAGTCAACACTTGGGTTAATAAAAATATATATTACTTTAATATATATTAGACAACAAATAAGCATGTTACACTTGTAAAGTAAAAAAGTAAATTGTCTAATTCATTAATTAGACAAATTATTTATTTACTTTTAAAGTGTCATGCCCTCATTTATTAATAAATGTGTATCCAATATAATTATATATCAAATACAAATACATATTAAAAAGACCAAAATTTCCCGGCATGTGTAAATTCGTTTACCGATTAAACGATTCGAATTAACTAATTTAATCCGATAAAATATTATGAATAATCAGTATTATTCATAACGTGTTGCCCTAGTGCTCAACGAGTACACTTCATATTGTGGGACTCTCTACGTTCAGGTATATCCGTCACGAAATCCAATTCTGTGTCCATAATTCACCCACTCGTAAATTATGACGACCACATATAATCTTGCTAAACTATACAAGTTGAGATCATCGCATGCGTATAATCCCTCTGTCACAGGCTATCCATATTATACCGGGATATAGATGAGAATGTCAAATCTCTAAGGTATAATATAGTCGATTTACAAATTTACGATCTCTAAATAACACTCGGAACTCGCTTCCGCAACACACCATTGTTAGTGTTCCTAGAACATGCCCAAGATCTCTACAACATGATTCGGTGTGTGAATATTCAAAGAAGTTGCGGAATACTTACATTGATGGGATGAGAAATCTCCAAGATTGCTCCAGTGGATGTTGCTCCAAGCTTTGCTTTGTTGATTTTGACTCTAGGGTGTGTTTCCCTATCACCTCATATAACTCCTTTGAGTGCTAGCTCACTTGGTTTTGTAACAAAACTCAAGAAGATGGAGGGAGAAGCTCACGTTTTTCAGGCAGTGAAGAGAAGAGAGAATTTGCTTTACTATGAATAGTAACAGTCCATTACTTCCAAAGTTTGTCTTGTTTAAATACTTGAGTTGAGTGTTGGAATTGGTTTGTGTAAATGACAAGTAAACCAAGCCTTTTACTCAACCTTTAACTTGCCAAACTCAACTTCATCATTAGTCTAACAATGATGAGGTCAAGTGGGTCCCACCACTCATTAAATTCCAATTTTAAGTCGGCTAATCCAACACGCAACTTCGCTCGGGCTCGGGTTCGTTTAATTCCGAATTAAACGAATTTGTCGTTGCGACGTAATTAAATCCAATTTAATTAAATAATAATGCCTAGCAAAATTATTGCGAAAGTCGCTAACGAATTAATTTGGAATTAATTCGTTTGCTTGAATTAAAATCCAATTTTAATTCCGCTTTGAAATCTAATTTCAATTAATATATCTAATATATTATTTTAGCCCGAATAAATAAATTAAATTGTAAATTCTAATTTCACTATTAAATTCATTTTTCCGATTAATTCTAAATTAATCGCATTCTCTCTTCTCGATGAATTTAATCTCAGATAAATCTCTCGACTCAATTAATCCCAGATTAATTTTTTTCTCTGATAATTAATCCCAGATTAATTTTTCTCTCTCATAATTAATCATAGATTAATTCTGTTCGAGTCAAATATCATCGGTGAATCTTCGGGAAACGACCCAAGAGATTCTTGGATATGTTGGCAGTAAATCCGGTCATCGGACTATCCGAACACGTGCGTACCCGGTACCACGTTCTTACCGATTTACAAGACATGGCTGACTTCTAGCAAAACACCATGCCTACCCAATTCTCCAGAAATATTCTTTAAAAGAATATATAATCTTTATCAGGCGTAGTATACAGTGTATTGCCTATTACGATCCAGTATCGGATGTCACATGCTAGGCCTGAGGCTAGAATTGTGTCTGCCCCGTACGAAGCATATATCGGATCACTGGCAACTAGTCTCTATAATCGGATAATCATGACCTAGTCATATTATCCCGATGACTGCAGTACTTAAGAGTACTAGTTCTGTATCCTACGTGATCATCATCTCCATATGACTTAAGTGATACTTCCATCTTGACATCACACCCAATACACTACGATTCTCAGTAAACCCAGAAGAGGCGTACACAGAACCTGTTAAAGCCCCGGACGACCAAAAGCAAAGCGTACTAATTGTCGCAAGTATTAGCGATGCAAGTCTCATGTTAAGACCAAATACACCTACCCTGATTCGGATTCCCATAGGCACATAGTCATACTACCAATGAGATTCCGATTGGTCTATCCAGAGCGAAGCTGTTCCCGTACCATCGGTAAACAGAATCTCCTATTACACTTGCATGGGTATCCAATACCCAAATATATAAGAACTATGTCGTTAAGCTTCCATAACGCACACAAGTGTAATACGAGCATATTTCGCATTATCGATGTCCAGTCTCGATAATACTACGACTAGGGATATTTAATGATTAAACTTTTCGTGGATTAATACTATCTCATATCTTATTAATCCGGTACTAATCATATAGACTTTTTTTCATTTATATATCCAAGTAATCCAATTACAAATGATAAAATAGCAATTTCATTTGTCACATAGTTAATTTGTACAAAGAACACCATGTCTTTTACAAATAGTAATGGCTGTAATGCTATGGGTCATAATTGTCCAACAACCATGACCATAGATTTGCTAGATCAAAAACACGTGTAGGATACCTATGCCATGTATACATGACTGACAGATTCTATCTTAATACACACTAGGGGTGTTCACGGGTCGGGTCGGGTCGGGTTTTTTGAAATTTTGTGAGACCCGATCGGGTTGGGTCACGAGATGTTCTGGTCGCGGGTCGGGTCGGGCGAAGGTGGAACGCGATCTGGTTCGGGTCGGGTCGGGTCATCGGGTTGCCAGAAAAAAAAATATTTTTTTTATGAATTAATTATTTTGAAATACAAATATTTGTTATTTTATGTCTAAAAAATTATCATAAATATAAAAATTTTAAATTTTATTATCAATGTATAAATAAAAAAAATACACCTTTTTAATATATACAACTAAGTTGTTATTCCACCATTTATCTCCCCCTTGATTTTACAGACAATTATCACATAATTCTTATATGGCAGTAGGCTACTAAACTGTTATCACATAATTCTTGCCTAATAAACTGTTATCACATAATTCTTTTGTGCCAGTAGCAAGCATCAAAATCAGAAAGCAAGGCATATTTAATAATAATTGACATTGCAGTATTTAATTATTTATTTTATTAGGAAGAGATAATACAACAAAAATAATAAACAAATGAAATAAAATTAAAAACTTTAAAATAATAATAAAATTTTTAGAAAAATAATAAAAATACTATAGGGTCGGGTCGGGTTTTAATATCAAACCCGTCGCCCAACCCGAAAATTTCGGGTCGGGTTGAAAAATTTGTAATTTTTTTTGGACCCGCGCGGGTCGGATCGGGTCGCGGGTTGACCCGACCCTATGAACACCCCTAATACACACCGTATATCATGAGCATCAGTCCATACCCAACGAACAGGCGGAGGTTTGACCTAAAAAGGTCGGTGACGTGACTGTCATCAAAGTGTGGAGGGTAACTCAAATATCCAGTGTGGCGTCTCAAGTTTAAGGACCGCTATGTTACTCGACTTGAGAAGATTTCTATTGACGATGGTGTACAATCTATTAGGAAATCTTCGGTGAGTCGTTCAGTGTTTATCGAATAAACACCTACATCTCTATACGAGTCTCCAAAGACTCATGGTTCAGTGGGATAAACCATCAGACCAAGTCTCGATATACGACATGTACTAGTCTCAACGGATTTTACTAACCGACCAGTGTCAGTAAATCTTGACCAGGAACTTTATTTGAGAATATACAACTTATAGTGCCGCTTCCCAATGTCAATTACAACCTACGTAGTAACTGCGCACTACGTTGTAAATTCTCGGGTCTTTGTCCAATATATATGAAAATAAATTATTTGTATTCATGGGTTGTTCATAAATACGATCTGAATTGACGCTCCGAGCTAACACAAAGGGCATATGCTTAATGAATTTTGTTTTGTTAAGTTGTGGCTCATTCGTCTCGTATTTAATAGATTATGATTGGTAGTGACTTTATAAGCCCACCTGCTCTCTCTATTTATAAGCTCATTTTTAAAAATAATATCAATTTATTACAATTGGTATCAGAGTCAACACTAAATCTCTTCTATGACGTCAGAGATGAGAAGAATATTACGGTGTTCGAAATATTACGGTGTTCGACTAAGACTAGTTGAACTGGCATATAATCTAACCTATATGGAAACCATTTGACCAATATCAGCCAAGTATTGATTGAATTAACGGGTACTTTAAAAATCCATGAGCTCTCTCCTAACATTTGGCTTGCTACTCCATTTTCTAATACAGGTGTTCCATTTTCAGAAATGTTATTAATTAGCTTGGATCTTAAAAATAAGAAGATTTAGTTTCAAAAACCACCACTTCAAATAAAAATCGATAATGGATGCAATTTCTCAAATGAAGAGTCTGAGTCACTGTCAATTCATGGTACGTTTGAATTTTTAAGCAAATGAACCAACTAACAGTTTAACAGGTCTAACAATATCTATTGACCACCGAAATATCATAACATACAGTGAGTTTCACAAAGATTTGTCTACGAATAAAAAAAAATAAAAATAAATAATCAACTGCTAACTTGAACAATTCAGAACCATATGATATGAAATCAGCAACAAGAAGACTAACCAACAACATCTTTGGTAAAGAATAGAATATATATATATATACAGGTGTTATGTCCCAATAATGGGAATGTTCATGGATCTAAATGCCAGCGTCGTCTGATCAACTTATATACAGATGTCACTTGAAAGGAAAAAATACAGAATTTCAACTAATAAGCATAACTTTATTAGGCTCCGTTTGTTATTTGGCATAGCTCAGCTTCTTCAAATAAAATTTCTATTGGGTGGACTTTAACCCAAAAAAAATTTAATTATTTGGTAAATAATAAAATTAAAATTACTTTAAAATACTTCTAATACTATATTTTTTTTTTTTTTTTTTTTTTTTGAAACGATGGAAACCCCGCCACCAAACCACCCATTTTGGGCCGCGGCGCAGGTAAAACCACCGGCTGTCCCAGGCTCTTACAAGAAATGCATCCCCTGGATTTGAACCCAGAACCTCAAAAACTCTATAAACTCTTATGTCCAAAATTTGAGTTTATTCCAATAGACAAAATAATTTTTTTAATCCCTAAAAATTCTATTCAAATTACAACCAAACACTGACAAAAAAACAAGAAAACTCTTTTGATTATGAGAGAAGCCATGCAAAACATGCGTCAAAACATTAATTTATACCCAAAAAAAAAAAAAATCATTTTCTGCATCAGGACAGGCAAATAGCACCAGGTGAAATTTAATTACTCATTCAGCTCGCAAACAAACATCGAGGGAAAAACAAAAAGATAGCCAGCCAAAAGACAACAAATAATTTCACTTCTTTGTTTGTTACAAAGATGATACTGCAGCTGCATTCGAATGCATTCTCAGTCTAGACGCTCCATCTGCAATCAGCCAATCTCGATAAATAAAAATGATTTTTCTTTTAAAAGAAAAAAGGTATCTGATGTCATTCTCAGAAGACAAAATGACAGCGGAAAAACGCATGGAGAAATGGAAATAGAAAGATAAAGGATTATATCACGACTTTACCTTCCAAAGGCCATCATTGAGATAATGCATGTTGTCCACTCCAATTCCCTTGTTAACTGCCTTTCTGTAAACCGAGCAAACAAGTCAAACTTCGTGATATACAAGTCAGAGGAAAGGGAAAATGAGGAGAGGATTCGTATGGACAAATATTTTCTGTTGCTTATGTAGTCCTCTTCTGCCTATGCTTAAGCTGATTGATAAAAATAACCAACCTTAAATGTCATGTTCATGGCAGGTACTTAATACAGTAACCACAGCAAAGCATCACATCCTAATGTCTGCTTCACTCATGATGTAAATTGTGAGACGCAAAACATCTGTTTCTCAAATGATTCCCAACTCTCTCCGGTGCCACATTTCAAGTTACTACTTATTCTAATTATATGCTATATCTTGAAGATAGTGAGGCATTTGAGACAGATCCATGTGGAAATGCAAGAAAAGATAAACAAAAAAGAACTGGCCTCAGGTCAAATATTGGTTGCGCTAGGTAGGGGTGTTCATAGGGTCGGGTCAACCCGCGACCCGACGTGACCCGATCCGACCCGCGCGGGTCCAAAAAAAAATTACAAATTTTTCAACCCGACCCGAAATTTTCGGGTTGGGCAACGGGTTTGATACTAAAACCCGACCCGACCCTATAATATTTTTATTATTTTTCTAAAAATTTTATTATTATTTTAAAGTTTTTATTTTTATTTCATTTGTTTATTATTTTTGTTGTATTATCTCTTCATAATAAAATAAATAATTAAATACTGCAATGTCAATTATTATTAAATATGCCTTGCTTTCTGATTTTGATGGTTGCTACTGGCACAAAAGAATTATGTGATAACAGTTTATTAGGCAAGAATTATCTCATAACAGTTTAGTAGCCTACTGCCACATAAGAATTATGTGATAATTGTCTGTAAAATCAAGGGGGAGATAAATGGTGGAATAACAACTTAGTTGTATATATTAAAAAAGTGTATTTTTTTTATTAATACATTGATAATAAAATTTAAAATTTTATATTTATGATAATTTTTAAGACATAAAATAACAAATATTTGTATTTTAAAATAATTAATTCATAAAAAAAATTTTTTTCTGCCGACCCGACCCGACCCCGATCGGGTTCCACCTTCGCCCGACCCGACCCGAACATCTCGTGACCCGACCCGATCGGGTCTCACAAAATTTCAAAAAACCCGACCCGTGAACACCCCTAGCGCTAGGATTAATTTGGTAGGATGATGAGAAATTGAAGAAATAATTAAACATTTGGACTGATAAGTGATGAAGTTGTCCTAAAATAGGATGTGAAAAAATATTAGTCTAGGGCCTCTAGGCCTGTACTTGAGAGTTGTAATTTCAGGTCAAAAGAAAAAAAATCTAATTCAACTACCACTTTGATACACTACTTGGTTGAAAATATTTATAAAGAAAAGGGATAGGCAGTAACTTACATGTCTTTGGCAGACATTTTTGTAAACCCAATAGCAAGAGCATGTTGCTTTCCTTCAGCCATTATTGCCTGAGTGTCATATTTTGCACAGTAGAAAGCCATAAAACAATGTAAACATCCTCATATTATGTCTTCCAAAAACACACACAAAAATCACGAAGAATGGCATGACATTTAGGTAGCATATCACAACAGAAAGCGATACAAAGTAATATAGCACCACCAGCAACACTTGAGCAAAACAACGAGTGCACAGAGATAGAGAGATGGATAATATGTACCACTGGAGTTTCTGCCTCTACTTCTTCATCCAAAGCACCACCTGGTGATGTAAGCCCGGGGCACATTATGTTTGCACCAGCAAGGACAAATTTTATAGCACCTCGGTCTACTTGTAACTTCTTCATAATATTTGGATCTGTAATTACAATATCCATGGAATAAATTCAAGACTTAGCTGGCATTTTAGAGATGCAATTGCATAATTCAAGGGTTGTGATGGAGTATGAGCAACGCAGCAGAAAACCCAAACTTAAGACTGTCTGTGAAACTTTATCCAAGACAAGAAAAATGATGTGAATCAATGATCGGGACCGCCCCAGAAGATTGATCCATTACATGTTCGAGTAGGGCCAATCACGAGGCAACGAGCTAAGAAGATCAAGGAAGCAATGCAAGGTCTCCTGAAGACCTTGGCCGAACCAACACAAATAGAGCAGAATCTTTCAAATGGGCTTATTAGAAGTGGGTCCAAGCAATGTTTAAAAATACGGGGCGGCGCCTCGAGGCGGCCGACCATTGAGGCGCAAGGCGGACCTCCTCGAGGCGGTGAGGCGGGCGCCTCGATCCGAAAATCGGAAAAACAATCCAAATTACATTCATTTCTTCATAATTCATAGTATGTTCAAAAAACTATTGATAAGTAATCCAAAATACATTACTTTCTTCATAATTCATAGTATGTTCAAAAATTATTGATAAATAATCCCTAAATAAGCTATCATTAGTGTCTAGCGGCATGAAGCTTGGGTCAAAATCTATGTCATCATCAGATGGGTCATCATCCAAAGAAACTCCTTCACTTGTATTGTCTTCATCCACTAATTGTGGAGCTTTCCCTTTCCCAAACAAATAACATAAAGTCGTATTATTTTTTAATTTGATTATATAAATTGCATTATTTGTACAAGATTAACTTACTTTGGTCTTGCTCCTTTTTTGTGCAAGTGCTCTACTGCCACTCAGTTGTTCAATGGAACGACGACGTTTTGGAATCCCAAAACGTCGTCGTTTCATTTTAGAAAAATTAAAAAAAAAACAAAAAAAAAAACCTTTGCTGGTGAGGCGGCCGCCTCACCAGCAGAGAGGCGGGCGCCTCAGAAAAACAGCATAATGCGGCCGCCTCAACCGTTTTTTTAAACACTGGGTCCAAGCTACGTTAATCTAACCCATTTATTTGAAGACATTTAATTTTAATGTTTTAATTGATTGTTATTGGGTACTAAATTAAGGCTTGGGCATGAGGTTTATTAGAGTGGTTTGAGGATTTTGAATCTTTGTTAACTTAGGATTTTATTTTAGTTTCCTAATTGGATTTTTAATATTTGTTAAATTATGATTTTATTTTAGTTTCCTTTTTGGATTAGGGTTTCCAAGACTTACTATATAAGGTGGTCTTATGCAATAATAAAATCAGAATTTCCAGACAAAAATTATTGTTATTGCCGTGGGCATTGAGAGAGAGAGAGAGAGAGTGAATTTCTCTTGTTTATTGAATTGAACACCCGACTTAGCAAAGGGGTTGCAATCTTTGTGGCGTCCAACTGCAAGCAAGCTTTCTTTCTTGATTCTGAAAGGATTTTCAAGGGCAGGTTCTTTGAGGACCTAATCCGATCTTGGAAGGGGTTTTGTTCCTACAAAATCGTGATTCGCGGTTCTTGGGGTTCACTCAATTAGTCAATTACGTGGGGTTGCCAATGACTCAATCTTATGGCGGTTTCCTTCAGTTAGTATCGAGAGTTCAGGGTTCCAAGGTCAGGTTTTCCTATCTTTAATTACTTTCTTTGGGATCTTTTTGTTGTGTCTTAGGTTTAGTTTCGATTTTTATATTCCTTTTAAGTCTTAGTCATTTCTTTGCTTGATTTAATCTTAAATCATCTTTATTAGAGTATTTTGTGTTTGTTTGAGTCAAAAAGATTACAAAAAAAAAAAAAAAATTATGTTCATTAAGTTTCAGTTTTGTCAAGTTTCTTAGTGTCTTTGTGTCTTATTTAGGGTTCTAAATTAGTCTTGCATGTTTGTGAGTCTTCTGCATGTTTGAGTCAAAAAAATCAAAAACATCAGTTTCGGTTTTTTGAAGAGTCAGTTTGGTTTTTGTGTTTTTCTCTTGTGTTCTTGTTATTTAAGTTTTTCTTGAATCAATAAAATATCAAAATAAAATAAAAATTCCAGTTGTTCTTGAGTCAAGGTTTGGATACGAGGACGAATCCTTTCGAGGTGAGAGTGAACGATATGATCCAAGGTATGAGAATTGGACATTATCCAAGTCTAAAATACAGAGTTTCAAAGTTTTAAAAAGCCCAAAATATTCAAGATACATCAAGAAAGAGATTGTTGGTCAAATTCCATCAAAAAGTTTCAAGAGAAGATCCCCTAGGCAATGACAACGGGATTTGCGCAGCCTTCGTATTATGGCCGTAACTTTCTCATCCAATGTCAGATTTTGGTGGTTCAAGTTGTGTTGAAAATAAAACTCAAAGATCTACAACTTTGTAATTTACGTCAAAGACAAATTCGGAGTCCTTCCTAGTCAAAATTCAATCGCAATAAATCCATACAGCTTTAGGTTATATATTTTTAATTTTATGTTATGTTTCAGTGACGGGATGAAATCGAATGTTATTTTAAAAGCTCATGCACGAAATAAGCTCATGCACGAAATTTAAGTCTTATTTAGCTTATGATTTAGTTTTATTAGTTCAATTAGGATTTTTTTCAAGTATTTTAGTTTAATTAACTTTCCTTGTTTAAGTTAACTTAGGATTTTACAATGGGCCTATTTAAAGGTGCATTTAGCTTGTAATTTAAACAAAGGATTTTGAATAAAGAATAGTCATTGGCGTTTAACACCCATGTGTGTGTGAGTGAATTCTCTCATGGTTGTTGACTGAACCATTATAAAGACTTATTAAAAATTGGCAATTTTTATGGCGTCCCTAAATAGCTAGCAAGATTACTTCAAGAATATAGAAGAATTGCTAGAGGTAAGTTCTCTAGAGGTTCGACTTGCTCTTGGAGAGGTTTTGTTTCCTAACAAAATGGGTTCAAGCTTCTGACAAGAAATAAAGAAGGGTTTTCAAGAACAGGTTTCTTGGGGGTCTAACTTGATCTTGGAAGGATTTTTCTTACAAAATCGTGATTCGCGGTGTTGGGGTTCGCTCAATTAAGTGGGGTTGCCTAGGACTCGATCCTACAGTGGTTTCCGTAAAAAAAAAAAAAAAAAAAAACATAGATTGATCTACATTCTTGCCCTCCCTTCTTTCTCATTACTTTTCTCCAACCAAACCAAGTCAATGGTCTCCCCTCTACTCTTTTTCTTTCACCCATTTCCTCCCCACCTATTTCTTTTACCCTGATTCATATATTGATTCCACAAACTTGCTTCTAGTTGTTCAAACAATACTAAATTTGTCTAAAAGGCAAAGTAAACATTTACCATTTTTCAAAAGAGTTTATTCTTTCCCCAATTCTTTCTTCACTCAATTACCAAAAATATACAAAATAACTATTTGTACGTAAATAGAGAGAACAAGAAGTATAGAATTGTGAGCAAGTTCCTCCTAATAATTAACTGAAAATTTCATCCAAACAAATGACAATCAGGTCCTCATGCTACTGGAGTAAAACACGACATTCAATGCTAATGATAAGAGAGATTAATTATGGAAAAGTATGCAATTACAAGAAAAGAAGTATGGTTTACATTGATGAAGGAGCCGAAGTGTAGGCATGTAAGGCCCGTCACGGATATTGAAAAACAATGGAACGTTATTCACCAGAACGAGATTCAAATGATTTTGACTGCAAGGAATAGGAAAGGGGGGAATATGTCAGAAGCATGTTTCATAAATTCTAGAAATGAACATCAAGAACTGAACAGTTCAATAAATAATTAATTACAGAGGCAGAAGCAAAAATTACAAACCATTTAGCAACAATCAAAGGAGACTTCTTGGGAAGCAAATCATCCAACACTGGCTCAAGTCCTGGGTACTGCACTAGTAGCAAAGCTTTTTTTGAATAAACAAATGGCATTATATTTAAAATAGAAGCAGAAAAATAAAAGCCCAAAACAGATAAACCTCATCTGCAATGCTTTGCCGAATTTTGCGCTGGACAGAGGCCTTGACTTGATTCTGTGCCGAGACTTCTTCAGATGAAAACCTACAAGATGAGAAAATATACATGATGAATCCACTAAAGAGAAACATGTGTTACACATATTAACACAAAGGAGTAGAACAGTATAGATTAAGGACGACATAGTCATAAATGCAAGCAAAATGTTAGAATAGCCAACTTCACACATCAAAATATACACTAAAAGCAGCCGACTGACTATAAGCATAACAGCTCCACCAGGGAATTGATACAAATCGTATTCACAGTCCATCTGCTCCTCATGAATGGCCACAACATGCATCATCACCACAGACTTTCTGGCCTCCTTAGTCCTTACTCCTTACTGCAATACTCATACACACAACGTGTCGCATAAATTTTGGCTTGTGTAAAAAGATTCTCATACCAAAGTAGAAGTATTTGATCCATCATAGATACATCTCCATTTGGCATAATCATAGAAACCTAAATCGGTGTGAAATTTGGCATTATCCAAGGCAGGGCATGGTAATTACCTCCACAGTATGATCATCATAAAAACAACTCCAAGAAGTTCAACACATGTAAACAAATCCCCATCATCAAATATAATTCTTCCAATTCCAAAACCCACAAACAAATTTTCTAAAGCACCCCACTTGAAAACTATTTTACCCACCTAAACTTAACATGATTAATAGCTGACAATAACCTAGGAAAATGAAAATTATATATATTCTCAATGCAATTATAGACCAAAGTACATAAGAAAGAACCAATTAAGACAAATAACAAAAATACTAAAACTCAAAGGTGAACTACACAAATATATAACAAAAATCAAACAGAAAAATTAGTTTATGTATCATTTTTATGAATAAAAAGAAGGAGAAATATTACTTTTTGAACATTGTTGTGTTGAAGACAGAAACTTGAGAAATTGAAGTGGGACGATTTTGGTGTTCTGGGTTCGATCTAAAATTTAGCCTCTTTCTTCCTCCTTGCTCGAGTCGAGTTACTTCGGCTGATTCTTTGCAACAGTTATTAATACAGCTGAGGAGTTTTGAAGGCGCTGCTTTGGAACCTCGGCCCGTGTAGTTATGAAGCCACGGTTGTCGAGTCCAAGTTGTTAGGAGGAACTCGGTTCGTATTTTTATTGGGCCGCACTAATTATTTTTGCAAAGCTCATATTTCGGCTGAAAAAATGAGCCGAACAACATTACACCCTTTTTCTTTTAGTTGAAATATTTAAAAAGTAAACAGGGTGGATCTTGTCCCACTATCCGATTGGCTACCGCTTTATAAATTCATGTTAGTTTTTAAAAATGTGTTATAATCATGAGTTTATACCAATCGGTATCAAAGCTAACATCATATCTCTCAGTTGCAATCGTGACGTAGGAGTTGATGTCGGTATTATAATGTTTGGTAGGGAATAAACGGACTAGTGTAAAAGCTGCCTATGTGGGCGTCAGAGTTACGTAGCATGGTGGAATGTTATAATTCATTTGTCTCTGATCGGTGAAATCATACACATAATGCAAGCGCACGTATCGCTCAAGTAGTATAAAAATATCGATCCCACGAGAACTTAATTTCTATTATTGTTATTAAGTATTGATTCTATTTATTTACATGTATCTAATTAAATGGAGAAGTGAATGATTGCTTGATTGGTTGGTTGAATGTGGATTTGCGAAATAAAGAAATAAATAAAAACATAAAAGAAAATACTAAGGAAAATAAACAAAAGACACAAACATCTAGGGTTATGATTCCACACAATATTATTCTAATGATGAATTGATTCTCGTATATATGTGTAATAAATCGGTTTGCTAACCTGAAACACGAAGATATACAAAAGCCTCTTTCGATGGTCATATGCAAACACCCAAAAAACCCAATTAATCATATTCCTATGTTAACCAAGTTATCTGAATTCATTAAGTTCAAGTTCCAATTATGGCTACCCCCGCCCGACAGGTATACTCCTACCCTGTAAGGAAATCTACCTAAAAGACTTTTACTGCAAGGTGAGATCGTGAGTTATTGAATCTAAGGCTGAAACCTAAAATCATTTTTCCAAGTTCATTTTAAGTTTACCACATCAATCTTATTGGTGATCAGGCAATAAGAAGCATTAAGCTTAAGATTCAATAAACAAATCAAAGCATTAAACATAATATAAAGAAAATCGATTATGAAACTTGTGAATATTGTGCTTCATCACTTCCCTGGAATAAACATAAAATACTGAGGTTATGAGATCCACTTTTAATATTTCAAATGTAGAAATCTCACATTATTATAATATAGAAATTGTCAGTGTTATCCAATTAAGTCAAATCATCCATAAAAGATGGTGTTATTATTTGTCAATAAACCAGCCATATAGGCGGTAATTATCTGTCACTTAAAGACCGACAATATAGGCGGTGTCACATTATGTCAAATAAATAAAACCAGTCATTAAGGCGGTATTAACTTTAATCCATATTATTAAATTACAATTTCCATATTATAAATTAAGTGAGATTAATCTAATTTATTATATTAAAGGTTCTACCCTTCCCCCAGCAGAAATTAACAACTATACATAAAAGTAAGAACACAAAACTATTATTACTACTAAAAATAAAAATAAAAATACATTACAAAACAACTAAATAAAACACACAAAATACAATCCTTAATTCTTATTCAAAAAACCAAGGAAAGTATGAAATTTACAAATGAAATGACTTGGTATTTATAGGCAAATTTTTACCTCCACCAATTTCTCCACCAAACAAGGCAAAAAATATGGCACCAAATCCTCCACCAAGTTTGACAATTTTCAATTTTTTTTTTATTTTTTGTTTTGAAAATGACTTTAATAATTGCATATAAAAAACGTCCGGATATTTTATCAATTTCGGTCATGAAAACTTCAGACTTCGAAATTATTATGAACGTCAAAGTTGTAGATCTTTGAGTCTTCTTTAATATGGAACTTGAATCACCTCAATCCGATATCGGAGTAAAAAGTTATGGCCAAAATACGATAATTACGCAAAGTTGAAATTTCTGAAATTGTACTTCGTTAGAACGCCAGTTCAAGTTTCCAACCTCCAAAATCCATATGTCAAGTCAAGTTTTTGCCCTTATTTGTTCCATATTTCGTCCTGAATGATTCCATTGAGTCCCGATTTTATTTTATCTGTAAAATAAATAAAAACATATCAAAACGTTCATAAAACTCGGGAAACTATACAAAATATTATGTCAAAGGGGCAATAAATATTGATATATTTTCCGCTCATCACACCCCCAAACCTAAAATTTTGCTAGTCCTCGAGAAAAACAACAAAATAAAATAAATAACTGAAACTAAATTAAACTAAACCACTTTCGTAGGGATCACGGTTGCATTTAGCGTATGCAACAAGCCTTTAAACCCACACGTGTCCCTAATGGACGAGTTGTAGTCTCGTGATGGCTTACAGTGATGATACCCACAAACGTCAAATGCACAAAATGTAAAAAGATCAAACATGTTAGTGACTAAACAAATGAAACTCTTATCCAAGTTAATAGCTGTTTTATTTCTTTCTAAATTATCAAATAAGTAAATTCTCCGATTATTTTTACCATTCTCCATATACACAACTAACAAGGTATTAATCAAATCATTGTGCCCACAATATTCATAAATGTAGTTGAAAAGAGAGTAATATTTTTGTCCTAAAATTATATCAGAATTCACACATTTTTAGCAATTGATTTTTTTTTTTGGTTTAGAACATCTTCAATCCATGTAGCGAGCTTTGGGCCAGTGACTCTCAAGCCAGTTGGCTTTAAGGCATTATGTGTTAAGACACATTTACATACTTAAATACTCGGATCTCATATATCTTTTTTTTTTTTTTTTACATATATATATATATAACATCTTCAATCCATGTAGCGAGCTTTGGGCTAGTGACTCCCAAACCAGTTGGATTTAGGGCACTATGTGTTAAAATATTCATATGGACTTAATTACTCGGATCTCAAATGTTTATTTTTTATTATTTTTTTTATTTTATTCCATCGCTTTTTTATATGCTTCCTCCAATTAAACTATATCACTGAATATTATAAACTTTTCACTTACAACTCATGGTCGTATGTTATCATGCATGTTGATAATACCTGTTAACTGAGCATATGAACATCTAATTTAGTCAGTATTATGGAGAATTCACAAATTAAATAATTCAAAAGGAAATAAACAAAAATTAACTTGTTACGAAATAGATTGAAATACGTCTCAGGAGTGTAAATTCCTTACTCAGCTATCTCACACTAATTTCACATGATTAGTCAAGTTAAAAAATAAAAACACAAAATATTTTTTTATTTTATTTTGTTTTTTAATTATTATTTTTTTTAAAATTTTTTTGAATTTTTGATTAAAAACCAAGTAAAAACAACACAACGAAAAAATAAAAATAATATACTAATCAACTATTCCCCTCCCTCAAACCTAATTGAGACATTGTCCCCAATGTCTAAAAAGTAGAAGAAGAGTTTAGAAGACAGTACCTGATTAGCTGAAATTCTATATCTAAAAAGAAAATCAAAGGTTAAGATCCATATTTATCTGTTGCTTCTTACCACGATCATTATCGGACCAGTTTATTTTGGAAATGATAGGGTCAATTTGTGGGGCAGTTCTGGCAGTGAAGATGATATCTTTTACAGGTTTTGATACGAACCCATTTCTCCGGGCATCATCAAGAAACACACAAAGAAAATCATAAAATCCATCAACATTAAACAGTCCAATCGGTTTCGGGTGTATATTTAAATTCTCCCAAGGTAATACTGTAAAAGTTTCCTCCATTGTGCCCAAGCCTCATGGCAAAGCAATAAATGCATCAGCACGATTAATCATTTCCACAAGTCATTCAGACATACCTGGCACGATGCATTCATCTCCATTTGATGGTCCTATAAGATTCACCTCTACCAAAGGTTTTGGGATGATTCCCAGAACTTGACTACCCCCTTCCTGTACGGCCCTTAAAACGTACCCCATTAGTCCAAGATTGCCACCGCCATATACTAGGTGCATATTCCTTTTAGCTATGACTCTACCCAATTCCTGTGCTGCCGCAACGAATTCTGGCTTAGAACCAACACTAGTACCGCAAAACACACAGATGTTTACAACTCGTCTTCTTGAAGTTGCTTCCATTTTTTTATATATGTATTTCTTTCTCAATTCTGGATGTCTTCAAGAGTGCAATAACGAGCTGAATTTATAGATCCTGAAAAAGGGTGAGTAATAATAGCACTAGTACCTGCCAAATGACAATTATTAGCTAAACAATAAAATATATCGTGAAAGTCAGAAAGTATGGATCCTGTCGGCGAAAATTAAGGAAATCACAACCGAAAAGCAAATCAAAGCAATTATTTAAGGCAATGGAATTGTGTACACAATACGCGACTTGCTTGGCATATAAATCCATTAGGATGCGTCTCAAGAATCCATTCCTTACTCATCCATCACTAATGAATTTAAATCTCATCTTTGTGATTGTCAAACACCATTCCTCCAGTCTTGCTCTGCCTTAAATGCTCTGTTTGTGCTTTTCCCTGAAAATATCACACAAAATTAAAAACTCTACAACATGTATACACAAAATACAAAAATTTAAATTTAAATGAAAATAAAAATAAAAATTTTGCATGGGTTGCCTGCATGCTAGCGCTAAATTTTTCGTCTTCAGCCAGACGTGTCTGAAGTCCATCTGTCAAGGAGGCTTCAACGTGGTTTTGGATGTCCAATTAAAAATGATCCCATGTGTATTGCTTTTGAAGGGTCTCTTCCAACGGTAAAGTGGCAAAAAGAATTTTGTCTCATTCAGTGCTTGTGCCACCTTTTTAAATTTTGTCGCTCCAATGGTTCCTGAAAAGAAAGAAAGAAAATCATGAGGTCTCGTATGGTGCTTGAATTTTAATGGATGTTCCATTCTGTCAAGCTTCAGGGCGGTGTCTTTGATTTGTACTCCCCAAAACAGTGATGTTTCTCCTGAATGCATGAGATCTTTAATATGGTCAGACATTTGCTCCTCCATTTGTTTTGCTTATTGCTCCACCTTTTCTTCACATATGTATTTTAAGATTTCTTTATTCAGCTTTTCATCTGTCATCTGTGAAATACATGATCCATATGTGTCAACCTGAGGATGTAAAGATGTGTCTGATTGTAAGTCTTTATCCTCCGTGGTTGGTATGAATGGTTCGGGTAGCTCTTCTTTAAACATCAGTGCAATGCATGCTTCAAGATCTTCATTTTGAGGATGCAGAGTTTCACCCTCACTCGTTGTTGGTATAGACAGCTCTGCTACTTGTTCCTCATCAGAGTCTGATGAATAATAAAGATAAAATTGAGATTCTGCTGGTTCGAGCTCCTGAACTGATACCTCAGATTCTTGATACTGCTCAGCCTCTTCCTCTGTTAAGGTGTTATCATGAAATGTTTGGTACTTGAAGGCTTCATCGGTTTTTTCTGAAAATGATCCTTGAGGTATGTAGCTCAGGTTTTCTGTTAATTGTCTCGTTTGATCTATCATTCTTTGTATGGATACCGCGTTACTTTGAAATATTTCATCCATTGCATCCCACTTTTCGTCTTGTTTCTTTAGCCAATCTTTGAGCATGTCAATCACCTGATCTTCCTCTGATGGTTTGGTTCTTGATGAAGATCGTAGGTGGATGGTGGATAAGATGGAGAGTAAAGTTCAGTGGAATGTGTTGGTTCTTCGTACCATGAAGGATTTTGATAATTCTGCCACCCTGAATTGTAGAGGTATGTGCATTGATCACTCGGGTGGTTACCATCACATATCTCACATCTCCCAATTGCATTCTGAAATGGTTGGGCAAATGTTGAATTGATTGGTTCTGACATCCAGTGATAATTGGGTTGGACAACAGGCCTCAGAAAACCGGACTGCTGCTCCATGATTTGGGGTGTATCTTCTATTTGTAAAGCTCGTAATTCTTCCATTGTCCAATAATGTTCCATTTTTCAACCACTAGAAAATAAAAGAAAGAGATAAAAATTAAAGATAAAATTAAAGAAAAATAAATACAAGTAAAATAGATAGCTTCAAAATTAATAACGCAAGAAAAATAAGTCCCCGACAACGGTGCCAAAAACTTGATCGGTGAAATCACACACGTAACGCAAGCGCACGTATCACTCAAGTAGTATAAAAATATCGATCCCACGATGACTTAATTTCTATTATTGTTATTAATTATTGATTTTATTTATTTACAGGTATCTAATTAAAGGGATAAGAGAATGATTGCTTGATTGGTTGGTTGAATGTGGATTTGCTAAATAAATAAATAAAAACATAAAAGAAAATACTAAGGAAAATAAACAAAAGACACAAACATCTAGGGTTATGATTCCACACAATATTATTCTAATGTTGAATTGATTTTCTTATATATGTGTAATAAATCAGTTTACTAACCTGGAACACGAAGATATTCAAAAGCCTCTTCCGATGGTCAGATGCAAACACCCAAAAAACCCAATTAATCATATTCCTATGTTAACTAAGTTATCTGAATTCATTAAATTCAAGTTATGGCTACCCCCGCCAGACAGGTATATTCCTGTCCTATAAGAAAATCTACCTAAGAGACTTTTACCGCAAGGTGAGATCGTGAGCTATTGAATCTAAGGCTGAAATCTAAAATCCCTTTTCCAAGTTCATTTTAAGTTTACCACATCAATCTTATTGGTGATCAGGCAATAAGAAGCATTAAGCTTAAGATTCAATAAACAAACCAAAACATTATACATAATATAAAGAAAATCAATTATGAAACTTGTGAATATTGTGCTTCATCACTTCCCTAGAATAAAAATAAATTACTGGGGTTAGGGGATCCACTTTAATATTTCAAATGTAGAAATCTCACTTTATTATAATATAGAAATTGTCAGTGTTATCCAATTAAGTCAAACCATCCATAAAGGCGGTGTTATTATTTGTCCATAAACCAGCCATATAGTCGGTAATTATCTGTCACCTAAAGACCGACCATATAGGCGGTGTCACATTATGTCAAATAAATAAAACCAGCCATTACAGCGATATCAACTTTAATCCATATTATTAAATTACAATTTCCATATTATAAATTAAGTGAGATTAATCTACTTTATTATATTAAAGGTTTCACCATTCCCCAGCATAAATTAACTACTATACATAAAAGTAAGAACACAAAACTATTATTACTGCTAAAAATAAAAATAAAAATACATTACAAAACAACTAAATAAAACACACAAGATACAATCCTTAATTCTTATTCAAGAAACCAATGTAAGTTTGAAATTTACAAATGAAATGACTTGGTATTTATAGGCAAACTTTTGCCTCCACCAATTTCTCCACCAAACATGGCACCAAATATGGCAACAAATCTTCCACCAAACATGCAAGCATGTTTAGTGGAAGTTTGACAATTTTCATTTTTTTATTTCATTTTATTTTATTTTTTTTGAAAATGACTTTAATAATTGCATATAACAAACTTCTGAATGTTTTATCAATTTCGGTCATACAAACTTCAGAATTCGAAATTATTATGAACGTCAAAGTTGTAAATATTTGAGTCTTCTTTAATTTGGAACTTGAATCACCTCAATCCGATATCGGAGTAAAATGTTATGGCTAAAATACGAAAATTACGCAAAGTTGAAATTTCTGAAATTGTACTTCGTTAGAACGCCATTTCAAGTTTCCAACCTCCAAAATCCATATGTCAAGTCCAGTTTTTGCCCTTATTTGTTCCATATTTCATCCTGAATGATTCCATTGAGTTCCAATTTTATTTTATCTGTGAAATAAATAAAAACACATCAAAACGTTCATAAAACTCGGGAAACTATACAAAATATTAGGTCAAATAGGCGGTAAATATTGATATATTTTCTGCTCATCAGTCCCATATTATCTGAATATGTTATTGGCCAGTTCTTTATAAATTAATGGGCTCTCTCCCCTTACAAGTCAGTTTCTAAAGATGAGTTTTACTCATGAATGTGTAATAAAACACGTGTTTGCTTATGGTTTTTTATTCCACAAATTTATGTTTATTGAGACATTTAAAAAGGAAACACATACTTGCATTAATAGATAAATGAATTATGTTTACTCACAATCAATCTTTGAATTGATTTAAAAATATTTTGACTAATTATTTTTATTTACATAATGATCCATATCATCCTCCCTCAAGCAGAACTAAACTAAACCAAACAAAAAAAAATTCTCATTAGGTTAGGTCAGTTACATAAATCATTTGATGATATTATACTATATACAAAATCATTATCTCATTATCTTTAGGTTTATGTCTATGTAAACATAGATGTTTCTCGACCTTACTTAATATATGACAAAATCATTTTCTCTCATTTTCTCACTGTGGTATTTAAAAGTCTATATATATTGTACATGTCTGAACTATCTTAGTCATATTTATCTCAATTTCTCATCAAGCAGGCGATAAAAATTCAGTCAACTCCATACTTGCCTCTAAATATAGTGAATTCGTAATTTTTATTTATGGTCTCATCCAAGTGTAATGGGATAAATAAGAAAGCATTAAATTAAAACTGGATAAGAAAGTCTTCCAATTAGTTATATTGATGTAAAAATGTGGTTAACACAAAAACTAATTGTAGGGAAGATATTAAAATAATTGACACAAAGATTTACGTGGTTTCACATTTAGACTACGTTCACAGAAAAAAAATAATAATTTCACTATTGGATAATATTATGACAAGGCTATTTTAAGTATGAATAGTTGTGTGTGTTGACGACTGTTTTTCATTTTAAGGGTAAAATTGGGAATTTACTCCTCAACAAAGCTCCATCAACTGTGAATTTATTTGGTCGTGTGAGCCTCACAAACTTGGCAAAAGACAAACAATCACAGAGATATGAATTTACGTGGTTCGGCGGAGAGTGGCTCTAACCCACGACCACGGGAGAAAAGGTGATATGATTTTATTAAGCTCAGCATAAATGTCGACCCGAGCTAATTACATGGGGATTACAACATAAAGAACTCATCGGGTTGTAATTGTCCGATCTACTTCTCACAATGTAGTCGGATACACGACTCATTTTCTCTCTCTATAACTAGCTTCTCTTAGTGCCTTTTCTCTCAAATAAAAATTTCATTTTTTCTTAATTTTTTAGTTAAAAGAACCAACCCCCTCTACAATCACTTTAACCTTTTTTATAAGTTCTCAAATCACATTTTCAACCGACCATGAAGTCACCATACATCACTTAGTCATCATCACCCCCTCATACTCTACACCCACAGCCTTTTTTGACCATAATCAAGCCGGCTATTATGCCACTGCACCAGTCTATGGTGGCTGATAGGACTCAGGGCTTCATGTAAGTCGTTCCTTTACTATTTTCATCATTTGTCTTCTAGATACACTCCTTTTCAAATAGGGCATACGTCATGCTGCTCTAACCTAATCGGGTATAAATTTGTCACATCTCCTCGCGTTTGGGTAACCAAAGCACATAGAACATCCCAAACCTGTATTTCTAAGTGGTCGGGACGGGATCACCATTACTTTATGTTGGACAATTATGACCCATAGCGTCACTATTTGTAAAAGACATTGTGGTTTTTGTACAAATTAACTATGTGACAATGAAAATTGCTATTTTATCATTTTGTAATTAGATTACTTGAATATATAAATGATAAAAGTCCTTATGATTAGTTCCGAATTATAAGATATGAGACAGTATCAATCCACTAAAGATTTAATCATTGAATATCCATAGTCGTAGTATTATCGAGACTGGACATCGATAATGTGGAATAGACTAGTATTGCACTTGTGCGTGTTATGGAAGCGTAACATAATAGTTCTAATATATTTAAATATTGGATATTTATGCAAGTGTGATAGGAGGTTGTGTTTACCGATGGTACGGAAACAGCTTCGCTCTGGATAGACCCCGCAGAATCCCATTGGTAGTATGACTATGTGTCTATGGGAATCCGCATCAGGGTATGTGTATTTGGTCTTAACCTGAGACTTGCATCGCTAATACTTGCGACAATCAATACACTTTGGTTTTGGTCGTCCGGGGCTTTAACAGGTTCTGTGTACGCCTCTTCTGGGTTTATTGAGAATCGTAGTGTATTGGGTGTGATGTCAAGACGGAAGTATCAATTCAATCATATGGAGACGATGATCACACATGGATACAGAACTGGTTCTCTATTATGTTGCAACTATCGGGATAATATGACAAGGTCATGATTATCCGATTATAGAGACTAGTTTCTTGTGATCTGATATATGCTTCGTATGGGGCAGACACTATTCCAGCCACATGCCTTGCTTGTGACATCCGATACTGGATCGCAATACGCAATACTTAGTATACTATACCGGACAAATAAACATGTCTACTTCTAGTTTTAAAAATTGGATTTTTGATTCTGGTTGTGGTACTCATATATGTACTGATGTGTAGGATCTGCAGATTAGCAGGAGACTGGCCTCAGGGGAGATTGATCTACGAGTTGGAAACGGGACCAGAGTCGCTGTTTTGGCTGTAGGGACTTATATTTTGGAATTGCCCTCGGGGCATGTACTAAACTTATCAGACTGTTATTATGTACCTAGTTTGACTAGGAATATTATATCTTTATCTTGTTTAGTCCAATGCGGGTATACTTTTGTATTTAGAAACACTGGGTGTTTTAAGTATAAAAATGATATTGAGATATGTAGTGTTGATGTTCATAATGGTCTTTATATTTTGAATATAAATCAATCTCAAACATATAATGTAACAAACAAAAGGCTTAAATTAAGTAACAAAGATGAAACTTATATGTGGCATTGTCGTCTAGGACACATTAACAAGACTCGCATATCCACCATTTCGAAGAGTGGGTACTTGGACGGATTTGATCCAAATTCATATGACGTCTGCGAATCTTGTTTATTAGGTAAAATGCCTAAAACACCTTTTAGCGGTAAAGGTACACGTGCCACCGAACTGTTAGCCCTCGTTCATAGTGAGGTATGTGGGCCCATGTCTAGCCAGGCTAGAGGTGGATATGAATACTTCGTAACCTTTACGGATGATGCATCGCGTTATGGTTATGTGTATCTTATGAGACACAAGTCGAAAACCTTTGATAAATTCAAAGAGTTTCGACACGAAGTAGAAAAATAGACCGGCAAAAGTATTAAAACATTACGGTCGGACCGTGGTGGAGAATACTTGAGCAATGAGTTTCTTGATTACTTGAAAGAGAATGCATTGAACAATGAAATACTTATTTTGAATAAGGTTCCGTCAAAGTCTGTTCAATAGACTCCGTATGAAATATAGACAGGAAAGAAACCGGGTTTCTCATTTCTGAAGATTTGAGGTTGCTGGGCATACGTTAAACGATTGGATGGAACCAAACTTGAACCCAAATCGGATAAGTGTCTATTTGTAGGTTATCCTAGGGAAACCAAAGGATATTACTTCTACAACCCACAAGAGAACAAAGTATTTGTTGCTCTACATGCAGTTTTCCTTGAGAGGGAATTCCTAAATGCAGTGGTTAGTGGGAGGAAAGTAGAACTCGATAAAAATCGAAGTGATACTATTTTTGGCACCGATTCCTTAACGAAACATGAACAGTTCATCAGGGATGAGACTGTACCACAATCTTCGAATACACAAGAACCGCGTAGGTCAGAGAGAGTCAGAAAATAACCTGAGAGGTATGGATTTCTGATCTCACCTCATGTGGATATTAATCTCATTGAGGAAGACGAACCGGCTGTTGGAGATCTCTAAGTCCCGATGATCGAATATAAAGCAAGAAATAAGTGCGAATACAATTGAGAAAGTCGCGGAATACTCACATCGATCGGTTGAGCGACACGGCGACGAACAAAAATTATTTTCTGCCCTTGTGAGTGCTCGGCAGTCCACTGTCACAGCTCACTGTTTCGGCTTCAATCTTCGTCCAACAAGCTCCAAGCTTTGGTTGATGATTCCAAGCTCATGGGTGGACTTCCATATCACATTCACATGTCTCTCGGAGTGCTAGCTCTTGATGATTTTGCCACATAATCACCACACTTGGCTTCCCTATAGCTCACGGCAGTGAGCAGCAGAAGAGAGGAGAAAGGCAGCCCCTTGGGCGTGTGAGAAGAGAGAAGGAAGAGAAGAGTGTTATGTGTTGGTTAAAAAAAAAATGGTAATAGATATTCCAAAAAATCAAAATACCAAACTTTTTGCCTCCAAAAATCAAAGCCATTAAAGGCTTCAACCACTCCCATCATTCCATCATTCCATCAATCAATGAATAGTGACTGGAGTCAATCACTCAAAGTGAAAGACATCTATCACTTGATTGACGAATGATGTGACGCTAGATGCGACTAGCGATTTGACGCTTGATTGGACTTGCGTGCGGCACTTGAATTCGAAATGCGAATGCGCTCGCAAACAATCCCGGGCTCGAGTTCGCTAATTCCAAATTAATGAATTTTCCGTTGCGACGCAATTAAATCTAATTTAATTAAATAATCATGCCTAGCATAATTACTATTCACGTCGCTAACGAATTAATTCTAAATTAACTCATTCGCCCGAATTAAAATGTAATTTTAATTCCGCGTCGAAATCTAATTTCGTTTAATATATCGAATATATTAATTAATCGATTAATTCCAAATTAATCGTTATCTCTCTATAAATGATATTTTATCCCGAATAAAATATCTCCGCAATTAATCCCAGATTAATTTTCTCTCTCTTCTAATTAATCCCAGATTAATTTAAAGTGTGAGTCATACGTCATCGGTGAATCTTCGGGAAGCGACCCATGAGATCCCCGGATATGTTGGCAGTAAATACGGTCGTCGGACTATCCGAACACGTAAGTACCTAGTACTACGTTTGTACCGATTTACAAGACAAGGTTGGCTTCTAGCAAAGCCCCATGCCTACCCAATTCTCCAGAAATATCTTTACAGGAATATAAGATCTATATCAGGCGTTGTATACGTAGTATTGTGTATGTCGATCCAGTATCGGATGATCACATGCAAGGCCTGGGGCTGGTATAGTGTCTGCCTCGTACGAAGCATATATCGGATTACGATCAACTAGTCTCTTTATTATCGGATAATCATGACCAAGTCATATTATCCCGATGGTTGCAACCCTTTAGAGAACCAGTTCTGTATCCCTACGCGATCATCATCTCCATATGACTAGAGTGACACTTCTGTCTTGACATCACACCCAACACACTACGATTCTCAATATACCCAGCAGAGGCGTACACAGAACCTGTTAAAGCCCTGGACGACCACAACCAAAGTATATTGATTGTCACAATTATTAGCGATGCAAGTCTCAGGTTAAGACCAAATACTCCTACCCTGATTTCGGACTTCCATAGACACATAGTCATACTACCAATGGAATTCCGAGGGGGTCTATCCAGAGCGAAGCTGTTTCCCGTACCATCGGTAAAACACAACCTCCTATTACACTCGCATTAGTATCCTATACCCAAATATATGAGAACTGTGGCGTTTGTGCCCTCACAACGCGCACAAGTGTAATACTAGTCTCTTACTCATTTATCGATGTCCAATCTTGATAATACTCTGACTATGGATATTTAATGATTTATCCTCCGTGGATTGACACTGTCTCATATCATTCTCAATCCAGGAACAAATCATAAGGACCTCCTATCATTTATATATCTTGGTGATCTAATCACAAATGATAAGAGAGCAATCTCTTTTGTCACATAGTTAATTTGTACAACAACACCATGATCTGTACAAATAGTGATGCTATGGGTCATAATTGTCCAACAATCTCTCACTTGGCCTATAGCCAGTCACTCGAGTGTCTTACACCCGAACTATGTACGGTTGGCTCAAACTGCTGAGAAAAGGCGTTCGTCAGCGGATTTGCATGATTATCATCTGATGCGATTTATTCGATCATCACATCGCCACGATGTATGATCCGAACGAATCAGATGAATATCGAAGTATGTATCTGGATCGTTGATGAGACCATTAATTCTTTAGCCTGCGCTGTAGCCTAGCTCAGCTGCTAATAGAACTATATCTAATCTAATTAGATTTATTATCGACCCAAATGGCTTCTATTGCTACCTCAGCTGCAGCAATAACCCGCATTTGTTGTTTATCCGGTAACAGTATCTTGCTTGGAAGATTTCCAGCTCACTGTTCTGTTATTCAAAATGTATAGTACCGTTATTTCTACTTATAGTCATTTTTATCGGTTTAGGAAACTTGTGGCAGTGATCCCAGTCACTTCAAGTTCTCCTTCTCCAAAGTTTAAGATAGCATCTTTAGATCTCTAAGAAACTAAAGTATGTTCTTAACATCAATCCAGTGACTATCACTTGGATTGGTCTGTTTGTGAATCCATATGCTCAAAGCGTATGAGACATCAGGTCACGTACATTTTTCAATGTACGAGTTCTCAGAGAATTTTAACAACTTAATCTATCCCAGTAGATCTTTATTCCTAGAATAAAGGTTGTTTCTCCCAAGAATTCTACGGAGAATTTTCACGAAAGCCAAGCTTTCACCGATTATTTTATGGGAATATCATTTCCAAGAAATGACATATTATCATTATTTATAGGACATCTATTGTCAGTGCGCTCCCACTAACCTCCTTATATACACAAGAATCATTTCGTGATAATCTGATAATTAATGACCATCCAATGTTCAAACAACGATTTGATTTTGCGCGAGTCAAACTCGTTTTGCGAATAAGTACTCAAAGTACGAATTCTTGAATTAAATTAAATTACAAAATTAAATCCAATTCAATTTGTATTTAATACTAATTCACTATTTAATTCCAAATTAAATATTACACTTTATTAACGAATCTTTACGACTTAAATTCCAAATTTAATCGTTACGGGTCTCAAAGCCCGATTAACGTCCAACGTTAATTTAATTAAAGTCCAATGGGCTTTTAATTAATTTCTTTAAGGCGTGGACTTTTGGTCAACTCGGGTCAAACCCAATAACCAAAGCCCAATAAAGGAATAACCTCATAAGCCTAGAAATCAATTTAGGCCCATTAGGCCCAATTAAACTTTAAAGGTCTATTAGTCGCATTTGGGCTTTATGGAAGTGGTTTTGGGCCCAATTGGATCCAACCAATTTAGCCTAAACCCAACCTGGTACAACCAAGCCCAATTAGCCCATTTACAACATTTAAAGCCCAAATCCAATTTTAAGCCCAAATAATTAAATTATAAAAAAAATCCAATTTCATAATTTAATTACTCAAAGTGCATTACATAATTAATCACCCAAATTAATATTTCTAAAACATCAATTTACACTAACTAATCATGCCATTAACATCAATTAGTGTCCAACACATTTTGATCAAAAAATCAAACCCAAGTCATGCTATAATGCTCTCGGCTTTGGAGGGGATTTTGTGTCCGATTCGGTTTCAATCCAATTAAATCCACAATCGACATTAAATCAACATCCTCATTGATTCCAACTCATCCAATGAATCAAAAAATCAAAATCCAAGACATTTAGGGCTACTCAAACTCTCGACCAAGCAAGATAAATTGGGGAAAATTGTTCCAAACAAAATTTAATCAAATTGATCTAATCAATCATCAATTAAACATGTATTAAGCATACTCAAACATCCAATTCATTCAAATCATGCTCAAAAACATTTTACCCAAATTTTAAGCCCTAATCAAATTTCATGCTTTTCAATCGCTCTGATACCATTGTTGGAGATCTCTAAGTCTCGAGGATCGAATATAAAGCAAGAAATAAGTGCGGATACAATTGAGAAAGTCGCGGAATACTCACATCGATCGGTTGAGCGACGTGGCGATGAACAAAAATTATTTTCTAGCCTTGTGAGTGCTCGGCAGTCCACTGTCACAGCTCACTGTTTCGGCTTCAATCTTCGTCCAACAAGCTCCAAGCTTTGGTTGATGATTCCAAGCTCATGGGTGGACTTCCCTATCACCTTCGCATGTCTCTCGGAGTGCTAGCTCTTGATGATTTTGCCACATAATCACCACACTTGGCTTCCCTATAGCTCACGACAGTGAGCAGCAGAATTGAGGAGAAAGGCAGCCCCTTGGGGGTGTGAGAAGAGAGAAGGAAGAGAAGAGTGTTATGTGTTGGTTATAAAAAAAATGGTAATAGATATTCCAAAAAATCAAAATACCAAACTTTTTGCCTCCAAAAATCAAAGCCATTAAAGGCTTCAACCACTCCCATCATTCAATCATTCCATCAATCAATGAATAGTGAATGGCGTTAATCACTCAAAGTGAAAGACATCTATCACTTGATTGACGAATGATGTGACGCTAGATGCGACTAGCGATTTGACGCTTGATTTGACTTGCATGCCGCACTCGAATTCGAAATGCGAATGCGCTCGCAAACAATCACGGGCTCGGATTCGCTAATTCCAAATTAACGAATTTTCCGTTGCGACACAATTAAATCTAATTTAATTAAATAATCATGCCTAGCATAATTACTATTCACGTCGCTAACGAATTAATTCTAAATTAACTCGTTCGCCCGAATTAAAATCTAATTTTAATTCCGCGTCGAAATCCAATTTCGATTAATATATCGAATATATTAATTAATCGATTAATTCCAAATTAATCGTTATCTCTCTATAAATGATATTTTATCCCGGATAAAATATCTCCGCAATTAATCCCAGATTAATTTTCTCTCTCTTATACTTAATCCTAGATTAATTTAAAGTGCGAGTCATACGTCATCGGTGAATCTTCGGGAAGCGACCCATGAGATCCCCGGATATGTTGGCAGTAAATACGGTCGTCGGACTATCCGAACAAGTAAGTACCTAGTACTACATTTGCACCGATTTACAAGACAAGGTTGGCTTCTAGCAAACCGCCATGCCTACCCAATTCTCCGGAAATATCCTTACAGGAATATAATATCTATATCAGGCGTAGTATACGTAGTATTATGTATGTCGATCCAGTATCGGATGATCACATGCAAGCCCTGGGGCTGGTACAGTGTCTGCCCCGTACGAAACATATATCGGATTACGAGCAACTAGTCTCTTTATTATCGGATAATCATGACAAGTCATATTATCCCGATGGTTGCAACCCTTTAGAGAACCAGTTCTGTATCCCTACGCGATCATCATCTCCATATGACTAGAGTGACACTTCCGTCTTGACATCACACCCAACATATTATGATTCTCAATATACCCAGCAGAGGTGTACACAGAACCTGTTAAAGCCCTGGATGACCACAACCAAAGTATATTGATTGTCGCAAGTATTAGCGGTGCAAGTCTCAGGTTAAGACCAAATACACCTACCCTGATTTCGGACTTCCATAGACACATAGTCATACTACCAATGGAATTCTGAGGGGGTCTATCCAGAGCGAAGCTGTTTCCCGTACCATCGGTAAAACACAACCTCCTATTACACTCGCATGAGTATCCTATACCTAAATATATGAGAACTATGCCGTTTGTGCCCTCACAACGCGCACAAGTGTAATACTAGTCTTTTACGCATTTATCGATGTCCAATCTCGATAATACTCTGACTATGAATATTTAATGATTTATCCTTCGTGGATTGATACTGTCTCATATCATTCTCAATCCAGGAACAAATCATAAGGACCTCCTATCATTTATATATCTTGGTGATCTAATCACAAATGATAAGAGAGCAATCTCCTTTGTCACATAGTTAATTTGTACAACAACACCATGATCTGTACAAATAGTGACGTTATGGGTCATAATTATCCAACACCGGCTACGTATGAGAAAGCGATATAAGGTATCGACTCCGGTTTATGGCAAGATGCCATGAAATCCGAAATGGATTCCATGTACACCAACCAAGTTTGGACAGTGGTTGATGCACCAGAAGGCGTAAAGCCTATTGGTTACAAATGGGTCTTCAAGAAGAAGACCGACATGGATGGAAACATACAAACGTAAAAAGCTAGGCTTGTAACGAAAGGGTATCGTCAATGACATGGTGTCGATTACGATGAAACATTTTCACCTGTTGCCATGATTAAATCCATTCGGATAATGCTTGTTATTGCTTCATATTTCGATTACGAAATATGACAAATGGACGTCAAAACCGCTTTCCTTAACGGAAACCTTTTGGAGGATGTTTATATGCAATAGCGTGACGATTTTATCGTACCAAGACTTGCAAACAAGGTTTGCAAGTTAAATCGATCTATTTATGGATTGAAGCAAACATCGCATTCTTGGAACCAACGTTTTGATGAGATCATAAAAGAATATGATTTCGTTCAAAACGAGGATGATCCTTGTGTATATAAGAAGGTTAGTGGGAGCACACTGACATTCATTGTCCTTTATGTTGATGATGTATTGCTTATTAGCAATGACATTCCAATGCTACAATCGGTGAAAGCTTGGCTTTCATTAAAATTCTCCATGAAAGATCTGGGAGAAGCAGCCTTTATTCTGGGAATAATGATCTACCGGGATAGATCTAGAAAGCTGTTTGGTCTCTCCCAGAGCACGTACATTGATAAAGTGTTGAAGAGATTCAACATGGAACAGTCTAAGAAAAGACTGTTGCCACTGTCACATGGCGTCACTCTATCTAAGGACATGTGTCCTAAAACTCAAGATGAGAGAGACAACATGAGTCAGATCCCATTCTCTTCTGCAGTCGGATCGATCATGTATTCCATGATATATACGCGACCTGATGTCTCGTATGCTTTGAGCATGTGTAGTCGTTATCATGCCGATCCAGGTGATGGTCACTGGATGATAGTTAAGAACATCCTCAAGTATCTTAGACGAACTAAGGATGCTTTCTTAATCTATAGAGATAGAGAACTTGACGTAACTGGGTTTACCGATGCAAGTTTTCAAACCGATAATGACGACTGTAAGTCGCAATCCGGGTACATATTTTGTTTGAACAACGGAGCAGTAAGCTGGAAATCTTCCAAGCAAGAGACTGTTGCCGATTCAACAACATAAGCAGAATACATTGCTGCAGCTGAAGCAGCAAAAGACTCAATTTGGATCCGTAAATTCCTAATTGGATTAGGAGTAGTTCCGTTAGCAACTGAGCCCGTTCCATTGTATTGTGACAATAATGGGGCTATAGCGCAGGCTAAGGAAACGCGGTCTCATCAACGATCCAAGCATGTTTTTTGAAGTTTCCATATGATTCGTGAGATCATACATTGTGGCGATGTGAAGATCGAGAAGGTCGCATCAGAGGACAACATTGCAGATCCGCTGACGAAAGTTATTCCTCAGTAAAAGTTTGAGCGACATGTACATAGTTCAGGTGTTAGATACTTGAGTGACTGGCTATAGGTCAAGTGGGAGATTGTTGGACAATTATGACCCATAACGTCACTATTTGTAAAAGACATTGTGGTTTTTGTACAAATTAACTATGTGACAATGGAAATTGCTATTTTATCATTTTGTAATTAGATTACTTGAATATATAAATGATAAAAGTCCTTATGATTAGTTCCGGATTATAAGATATGAGACAGTATCAATCCACTAAAGGTTTAATCATTGAATATTCATAGTCGTAGTATTATCGAGACTGTACATCGATAATGCGGAATAGACTAGTATTGCACTTGTGCGTGTTATGGAAGCGTAACAACATAGTTCTCATATATTTAAGTATGGGATACTTATGCAAGTGTGATAAGAGGTTGTGTTTACCGATGGTAAGGAAACAGCTTCGCTCTGGATAGACCCCTCGAAATCTCATTGGTAGTATGACTAT
The DNA here is from genome assembly GCA_019454045.1 of Zanthoxylum bungeanum. NCBI lineage: Eukaryota > Viridiplantae > Streptophyta > Magnoliopsida > Sapindales > Rutaceae > Zanthoxylum > Zanthoxylum bungeanum. Next base: position 152,370 of record SKCR01030519.1, read on the forward strand.
GTGTCTATGGGAATCTGAATCAGGGTAGGTGTATTTGGTCTTTACCTGAGACTTGCATCGCTAATACTTGCGACAATCAATACGCTTTGGTTTTGGTCATCCGGGGCTTTAACAAGTTCTGTGTACGCCTCTTCTGGGTTTATTGAGAATCGTAGTGTATTGGGTGTGATGTCAAGATAGAAGTATCACTTCAGTCATATGAAGATGATGATCATGCAGGGATACAGAACTGGTACTCTATTATGTTACAACTATCGGGATAATATGACAAGGTCATGATTATCCGATTAAAGAGACTAGTTGCTAGTGATCCGATATATGCTTCGTACGGGGCAGACACAATTCCAACCCCAGGCCTAGCATGTGACATTCGATAATGGATCGCAATATGCAATACTTGGTATACTACGCTTGTTATAGATTATGTATTCCTTAAAAGAATATTTCTGGAGAATTGGGTAGGCACAACGCTTTGCTAGAAGCCAACCATGTCTTGTAAATCGGTAAGAACTTGATACATGGTACGCACGTGTTCGGATAGTCCGATGACCAGATTTACTGCCAACATATCCAGGGATCTCATGGGTCGCTTCCCGAAGATTCACCGATGACGTTTGACTCGAACAAAATTAATTTAAAATTAATTATGATAGAGAAAATTAATCAGATTTACTGCCAACATATCCAGGGATCTCATGGGTCGCTTCCCGAAGATTCACCGATGACGTTTGACTCGAACAAAATTAATTTAAAATTAATTATGAGAGAGAAAATTAATCTAGGATTAATTGCGGCAAGAATTTATCTGGGATAAAATTTGATTAGAAGAGAGGGAACGATTAATTTGGAATTAATCGATTAAATAATATATTCGATATATTAATTGAAATTAGATTTCAATGCGGAATTAAAATTGGATTTTAATTCGGGCGAACGAATTAATTTAGAATTAATTCGTAAGCGACTTTCGTAATAATTTTACGAGACATTATTATTTAATTAAATTTGATTTAATTAAGTCGCAACGAAAAATTCGTTAATTCGGAATTAACGAACCCGAGCCCGAAATATGTTTAGCGGTCCCACTCGAATTTTGAATTTAAAGTGGGGCCCACCTAGTCATATCACTAGTCAACTTTACTTACTTTTAGGTGATGGAAGTTAGTGAAGATTTTGATGTTAACTTGTTTTACACATTATGTCATTTTGAATGACTTTTACCAACTCTTGAGATTTGGTATATTTAAATGATTTTTTGGAAAATAAAAAAAAACAAGTTACACATCTCACTCTTTCCCTCTCAAGCATTGTCGAATCAATCTCCTTCTCTCACTCTCAAATTGGTGTGAACATAGGGTTCATGAGTTCTTTATTTTGTTTCAAAATCTTGATTGCTAGCACAACAAAGGAGTCAACAAAGGTGTTAGGGAAACTTATCCCTATAGTTTGGAATTCACAGGAGGGCTTGGAGCACTTCTCAAAGGTAAAATTTTTGTTATCTCTACATCCACTAAACCATTCATTGTAAGTATTTTCCGTACACTTATCTTGAATTATTCAAACAATTTCATGTCTTATTAGATCCTTGGCATGTTCTAGGAAACCAACATTGGTATCAGAGCCAATTTTAAGCATGAAATATATTAGGGTTTATATACTTTAATTTGGGTATTTTTGCTTGGAGCTTGTTTTGTCCAAATGTATTGTTTGGTTATGCTTAGATTATGATAACTTAGAGTTATGCATGATAAATTTTGAGAAAAATTGATTAGATTAATTTTCCCTAATTTGATTAGCATGGCTGAAAATTAGAACCCTAGATACTCATGGTGATTTTTGATTTTAGACCATTGGATGTGTTTAAATGCATGAGTATATTGATTTGTGATTTAATTGGATTGAAATCAAAATTGGATATAAATTATGCATGATTACCGTGAGATGAGAAGCATGGAATGAGGTTGATTTTGCTTCAATTGTGTTGGACATGAATTGAATATGTTAAAGCATGATTAATTAGGTAAATTGGTGTTTTGGAAATATTAATTTAACTAATTAATTATGGCTAATACACTTTAATTAAAAATTGTGATATTTGTAATATTGTAATTAAATAAATTAGCCTTTAATTTTGAATTGGGTTAATATTGTTGTATTTGGGTTTAATGGGCTTGGTTGGGCCAAGTTGGTTTAGGACAATTGGATTGGATCCAAATTGGGCCTAAAACCATACCATAAAGTCCAAATAGAATAATTGAGCCTTTAAATATTTAATTGGGCCTAATGGGCCAAAATTAATTTTATGGAAAATGGTGATTCCTTATTGGGCTTTGGTTGCCAAAGTCCATGCCTTAAGAAATTAATTAAAAGCCCATTGGACTTTAATTAAATTGACATTGGATGTTAATTGGGCCTTTGAGACCAAATTAGATTGGATTTAGAATCTAAGTCTAAAAGGCACAAATATAAGTGTAATTATTTAATTTGGAATTAAATTATAATTAGTATTGAATACAAATTAAATTGGATTTAATATTGTAGTTCGATATAATTCAAGAATACGCACTTTGAGCCTTATTCTTAAACGAGTTGGACTCGCGGAAATCAAATCGTTGTTTGAACATTGGATGATAATTAATTCAAAGATTAATTAATTGGATTAGATTGATTGAATAACATGCTTTGTGTTAATACATGGATGTATTGTATGAATAATGTATATCAGATGGATATTAGATGGGTAAGGGAAATTTTGGAAATTGTTGTAATAAATTTAGAATTTATTAAATTGGACCTGCGTGTCCAGCCTTTTATCTATTAACTCTTTGTACTTCTCTTCTCACCAATTCCCCTCAATGTAAATGAGGTTTCTTTATTGTATTATGTAATTGGGTAGTAAGTATAGTGCTAGCCGGAGAGAGGAAATGAAGAGATTTGTTCTAGGAACAATTTGTTAAATATCCATCTGCATATCATTATTATTTATTTCGCGCCTTATTATGCTTTTACAATGCATGCTTAAGGGTGTATGATGAGACCTAATCAAATATAATAAATTGATTGCCAATTTACGTGAAAAACCCACAAACAAATATTAAGCGATTTCCTTCCATTGAGTGGTTCTCTCTCAAGATCCAAGATCTGCATTGGTTTGTTGGCCAAAGTCAAGATCAATGTCCATCGCTGATGTGTTTGAACCACGAGAGCTTTGTTCCATATCGCATGTCTTGGGCAAGTTGTGATTTATTGGCCAAAGTCAAGGTCACTTCTTGTTAATCGACATGGATTACGAAGCTTTCCCACTGTCAATGAGTCCCGCTTAACTGGAATCATTGAGCTTGTTGAGCCAAAGCCAAGGCTTAGTTGATTCAGAGGAAAATGTTAGGAAATATATTGGATATATTGGCATATATATTGTAGATATGTTTCGGACTTTGAGGTCCACCTACCGGATCTAGGAATTGGATGAGATCCAATTGATCTTAGAGATCTACCTAATTAAATATCATACAGCTTGTTGGCCAAAGTCAAGGTTGTGTGTTATTTAACGGGATCCTAGCCCACTAGGAAACTAGGTTTCCCGAGTACTCAACAGAGGGTTAGAGGCTCACCGAAAAATAGTGGGAGGCCAGTATTGAATTTGCAATTTCGTTCAAATGCTTGCCAAATACACGCTTTCAAAGTATTTCGTCATTTTATATATTTATTAGTTGGACTAATATTTTATTATTTTTATTGTAACAGTTGAACTGTAACGAAAATCGTTAATTGAATTGTTAGACTATTGCAATTAAGATGGCTAGAAAGATCAACGTCAGGGACATTATAATAGGCGAAAATGTCTTTAATGGTGTGAACTTTCCTGACTGGGATATGAACCTCAGGATTGTCCTGGGGGCCGAGAAAATGCTCTATACGATAGAGAGACCTCTCAGGCCTAAGCCCGAAATTGAGCAGCCGCTTGAGCTTGAGCTTTGGAAGACTCATAGCGATGACAACTCAATTGCTCAATCTGTCATGCTCGCTGCAATGACCCCTCAATTTCATCGCCAGAACAAGGGATTGGATCCTTATACTATGATGGCAAAATTGAAGGACCTTCACCGATCTAACCTTAGATCGCAAATGTATGAATTGCAGAAGAAACTCTTTCACTCTCGAATGTCAGAGGGTACATCTGTCAAGCACCATGTGTCGCAGATGATTGTTGACATCGAACAGCTGGGTCAGCTAGGCATAACATTTGAGGCTGAGATTTCCATAGATTTGATCTTACAGTCTCTTCCTGACAGTTGGAGCGGGTTCATCATGAACTACAATATGATGAACCAAGATCATACTCTTGGAGAGTTGATGGCAATGCTGCGAGAAACAGAAAAAGAGCTTTTAAATGGCAAAAAGCACAAGGCACACTTCGCTTCGACATCTCAGTCTACCAAGGCTTGGCCAAAGGCTACTGGAGGCGTGAAGAAGAAGAAGAAGAAGAGAAAGGGCAAGGCCAAATCATCAAAGTATTTTGGTAAGGCAAATGAAAAATCCCAAGATGTCTGTCTATAGTGTGGCAAACGGGGTCACTGGAAGCGTGACTGCCATGAGTACAAGGCGCACATGAAGGAAGTGAATGCGGGCAAGGCTCCGGCTTCAGGTATGTTTGTTATTGAAATAAACATGTCTACTTATAGTTTTTAAAATTGGATTTTTTATTCTGGTTGTGGTACTCATATATGTACTGATGTGCATGATCTGCAGATTAGCAGGAGACTGGCTTCATGAGAGATTGACCTTCGAGTTAGAAATGGGACTAGAGTCACTGTTTTGGCTATTGGGACTTATATTTTGGAACTGCCCTCGGGGCATGTACTTAATTTATCAGACTGCTACTATGTACCTAGTTTGACTAGGAATATTATTTATGTATCTTGCTTAGCCCAATGTGGGCATACTTTTGTATTCAGAAACACAAAGTGTTTTTTTTTTTTTTTTTTTTTATAAAAATGATATTGAGATATGTAGTGTTGATGTTAATAATGGTCTTTATATTTTGAATATAAATCAATCTCAGACATATACGTAACAAACAAAAGGCTTAAATTAAGTAACAAATATGAAACTTATATGTGGCATTGTCGTCTAGGACATATTAATAAGACTCGCATATCCACACTTTCGAAGAGTGGGTACTTGGACGGATTTGATCCAAATTCATATGATGTCTGCGAATCTTATTTATTAGGCAAAATACCTAAAACACCTTTTAGCGGTAAAGGTACACGTGCCACCGAACTGTTAGCCCTCGTTCATAGTGACGTATGTGGGCCAATGTCTAGCCAGGATAGAGGAGGATATGAATACTTCGTAACCTTTACGGATGATGCATCGCGTTATGGTTATGTGTATATTATGAGACACAAGTCAGAACGTTTTGAGAAATTCAAAGAGTTTCGACACGAAGTAGAAAAACAGACCAGAAAAAGTATTAAAATATTACGGTCGGACCGTGGTGGAGAATACTTGAGTAATGAGTTTCTCGATTACTTGAAAGAATATGGTATTCTTTCACAGTGGACTCCTCCCGGAACACCTCAATTAAACAGTGTATCTGAATGGAGAAACCGAACTTTGTTGGACATGGTAAGGTCTATGATGAGTCGCACTGAGCTACCAATTTCCTTCTGGGGATACGCATTGAAAAGTGCAATACTTATTTTGAATAAGGTTCCGTCAAAGTCTGTTCAACAGACTCAATATGAAATATTGACAGGAAAGAAACCGGGTTTCTCATTCCTGAAGATTTGGGGATGCTGGGCATAGGTAAAACGTTTGGATGGTACCAAACTAGAACCCAAATCGGATAAGTGCCTATTTGTAGGTTATCCTAGGGAAACCAAAGGATATTATTTCTACCACCCACAAGAGAACAAGGAATTTGTTGCTCTACATGCGGTTTTCCTCGAAAAGGAATTCCTAAATGTAGTGGTAAGTGGGAGGAAAGTAGAACTTGATGAAAGTCGGAGTGATAATATTCCTGGCACTGATTCTTTACCGGAACACGAACAGTTCATCAGGGATGAAACTGTACCACAATCTTATAATACACAAGAACCGTGTAGGTCAGAGAGAGTCAGAAAACAACCTGAGAGGTATGGGTTTCTGATCTCACCTAATGTGGATATTAATCTTATTGAGGATAATGAGCCGGCTACGTATGAGGAAGCGATATAAGATATCGACTCTGCTTTATGGCAAGAAGCCATGAAATCCGAAATGGATTCCATGTACACCAACCAAGTTTGGACACTGGTTGATGTACCAGAAGGCGTAAAGCCTATTGGTTGCAAATGGGTCTTCAAGAAGAAGACTGACATGGATGGAAACATACAAACGTACAAAGCTAGGCTTGTAGAGAAAGGGTATCGTCAACGACTAGTGTCGATCACGACAAAACTTTTTCACCTATTGCCATGATTAAATCCATTCGGATAATGCTTGCTATTGCTGCATATTTCGATTATGAAATATGGCAGATGGACGTCAAAACCGCTTACCTTAATGGAAACCTTTTGGAGGATGTTTATATACAACAACCTGACGATTTTGTCGTACCAAAACATGCAAACAAGGTTTGCAAGTTAAATCGATCCATTTATGGATTGAAGCAAGCACCGCGTTCTTGGAACCAACGTTTTGATGAGATCATAAAAGAATATGATTTCATTCAAAACGAGGATGATCCTTGTGTATATAAGAAGGTTAGTGGGAGTGCACTGACATTCATTGTCCTTTACGTAGATGATGTATTGCTTATTGGCAATGACATTCCCATTCTATAATGGGTGAAAGCTTGGCTTTCATTAAAATTCTCCATAAAAGATCTGGGAGAAGTAGCCTTTATTCCGGGAATAAAGATCTACTGGGATAGATCTAGAAAGCTGCTTGAACTCTCCCAGAGCACTGACCGGCGTAAACACACACGTATAACGCAAGCGTACGTATCGTTCAAGTAGTATAAAAAGTATCGATCCCACGAGGACTTAAAACCTTTTGTTATCAATTTATGGGGCCAAATGATTACCAGTATCTAACAGGTTGTTTAATTGATTTGAAATGGCGACGATTCTAAATTTAAAGACAAGTAAATAAAATTGTTCGAAAGTAGATTTTAAGAAAATTTAATATTAAAAACTATATAGGGTTGTGATTTATTCCAATATTATTTAAAGATGAAGTGGTTATCTTATAGTTGGGTAATATATTGATTTATTAACCTGGAACACTAATTTATGTAAAAGCCTCTTCCGATGGTCAATTACAAATACCTAGTATAATCCAATTGAACCATATGTCTATGTCAACCAAATTACCTAGATTCATTAAGATTAAGTTCCAATTATGGCTACCCCCGCCCGACAGGTATATTCCTATCCTGTAAGGAAATCTATTAAAGGGTTATCTATCCTCAAGGAAGATCGTGGGCTATTGAATCTAAGGTCTTAAACCTAAAATCCCCATGTCTAGTTCATTTTAAGTTTACCTTATCAATTTTATTAGTGGCCAATTAATAAAAAGGCATTAAGATTAAGACTCAATAAATAAATCTTTATATTACCCAAATTATAATCTAACCCCTTATAAACCCGTGATATTGAAATTCATCACAACCCTAGATAACTAACTTAGTTATGACACATAGCTAGGGCTAATGAAAACTTAAAAGTAAAAGCCATAAATAACAGTGCTGAAAAGTAATTGCAGTTGGTAAATACTGAAAGGTAAATTACAATAAAATAAATGCTAAGGTAAAATGAATTACTTTTACTACTAATAATTTAGATATCTCCCATAAAATAATATATAAACTTGTGATAATATTACCAACCGACCAATCTGGCGGTATCCTGATTAAGTCAAATTAAGTCCAACCAGCCATTAAGGCGAAACCAAAATAAACCAGCCATAAAGGCGGAACCAAAATTAAATTACCAACCGACCAATCTGGCGGTATCCTTGATTAGTCAGGTTTAAACCAGATTAAAATTAAATTACCAACCGACCAATATAGCGGTATCCTTTATTAGTCAGGTTTTAAATAGTGAATATATTATTTTTAAGGGAGATTAATCTAAATAGCAATAGTAAAAGAATTACCTTTCACCCTAGCTGGGGAAGTTACCTCCTCATGTGAATAGTAAAAACTGTAAAAAGTAAAGAAAGTAAATTACTATTATTACAAAACGTAATTAAAATTATTACAAAACTAAAAACTAAAAATTAAAACGAAACTTAGAGAGAGAAGAACTCCCTAATTACATCAAAGAAGTGGGAGGGAGAGGTACACTGAAATCTGAAATTTCGAGCTCTATTTATAGGCGCGGATAAGGGTCCAGCATCGCGACGCCAGCTACAGTTCAGCGTCGCGACGCCAGCTACAGTGAATCGTGGCATAATGACGGCTTGACACGTGGCGAGGCGGCTAAGAGATCAGATCCTTATCCGATGACGTGGCACTGTTCGTGACGTCATTGCTTACGTCACGCTGAAGTGTGGAGGGCGATTGTCGGCAGCGTTAGATCTCGACACGTGGCACTGGCGCACATTAGCAAGTCCGTTGTGATGGCGACACGTGGCAGGCGCAAGATAGCATGATCGCCGCATTTTAGCAGGCGGCGCACGTTAGCAAATTTTCTGATTGGTCTACGTGTCCACGGTGTACTTTAGAAAATCCGGCGCATTCTGGGCGTCGCGACGCGAAAGGGTTCAGCGTCGCGACGCTGAAATGATGATTTTGCCCTTTTTGTCTAGTTTTTCCTGTTTTGCTCCAATTCTCCTCCAGAATGTCCTGAAACTTTATTTATCTACAAAATAACACAAAACACATCAAAATATTCACAAAAATCAAGTAACTATACAAAATATTAGGTTAAATGAGTGGGAAATAGTGATAGATTTACCACTCATCAAGCACGTACATTGATAAAGTGTTGAAGAGATTCAACATGGATCAGTCTAAAAGGGGACTGTTGCCAGTGTCACTTGGCGTCTCTCTATCTAAGGACATGTGTCCTAAAACTTAAGATGAGAGAGACAACATGAGTCGGATCCCACTCGCTTCTGCAGTCGGATCGATCATATATGTCATGATATGTACGCGACCTGATGTCTCGTATGCTTTGAGCATGTGTAGTCGCTATCAGGCCGATCCAGGTGATGGTCACTGGGTTGCGGTTAATAACATCCTTAAGTATCTTAGACGAACTACGGATGCTTTTTTAATCTACAACTGAGGCAGCAAAAGAGGCAGTTTGGTTCCGTAAATTCCTAATTGGATTAGGAGTAGTTCCGTTAGCAGCTGAGTCTGTTCATTTGTATTGTGACAATAACGGGGCTATAGCGCAGGCTAAGTGACATGATCCAGGCCGGCAACAAAGCAAAAGACCCATTACAAGTACCAGAATGGCCAATTACGAGGCAGATGACCAAAAGACTCAGAGAAGCAATTGGGGGATTAGTTCAGAGTTTTATGGCCGATTGCAACAAACAAATAGAGACACATGTGGGCTTCAATAGAGAGGGCCCAAAGCCACTTCACTTGGCCCAAATCAGTTTTGAATGAAGCTTCAAAGGCCTTTGAAGACTTGAAGACTTTGGTATCTTTGTAATTTAGCCTTTAGGGGCATTGTTGTCTTTATGCCTTTAGGGTTTCTTTTGTATCACTATTTAAGCTTTCTTTCTTTTTCATTTTAAAAAACAATCAACGAAATTTTTAAAAACTCAAAAGCTTAAAGCTTTAGCTATGGCCGAATTCTTGTAAGGGAGGGATTCCCCTTTTCAAGTTTGAATCGACTTGTCTAAGTTTTGGCAAACTTAATGGCGTCTCCATTGCTAGCAAAACACTACAAGGATTCATCTTAAAGGTTCTCAATGGAAAGTTCTTTGTGGGTTTTCTTTGTGGCCTTGGAAGGGTTTTGTTTCTACAAAATCAAATTCGCGGTTCTTGGGGTTCTGTGCGTTGCTTGGGGTTTGCTTGGATTTCGAATCCAAGTGGGTTTCTTGTCATTTGGTATCAGAGCTCAGGGTTCCAAGGTCTGATTTTTCCTATCTTTTCTTTTGTTTGATTCTGTTTTTATTTTCGTTCTTGTTATTTTCGTTTCAGTTCTTGTTGGATCTTGTTTCTTTTTTCGTTTTGTCTATTTCTGGATCTGATTTTTTTGTGTTTTGCATATCAGTTCATCTTTTATCATTTTCCAATTCTAGGTTTTTTGTTCTGTTTTTCATATCAGTTCGTCATATACTTTATGTTCTTTAGCATATGTTGAAGAAATAAACATGTTCTTTGGCGGCTGTGTGATTTGTTTCTAAAACCCTAGTGAAATTTGAAATCTGACTTTGAATTCAGACTCTGAAATCAGACTCTAAAAACTTAGCCTTTGAAACTTAGTCTCTGAAATCAGACCCTGAAATTTAGTCTCTGAAATCAGACCCTGAAGATTAGCCTCTGAAAATCAGACTTTGAAAAGTAACCTCTGAAATCAGACCCTGAGCAGTAGCCTCTGAAGTCAGACAGTGAATAGTAACCTTTGAAATCAGACCCTGACCAGTAGCCTCTGAAATCAGACCCTGAAAATTAACCTCTGAAATCAGACACTGACCAGTAGCCTCTGAAATCAGACCCTGACCAAAAGCCTCTGAAATCAGACCTTGAAAATCAGCCTCTGAAATCAGAACCTAAATCAGCCTCTGAAATCAGAACCACAGTATCAGCATCTGACGTTATCAAAAAAAAAGGGACTTGAGTGATAATGATTACTTGAGCAAAAAAAAAATGAAATTTTTTGGTTGAATTTAGTTTGTTCCATATTATCATTTAGGTGCTCGTGGAGGGTATCCCATCAAAATTTCTATAGCGGTGCCAAATTTTCTCCCGAAATTGCATACGACCGTGAATTTGCATGCTTATTTTTTTTCCATTGTGCTAATTGTTCACTTCTTTATTCCAAATACTCTAGTTTAAGTATTATTGATTGAGTCTTCGTCGTTGCTATTCCTGTTCGCATTTTGTTTCCACCTGTCCCATATATATTATTAGACCTTTGTGTTTCATGCTGGCTTGAGGACTACATTTGGTTTGTATTCTTGGATTGAGTGTGATTCACATTTGAATTGAGGACAAACTCAAGAGTGGTAAAAGGCAGTGATTGTGAGCACAGTATCGGGTAAAAGCCAATAGAGTGCAAACACGAGTGGAGTGATATCATTCGAGTGTAAACATGTGAGATTGTGAGGATTTACATATTTGCTTTACTTTCTTGGTATTTCTAATCTGTTTATTTAGTGTTGAGATGGCAGGTCTAACCATTGATGAAAAGCTTGAGGCTTTGGATAGAAAATTTACAGATATGATGGAGAACATGAATACTGCTTTGGAGAGATTGACCAAGAGTGTAGAGAGTATTCAAACTGGTAGCGGTCCCAGAGCACCACCACCCCAACATATACCACCACCTCAGAATGTACCACCACCTCATAATGTGCCACCTCGACGTGTACCACCACAGTATGTACCACCAGATGAAGAGGAAGCTGAAAATGAGTTTGATGATTCTGATGGTCTTGATGATGTGGAGGAGAGATTTCAGCCTGGGCATGATAGGAGGCCTAATAGGAGGTTTGATAGGAGGAATGATAGGAGGGATAAGCGATTTGATGATAGAGGTGCATTTGATGCCAGAAGAGGGGATTATGATAGGAGGGGATATGGTAGACGAGGAGATGTTGATGGTGATCTAGGTAGCATCAAGATCAAGATACCAATATTTCACGGCAAGAATGACCCTGAAGCTTATTTAGAATGGGAAAAGAAAATAGAATTGATTTTCAGTTGTCATCACTTCTCAGACGAGAAGAAGATCAATCTGGCAGCAATTGAGTTTACCGATTATGCTATGATTTGATGGGATCAACTTGTCTCTACTCGAAGGAGAAATTATGAGAGGCCGGTTCAGACATGGGCAGAACTTAGAGGTCTCAAGAGAAATGGATTTATACCCAGCCATTACTATAGGGAATTGTATCAGAAACTACAACATCTGTATCAGAGGACCAAAAGTGTTGAGGACTATTACACAGAGATGGAAGTTGCCATGATCAGGGCAAATGTAGTTGAGGATGCAGAAGCTACTATGGCACGATTTCTAGGGGGCTTGAATAGAGAGATTGCAAACATGGTGGAGTTGCATCACTATGTTGATTTTGAGGATATGCTTCACATGGCTATCAAGGTAGAAAGGAAACTCAAGAAAAGGTCAACATCCAGATTTGGTACTCAGGCTACTTCTGCATGGAAGGGAAAATGAGTTCCGAATGAGAAGCGAGATGGAGGCTTTGACAAGCCTAGAGGCGAGTTCAGTGGAGGCTTTAATAAGCCTAGGGCCGAACCTATTGCTAAGGGTAAAAAGGCTGCAGAACCGAGCAAAACTAGACCAAAACCTGAGGGTGCAGCTGTTAGAACTAAGGATGTCAAGTGTTTCAAGTGTTTGGGCATGGGACATTATGCTTCACAATGTCCCAATAGGCGTACCTTAGTGATTGATAAAAAGAGTGGAGAGGTGTACTCTACCGGTAGTGAGGTCGAGGAGGGGATGCCAGAGTCGGAGGATGCTAGTGACCATGAGGGAGCTGCATACCCGCTGAATAACTTATCCTTAGTTGTCAAGCGTGCTTTGAGTGCACATGTTGTAGAGGATGAGAGTGTGCAGCAGAGGGAGAACATATTCCATACCAGGTGCCGTGTGAATGGCAAATGATGTAGTATGATCATAGATGGAGGCAGTTGTACTAATGTTGCTAGCACAACTTTGATTGAGCGATTGGGGTTGAGTTGCTTGAGACACCCGAAGCCTTACAAGTTGCAGTGGTTAAATGATTGTGGGGAAATAAGTGTGACAAAGCAGGTATTGTTGAGCTTTACCATTGGGCCATACACATATGATGTCCTATGTGATGTGATACCGATGCATGCTGGGCATATTCTTTTGGGCAGGCCGTGGCAGTTTGATAAGAAGGTTATTCATGATAGGTTCAAGAACAAGTACTCTTTTCAGCATAAGGGAAAACCCATTACATTATACCCACTTACACCTGCACAAGTCCATGAAGATCAGGTTAAGTTGCAACTTGAGCGTGACAAAGAGAGAGCGAAGGGAAACACCACATTGGGTGAGACTAGTGAGAGTGATGTATCTGGTGGAAAAAATAAGGCCAAGGCCGTGGGAGTTCCCAAGGGGAGTGTGAGTGAACGTGAGGGGGAAACAAAAATGAGAGTTAAAAATAGTTTCTACATGGGTGAAGGAGAAGCGAGGAAAGCGTTCAAGGCTAGCAAGCTCATGCTATTGTTAGTCTATAAGGAGCTTCATATTTATTTTACTAACACTGACAATTTGCTTCATGTGTCTATTTCATCTCTTTTGCAGGATTACAGTGATGTACTGACAGAGGACATACCTAGTGGGCTTCCACCCATTAGAGGTATTGAGCACCAGATAGACTTCATACCTGGAGCAGTCATTCCTAATAGACCGGCTTATAGAAGCAATCCCGAAGAGACAATGGAGCTACAAAGGCAAGTACGGGAGTTGATGGACAAGGGGTATGTAAGGGAAATCATGAGTCCTTGTGCAGTACCAGTGCTTCTAGTTCCTAAAAAAGATGGGACGTGGCGTATATGCGTTGATTGCCGAGCTATCAACAATATCACAGTAAAGTATCGTCACCCCATTCCTAGACTAGATGACATGTTGGATGAATTGCATGGTTCCAAAATTTTTAGTAAGATTGATTTAAAGAGTGGATACCATCAAATTCGCATGAGAGAGAGAGATGAGTGGAAAACTGCATTTAAGACTAAATATGGCTTGTATGAATGGTTAGTTATGCCATTTGGTCTTTCAAACGCACCTAGCACATTTATGAGATTGATGAATCATGTTATGCGTGCATTTTTAGGTAAGTTTGTTGTGGTTTATTTTGATGACATCTTAGTTTACAGTAAAACAGTAGATGAACATGTTATGCATTTGAAGCATGTTCTTGATGTGTTAAGAGAAGAAAAACTGTATGCTAACTTTGATAAGTACACTTTTTGTAGAATTGTTTTCCTTGGATTTGTTGTGAGTGCAGATGGCATCGAGGTAGATTTGGAAAAGGTTAAGGTAATTCAGGATTGGCCAACACCAACAACAATGACAGAAGTCATAAGCTTCCATGGATTAGCAAGCTTTGGGGTCACAGAAACTGGGCGACGCATGCTGTTCCGGGCTCGCCGCCCGGTTGGGAGTACGGAGTAGCCCGCGGGGGACTAAACCGGAGAATAATGGAGTCACCACCCGGTGTGAACCGGGACAAAGATTTAAGGCCGCACTCACCCCTCGCAAGGGAAGACCTCAAACCGTTGGGTTCGGAATGGTCCCTTACTTATGCCACTTGTAATGAAATGATTTGTGGAATAATTTAACCAATCCTAAGCAACATTTATTTCCAAGGAGTATTCTACTTTTAAGTTCACATGCATGAAAGTAATCATCATAACGGCAAGCATGCAATAGCACACGGAAATCTCATGAACATGTTTCGATCATATAATGCGGAAAATAAAGAACAACATAAACATAATGCAAATTCCAAAAGCAAAATAAATGACTAATCATTCTTGAAAATGAACAACTAAATGGGTTAAATCATGCTTAAGAACCAAGTAGCATACTAACGGCCTAATCATGCTTGAATACCATGTCATGAACACATCAAATAAATAAATGCAGGAATTCAAATAGTATGATTAATTACATGATACAAGAGAAATCACCTAAGAAACAATTATGCATGACATGTGATGAAAATGACTCAGTTAAGTGTATGCACGTTCATGTAGCGTTCGAAAACACGTTCGAACGGTAAACAGAAGGTTCTCGTTCGTGTAGCGTTTGATAACGCATTCGAACGAGACCAGACCTGATGAAACAAATGCATGTGCGTTCGAGTAGCGTTCGTAAACGCGTTCGAACGGTAAACAGAAGGTTCGCGTTCGTATAGCATTTGACAACGCGTTCGAACGGGAGCAGATAGAAAACATGCATTCGTGCGGCGTTCTGAAATGCGTTCGAACGGGGTTACAGCAGTGACCTCCAAAATGCAGTAAACAACATGACACATACATGAACAGATGAATATATGACACCTAATAAATAATAACAGGCTAAAAGGCGCGACAAAGCATCGTGGTAAAGGATTTTAACCCCTTGAAATAGAGGACCTTTAATCGCACTTGCTAAGCCCATGCGCTAATAACACAATGCATATAAGAGATAAAAGAAACAACAATATCGGACTTCGTGTATCCGTTTGAACATATCTCACATCCAATCGAATATACATTATCCGGCGCGGCAAAACATCGTGGTAAATGATTTTAACCTCTCAAAATAGAGGACATTTAATCGCACTTACTAAGCCCATACGCTAATAACACGATGCATATAAGAAATAAAGACAACAATATCGGACTTCGTATACCCGATTGAACATATCTCACATTCAACCGAATATACATCATCTGGCGCGGCAAAGCATCGTAGTAAAGGATTTTAACCTCTCAAAATATGGACCTTTAATCCAACTTACTAAGCCCATGCGCTCGATCACATCATCACATAAACAAATAACATGTGGAAATCAAGTAACGAATAATAAACAAATCAAAATAACATAAAATGAAATATGCGCCGTTTACTCAAGTGGTACGTGGAGTTGTATCCCGAGTACAGATCATACTACCGTCCATTCGGAATCGGCTATGAAATTTATGTCCGGGTTTCCATCCTATATACCACAAGATGCGACACATTTTCCATTTTACTCAAGGGCCACAATCATGCATCAATAAATGACTCTCATGCGATAAAAATGAATAAAACACTTAGAAAGATAGATGGAAATAATAGGAAAAGTACCCTCAGGTCTAACCTTTTATGTCGACTTTCGGAGGCGCGTTACAAGTCCGTCGGAAGGGCTATCACTCCGCAACTTTTCTGGTTCACTGGTCTACGTCTTCCTTCGCTGTTTCGCTGTTTTGGCCGCTGTTTTCACTCCGTTTCCTACTGTTTTGGACTGCAGTTTCTGGTTACTATTTTTGGTTGTATAAGGGACTATTTTGGGCGTTTTTAAGGGCTAAAGGGATGTTGTTTTTGATGATTTTCTAGGGGGTTTTTGTGTAGTTTTTTAGTGCAGTTTTAGGGTGATTTTTGGACTGTTTTGGGGGTCTAAGTTGTGGCAAAACTGGACAGAATAAGGCTGTGATGTGCGGCAATTTATGAAGCAGTGCAGTGGGCGTTTGGGGCTGTGTTTTGGGTGTGCAGTGGGGCTGTGTTTTGGGGCTGATCTTTGGTGATTTTTAGAAGGGAAATAGGGGCTGTTTTGCGGTAGTAACCTAAACAGTTTTTGGGAGTTTATTCGGCAGTTGGTTGGGTAGTCTAGGGGAACTTGTTTTTGGGTTTGTTTAATTCGGCTAATGAGTTGCTTGCGTGCTTATGAGTCAATGGTTGATGGCGTGAAGGGACTGGATGTTTGCGTGAGATTGAGGCTAGTGGGGCTGTGAGGGGTGCAATGACGTGAGTGGTGTGATGAAGACAGGCTAGTTGGGCGTATGATAGAGGGCATGCAGCGTGAATTGGAGGGGATGAGTGTGCGCTGCTGAGGGTGCAACATAAGTGTGATGAGAGTTTGTTGGCTCGGCAGTTGGCTGCTGAGAAGGGTCTTGTTTTCCGTGGGTGTCTAGGGGGATTCAGGGTTGGATTTGTGTTATTTTTATAGTGAGAGGGTAGGGTTTGCATGGATTTGGTGTCAAACAAGGAAAGGATTTGATTGATTGGGGGGACAAAATTTGGTGAATTAGGAAGGTTGAATATTTGATTGGTGTTAATTAGGCATTTAATTTGTTAGATTAGGAAGTCAATATTTTTAATTGGTTATGATTGATTTTAATTAGGCATAATATTTCTTTAATTTAGTATATAATATTTTAAGTTAGGAAGTTACAATATTAATTTGGTATAATTATATTTTATGTCTTATTTAATTTGGTAAATGGTTTAATTATTTTATTTAATTCAATTACAATATTTAATATTTAATTTAATATTTGATTTAATTTGGAGGTATTTTAGGGTGATATGGGCGTGTGGGCCTAGATGGTGGGCGTGGGCTTGGTGATGGTGGGTGTGGGCTTGGTGATGGTGGGTTAGGTGTTGTGTTGGCTAAATGAGTGGGTTTGGGCCAAGATTAAAATAGTGTATTTTAATAACGGAGGTCCAACAAGCGAGCCTGAAGCTAAACAAGCGACTAAAATCTAACAAAAAATATCGGTTTCCTTCCGACGTCTGTTTCCCGCGACTTAAAAGGTAGTGCCTCCAAATGAGACTCATCATCGGGTCTTACATGAAAAAATACAGTGCCTACACAAGCTTCTACCGTAGATTTGTTAAAGACTTCAGTAGTATTGCAGCACCACTAACTGAAGTAGTGAAGAAGACTGTTGGCTTCAAATGGGGTGAAGAACAGGAGCGTGCATTCCAGGATCTGAAAATGAAGTTGTGCAGTGCACCAGTCTTGGCACTACCCAACTTTGAGAAGACATTTGAGATTGAGTGTGACGCATCCGGGATAGGCATTGGAGCGGTTCTTATGCAAGAAAAGCGACCAATTGCCTACTTTAGTGAGAAGCTTAATTGAGCAGTTTTGAGATACCCCACATATGACAAAGAGTTGTATGCACTAGTGAGAGCCCTTGAGACTTGGCAGCATTATTTGTGGCCTCGAGAGTTTATGATCCACACAGATCATGAATCATTAAAGCATCTGAAGGGCCAAGGTAAGCTAAACAAACGACACGCAAAATGGTTAGAGTTTGTTGAGACATTTCCATATGTAATCCGCTACAAACAAGGTAAGGAAAACATTGTCGCCGATGCACTATCGCGAAGGTATGCTTTACTTACTTTATTGAGTGCAAGAATGCTTGGGTTTGAATTTATTAAAAAACTTTATGCTAGTGATATTGACTTTAGTACTATCTATGCTGCATGTGCAAAGTCTGTTTTTAGTAAATTCTACCAACATGATGGGTTTCTGTTTAGGGAAAATAGATTATGCATTCCTGTTTGTAGTATGCGTGAGTTGTTAGTGAGGGAAACACATGGGGGAGGTTTAATGGGGCACTTTGGCATTGCCAAAACCTTAGGGGTATTGAGTGAACATTTTTATTGGCCTAAAATGCGGAGAGATATAGAGTGTTTGTGTGATAAATGCTTAACTTATAAACATGCTAAATCTAAGGTTATGCCTCATGGGTTGTATACACCATTACCTATACCTAGTGAGCCATGGGTAGATGTATCGATGGACTTTATCTTGGGTTTACCTAGGACTAAGAAAGGTAGAGATTCCCTCTTTATAGTGGTTGATAGGTTCAGTAAGATGGCACACTTTATAGCATGTCATAAAACTGATGATGCCACTAACATTGCTGACTTGTTCTTTAGAGAAGTAGTACGACTCCATGGGATTCCACGGAGTATAGTTTTAGATCGTGATGTCAAATTCCTTAGTCACTTTTGGAAAGTTTTATGGGGTAAGTTGGGAACTAAACTTTTTTATTCTACTACTTGCCACCCCCAAACTGATGGCCAGACCGAGGTTGTTAATAGGACTTTGACTCATTTATTGCGTACTATTATTAATAAGAACTTAAAAACTTGGTAGGATTGTTTGTCTTTTGTTGAATTTTCATATAATCGTAGTATTCATTCCTCTACATCTTACTTACCCTTTGAAATTGTTTATGGTTTTCAGCCACTAACTCCATTAGATTTGTTACCTTTGCCTGTTGATGAACATGCAGGGCTAGATGGAAAAAGGAAAGCCGATTTGGTGAAGCATATACATGAGAAAGCAAGAGAACAAATACAACGAAAGAATGAGCAATATGCTTCTCATGCTAATAATGGAAGAAAACATGTGGTATTTCAGCCTGGAGATTGGGTTTGGGTACACATGCGCAAGGAGAGATTTCCTGAACAACGTAAATCTAAGCTACAACCGAGAGTGGATGGTCAATTTCAAGTCTTGGAACGGATTAATGACAATGCATACAAGCTAGATTTACAAGGTAAGTATAATGTGTCTGCTACATTTAATGTTTCTGACTTAACTCCTTTTGATGCAGGTACAGATTCGAGGTCGAATCCTTTTCAAGAGGGAGAGGATGACATGATCCAGGCCGACAACAAAGCAAAAGACCCATTACAAGTACCAGAAGGGCCAATTACGAGGCAGAGGACCAAAAGACTCAGAGAAGCAATGTCGGGATTAGTACAGAGTTTTATGGCCGATTGCAACAAACAAATAGAGACACATGTGGGCTTCAATAGAGAGGGCCCGAAGCCACTTCACTTGGCCCAAATCAGTTTTGAATGAAGCTTCAAAGGCCTTTGAAGACTTTGGTATCTTTGTAATTTAGACTTTAGGGGCATTGTTGTATTTATGCCTTTAGGGTTTCTTTTGTATCACTATTTAAGCTTTCTTTCTTTTTCATTTAAAAAAAAAATCAATGAAATTTATAAAAACTCAAAAGCTTAAAGCTTTGGCTATGGCCGAATTCTTGTAAGGGAGAGATTCCCCTTTTCAAGTTTGAATCAACTTATCTAAGTTTTGGCAAACTTAGTGGCGTCTTCATTGCTAGAAAAACACTACAAGGATTCATCTTAAATGTTCTCAAGGGCAAGTTCTTTGTGGGTCTTCTTTGTGGCCTTGGAAGGGTTTTGTTTCTACAAAATCAAATTTGCGGTTCTTGGGGTTCTGTCCGTTGCTTGGGGTTTGCTTGGATTTCGAATCCAAGTGGGTTTCTTGTCATAGTGACGTATGTGGGGCCAATGTCTAGCCAGGCTAGAGGTGGATATGAATACTTCTTAACCTTTACGGATGATACATCACGTTATGGTTATGTGTATATTATGAGACACAAGTCAGAACTTTTTGAGAAATTCAAAGAGTTTCGACACGACGTAGAAAAACAGACCAGGAAAAGTATTAAAACATTACGGTCGGACCGTGGTGGAGAATACTTGAGCAATGAGTTTCTCGATTACTTGAAAGAATATGGTATTCCTTCACAGTGGACTCCTCCCGGAACACCTCAATTAAACGGTGTGTCTGAACGGAGAAACCGAACTTTGTTGGATATGGTAAGGTCTATGATGAGTCGCACTGAGCTACCAATTTCCTTCTGAGGATACGCATTGAATAATGCAATACTTATTTTGAATAAGGTTCCGTCAAAGTCTGTTCAACAGACCACATATGAAATATTGACAGGAAAGAAACCGGGTTTCTCATTCCTGAAGATTTGGGGATGTTGGGCATACGTTAAACGTTTGGATGGTACCAAACTAGAACCCAAATCGGATAAGTACCTATTTGTAGGTTATCCTAGGGAAACCAAAGGATATTATTTCTACCACCCACAAGAGAACAAGGAATTTGTTTCTCTACATGCGGTTTTCCTCGAAAAGGAATTCCTAAATGTAGTGGTAAGTGGGAGGAAAGTAGAACTTGATGAAAGTCGGAGTGATAATGTTCTTGGCACTGATTCCTTACCGGAACACAAACAGTTCATCAGGGATGAAACTGTACCACAATCTTATAATACACAAGAACTGCGTAGGTCAGAGAGAGTCATAAAACAACCTGAGAGGTATGGGTTTCTGATCTCACCTCATGTGGATATTAATCTTATTGAGGATAATGAGCCGGCTACGTATGAGGAAGGGATACAGGATATCGAATCCGCTTTATGGCAAGAAGCCATGAAATCTGAAATGGATTCCATGTACACCAACCAAGTTTGGACACTGGTTGATGCACCAGAAGGCGTAAAGCCTATTGGTTGCAAATGGGTCTTCAAGAAGAAGACTGACATGGATGGCAACATACAAACGTACAAAGCTAGGCTTGTAGCGAAAGGGTATCGTCAACGACATGGTGTCGATCACGACGAAACTTTTTCACCTGTTGCCATGATTAAATCCATTCAGATAATGCTTGCTATTGCTGCATATTTCGATTATGAAATATGGCAGATGGACGTCAAAACCGCTTTCCTTAACGGAAACCTTTTGGAGAATGTTTATATACAACAGTCTGACGAATTTGTCGTACCAAAACATGCAAACATGGTTTGCAAGTTAAATCGATCCATTTATGGATTGAAGCAAGCATCGCATTCTTGGAACCAACGTTTTGATGAGATCATACAAGAATATGATTTCATTCAAAACGAGGATGATCCTTGTGTATATAAGAAGGTTAGTGGGAGCGCACTGACATTCATTGTCCCTTACGTAGATGATGTATTGCTTATTGGCAATGACATTCCCATGCTACAATCGGTGAAAGCTTGACTTTCATTAAAATTCTCCATGAAAGATCTTGGAGAAGTAGCCTTTATTCCGTAAATAAAGATCTACTGGGATAGATCTAGAAAGCTGCTTGGACTCTCCCAGAGCACGTACATTGATAAAGTGTTGAAGAGATTCAACATGGATCAGTCTAAAAGGGGACTGTTGCCAGTGTCACTTGGCGTCTCTCTATCTAAGGACATGTGTCCTAAAACTTAAGATGAGAGAGACAACATGAGTCGGATCCCGCTCGCTTCTGCAGTCGGATCGATCATGTATGCCATGATATGTACGCGACCTGATGTCTCATATGCTTTGAGCATGTGTAGTCGCTATCAGGCCGATCCAGGTGATGGTCACTGGGTTGCGGTTAATAACATCCTTAAGTATCTTAGACGAACTAAGGATGCTTTTTTAATCTATGGAGATGGAGAACTTGAGGTAACTGGGTTTACCAATTCAAGTTTCCAAACCGATAAAGACCACTGTAAGTCGCAATCCGGGTACATATTTTGTTTGAATAATGGAGTAGTAAGCTGGAAATCTTCCAAGCAAGAGATTGTTGCCGATTCAACAACAGAAGCGGAATACATCGCTACAACTGAGGCAGCAAATGAGGCAGTTTGGATCTGTAAATTCCTAATTGGATTAGGAGTAGTTCCGTTAGCAGCTGAGCCTGTTCCTTTGTATTGTGACAATAACGGGGCTATAGCGCAGGCTAAGGAACCGCGGTCTCATCAACGATCCAAGCATGTACTTCGACGTTACCATCTGATTATGAGATCATACATCGTGGCGATGTGAAGATTGAGAATGTCGCATCAGATGACAACATTGCAGATCCGCTGACGAAGACTATTCCTCAGTAAAAGTTTGAGCGACATGTATATAGTTCAGGTGTTAGATACTTGAGTGATTGACTATAGGCCAAGTGGGAGATTGTTTAATAATTATGACCCATAGCATCACTATTTGTAAAAGACATTGTGGTTTTTGTACAAATTAACTATGTGACAAAGAAAATTGCTATTTTATCATTTTGTAATTAGATTACTTAAATATATAAATGATAAAAGTCCTTATGATTAGTTCCGGATTATAAGATATGAGACAGTATCAATCCACTAAAGGTTTAATCATTAAATATCCATAGTCGTAGTATTATCGAGACTGGACATCGATAATGCGGAATATGCTAGTATTACACTTGTGCTCGTTATGGAAGCGTAATGGCATAGTTCTCATATATTTGGGTATTTGATACTCATGCAAGTGTAATTGGAGGTTCTGTTTACCGATGGTACGGAAACAGCTTCGCTCTGGATAGACCCCTCGGAATCTCATTGGTAGTTTGACTATGTGTCTATGGGAATCCGAATCAGGGTAGGTGTATTTGGTCTTAACCTGAGACTTGCATCGCTAATACTTGCGACAATCAGTACGCTTTGGTTTTGGTCGTCCAGGGCTTTAACAGATGCTGTGTACGCCTCTTCTGGGTTTATTGAGAATCGTAGTGTATTGGGTGTGATGTCAAAATGGAAGTATCACTTCAGTCATATGGAGATGATGATCACGCAATGATACAGAACGGGTACTCTATTATGTTGCAACTATCGGGATAATATGATAAGGTCATGATTATCCGATTAAAGAGACTAGTTACTAATGATCTGATATATGCTTCGTACGGGGCAGACACAATTCCAGCCACAGGTCTAGCATGTGACATCCGGTAATGGATCGCAATATGTAATACTTGGTATACTACGCTTGATATAAATTATGTATTCCTTAAAAGAATATTTCTTGAGAATTGGGTAGGCACGGTGCTTTGCTAGAAGCCAACCATGTCTTGTAAATTGGTAATAATGTGGTACGGGGTACACACGTGTTCGGATAGTCCGACGACCAGATTTATTGCCAACATATCCAGGGATCTCATGGGTCGCTTCCCGAAGATTCACCGATGACGTTTGACTCGAACATAATTAATTTAGAATTAATTATGAGAGAGATAAAATTAATCTAGGATTAATTGCGGCAATAGTTTTTCTAGGATAAAATTCGATTAGAAGAGAGAGAACGATTAATTTAGAATTAATCGATTAAATAATATATTCGATATATTAATTGAAATTAGATTTCAACGCGGAATTAAAATTGGATTTTAATTCGGGCGAGCAAATTAATTTAGAATTAATTCGTAAGAGACTTTCGTAATAATTTTACGAGACATTATTATTTAATTAAATTTGATTTAATTAAGTCGCAACGGAAAATTCGTTAATTCGGAATTAACGAACCTGAGCCCGAAATGTGTTTAGCGGGCCCACTCGAATTTTGAATTTAAAGTGGGGCCCACATAGTCACATCACTAGTCAACTTTACTTACTTTTAGGTGATGGAAGTTAGTGAAGATTTTGATGTTAACTTGTTTTACACATTATGTCATTTTGAATGACTTTTACCAACTCTTGAGATTTGGTATATGGAAATGATTTTTTGGAAAATCAAAAAAAAAACAAGTTAGAGATCTCACTCTCTCCCTCTCAAGCATTGCCGAATCACTCTCCTTCTATCACTCTCAAATTGGCGTGAACCTAGGGTTCATGAGTTCTTGATTTTGTTTCAAAATCTTGATTGCTAGCACAACAAAGGAGTCAACAAAGGTATTAGGGAAACTTATCCCTAGAGTTTGGAATTCAAATGAGGGCTTGGAGCACATCTCAAAGGCAAAATTTTTGTTATCTCTACATCCACTAAATTGTTCATTGTAAGTATTTTCCGCACACTTATCTTGAATTATTCACACAATTTCATGTCTTATTAGATCTTTGGCATGTTCTAGGAACCCAACATTCAACACCTATATGTAGGGATGACAGTTAACTCGAAAAGATTTGAATCTAAATATGAAAAAAATTTGATCCCACATTAATAATAATTAAAAATAACACCATGATCATGAAACAAAATAAAAAATAATTTATTTTTTATCTTATAATTTTATTATATTTTTAGATTTAGATTTATATTGTTATTGATGATTTGTGAATTGTAAATGTTGTTTTGCATGTGAAAATTGAATATTTCAAAAGTATTGCGGTTTAACTAATTTTTAGGTGGAAAATTGAATTTTCCTTTTTAATATAAAAATTTGGTAAGAAAATCTTATTAAATCTTCTAACTTTTGGTAAGTATATCCTTTTATCTTTTTATGTGGGATTCTTTGTCAGATTATAAATAGAGCTAGAGTTCACAGCCAGTGAAAGCAAAATAGAAGTCATCCATCATACACAAACAACATCATCAAATACAAAAGAGATGGAGAACTCCTTCTTCAAGTTTGCTTTCGTAGTTTCACTCTTGGTTTTTGCAGCTGGTATTTGCTTCTTCTTCTTCTTCTTTTTTGGGGGGGTATTTGATATTAGGGCAAATTATCCATAGGCTTAAAAGTTGGTATTGAGTTGATTAAAGTTGATAAAATATAATTGATGCAGGTGTGCAGTTAGGAGCAGAAGCAAGGTATGGGGTTCCCATCCACTGCAATTCAAGTGCTGATTGCTCTCCTAATTGTAAATGCGATGAAGGTTTACATTTGTGTGATTGTGTACCAGCTGGCTCTTTTTCTGATTCCATGTATATTGGGCATAAGGGATAATTATTTACAGTGATTTTTTTTTATTATAATACACATGCAATATAGTCTTAATAAGAAATAAAGAAATAAATCAATATTCAAGTTGTATGATATGATATGAGATGATAAAATATAATATAATGAATTTCAGCACTTGGATTTAAGATTCGGATTTGGAAGCTGGACCTAATACTTATTAGCTGAGTAACCATGTTTAAATTTTACTGTTAAATAATTATCCCATTTCCACTTTTATTATTAGAGATGCTAATATTTATATTCGGTATTTATTCTGAACGTACCCTGCACTGCGGGCCTCATCCCTTGGAGGGCCACTAGGCCTACTCTAAGAACAAGATATTAAGAGACATGGGGATTCAGAGATTGGTCAATTATGTGTTTAAAGAGGAAATATTTTTTGTTTTGAGCGAGATTCATCAGATAGTAAGTAGAAAATCAATTTTGATTCATATATTGTCATTCATTTGATGGTACACACAATTCAATAGCTATAAATCTGCCACAAGTTTTTTTTTTTTTTTTTTTTTTTGGCAATTGCATTGTAAGAATGGTAAGCCACTGCAAAACTTATTTTTAATTAAACAATGACGGTTCAAAATTCGTCATAAAATATATTTTTTATAGTATGGTTAATTTTGACAACTCTCTCCTTATGTTCAGTACTTCACAATTTTCATTCATTTTTTTGCTTGTGACAGCAAAAGATAAAAATAGTGATGGTGTCACTCTAAACAGAAATCTTCAATGAGATCAAATTATTATTTACATTTTTTCTTGATGTAATGCATATGTTGAATAACCTTGTTACTCATGAAAGAAATATGTTGAGTTCAACAGTTGATCGTATAATTAATTACAGTAGTGATGTTTATTATTTATTATTATTATTTTTTTTAAAGATTGAAATTCATTCATTCATAAAAACATTATAATAGTGCAATTACACGGTCAAATAATAGCACGAAAATAAACTTAAGATATCATAAAATTCAAGCTAATTATGATAAAATCTAAAAACATGAGATAAAATATGCATTATGTGTTTCTCGTAATTAATAGAAATACATATTCACACCTAAAACTACTTAGGAACATGAGGAATTACGGGTCCAGCCTAAAAACATGAGATAATACTATATCGTATAGCTGTTCAAAAGTCGATCACACCAACATATCTCTATATAGATACATACATACACACACTCACACATCTCATATAAAACAAACATGCAAACAAACAATCATACATCAAACATTCATCACATGGAATGCTTACCTGGTCTCGTGAACACTAATGATCATAGTCAAATCTGTTAAAATAAATTACGAAACGCGGTTAGAATCAAAGTTTTATGGAATTCCCGACTTAGCTATAACAAACTTTCGGACCTTCCAACAACACTCAATTCATGTATGATCCAACGATTTCGGTTTCGTTACTCTTAAAACATATTATACTACAAATCCATAATATCAAATTCACGTTCCGATCTAAAACCTGACAATCCCCTGAAAAGTCCGGAAACCTTACAAACGGATCTGAGACCATTTGGATCTTTCCTATTTTCTTCCAAAATCTTTCTAATACTCATAATATACCATTCGAAGACATCTAATTAGCTTAAATCCTCGAATTCGTATTTTCAGAAAATCTTTCGAAAACACTACAGAAGGATTTTGGACCGTCCGAAACTTTCTGAAACTATCTAAACATCATCATATCATCATAATTAACTAATTTGTATCATTACAATCATCCAAACATCGACGTCGGGTTTTACCGGAAACTTGCATAACCCACCGGATCAATCTAATTCATTTTGATTTCACTTGGATTCTACCGACAATAGAAATTCAATACATTCTAGAACAATTAACTTAATACACATCAATATATAACTCCATGAAGCTACGGGGAGCATCCGAACTTAATAAAGTTTATTTGAAAATAGCAAGTTTTTACCGAGATATCTTACCGAAATTTCGAGGGTACCAACGGACTCCCAACACTCCCACTAATGCGTAGGAATCGACGAAATTTGAATCAGAGCTACTTTACAAACGGTTTCACTGTTCATCGTACGTTTCTCCCTCATTTTGCGTGAAATCGAGCACTGATCGTCAAAATCGACACTGCAACCTCATAGTACATTCTAAGAGCTTTGATTTGGTGGGTGGCTTGACCCGTAAATCGATACGACAAGTTGGGATTGAAAATGAGTAAGCTACGCACATTTTCTCCTTGGTTTTGCCATATTTTTGGTGACAGTAGCGCCGCCGCTGGCCACCATTAGACAGGGGATGGTTCGACACTCCCTCATGTGCTAGCGCGCCGGCTGGTAGTGGCCGACTGGCCACCAGTGTGGCCATTTCCCTTTCACGCGTGCACATGGGTGACGCGAATGAGGTGTGATGATTTATGTCCATTTTCACAATTTCTGAAAACTATGGGTATTTATAATTAATTTTCTAAAAATTACAAAACAGCCCTCACACGATTATAATTTGGTCCCTAACACTATAATGATTTGGTAATTTATATTTTTGAAGCTCTGAAGTAAATTTTGAAAATTATTCAATACGAAAGTTGTTCATTTGCTATTTTTATAACTGAAATAATGAAACTTACTCATTTTCAAAACTTGGGGTGATCACGTTTCGAATTTGATCCATTTTTCATTTTATTAATTTGTGCTTATTTTTAAAATTCTCCACGAGTGTATTTTCCGGAATATGCAGTTAAAATTGAACTATTTATAAATTAGCATTTCAATAACTAATAGGGATCAGGTGAGCATATTCTTAACTTGTTAAATTAACGACCTCATAAGAAGATACAAAAAAAATATAGATTGTAATATAATGTGTTGTTTGTTTTTTTTAATGTATTGATATTAATATGTCTCCAAGGGGCGTGACTTCGTGGTGTAGGGCTCAAGAGCTCACCTTGAGGTTATGAGTTCGAATTTAGAGAGTGTATTTCTTATAAGAGTTTAGGATAGCCGGGGGTTTTACCTGCTCCGCTTAAACTCGGAAGGGGTGGTTTGGCGGTGAGGTTTCCAACGATTTCAAAATATATATAAATATATATTTTTACCTGCTCTGATTGATCTTTGATTCATTTACTTGGGTTGTTCCCTCATTGACCATTTCCAAAGACTTCCATAAATCATATGCGTTTTCACACTCCGAAAGCCTGTTTATTTGACTCCGATCAATAGCATAAATGAGTTGGTTGAGTGCCTTAGCATTTTGTGAGGCTTGTTTTAAATCCTCATTATCCAATTCTAGAGTTGGCTTTGGAATCTCAACACCGTTGTTATCCTTCTTCGTTGGCCCTTTTGCACCTCGTGTAATTACCAAGTAGGATTGCGGATCAATGACTAGAAGGTAGTTCAACATCCTCATTTTCCAATAGTTGTAATCGGTTCCGGTGTAAAATGGAGGTCTAGTTGTTGAAAACCCTTCGGCAAGATTTGATGAGTTGCTTGTAGAAGCCATGATCGCTTTCTTAGACGGTTAAGTCTTTGATAAGAAAACATCGCTCTGATACAACTGAAATTACCTACAAGCACTAGCGACAAACAAACTCTATTTACCCAAGGGGGAGGGTGTGGGTGAATTGGGTTATGGTTAAAATATGTGGAATTAAAAATATTTTCCGATTTTAAGTTAATTTACCAATTAAGCTTAAGGTCAATTTTCTCTATTGGATTAAGTTACATATATGCATGTTTCTAATCAATAAACACGTAATAAATAAAACTTGCAATATGTAAAGAGTTTAAGGGATAGAGAAAACGACACCGAGATTTATAGTGGTTCGGCCAACAATACCTACGTCCATTCCCCCAAACCGCAGTTGAAGATTTTCACTATCAACGAGTTTCCGTGGCTCACCCGCAACCAAAAATTTTACACAAGGTTCACTCCAAACCCTTACACTTTGAGTTTTCTACGTAGGCTCACTCACAAACTTTTACAATTACCCAAATGATGGGATTTCAAAAACCAAAAGTGTTTTGAATAAAATGTTTGTAAACACACTTGGGCACTCACAAAGATAAGAAGATCTAAGATGTGAGTTTCTCACCCAAATGTATCAAAGCTCACTAATATGAATATGAAGATGAAATATAAGCTTTTTCAAATGTAGAGAGTGTAAAATGATTTGAAGATAGTTATAAACTCTCAAGAATGTTTTGACATCATTAGAGGATGAATATATGTGCAAGAGATATGTTAAAAGTGAGAAAATGATGAATTTATAGATTTTGCACAAAATTAGTCTTTTATAGCCGTTTTAAAGTTCTGGGACCATTATGGTACCATTATGCCGATCAAACGGTTCAAAAAACGACCGTTGCGATCTCTGGAACCGATATGCCGGTTGGTATGCCGATTTGTAGACCGGTATAACGGTTTTGAGACCGGTATGTCTGTCTCTGATGACCAGTCAAGACTGACAGCACTCGATATTTTGGCCAACACTTGCTCTAGAAAATTCAAAATCATGATCCGTAACTTTCTACATAAACTAGACACATAGATCTATCTTCTGTAAGAATTTCAGCGTCAAAAACATTAATATGGATTTTATGGAATTTTTCTAATGTGACATGTATGCAGAAAAAGCACATATGACATGTTGTAGTAAAATGGCTCTAGCAAAAGTTATATATATCGGAATTGTGTTCCGTTTAAACCGTAGCAAACTAGAGACACATATCTATCTAATGGTATATCATTTGAAGTTTAATTCAACCGTTTGCTAATTTTTCGAAATCAATTTCCGATGCACTTGTGCATTGAAATTCATTTTAGTGCAAATAAAGTGCAAATGATTCATTAAGCATTCTAAGTTATTTTAAATGCAAATGATACAAAATGTATGATTCCTAAGAGCTTTAAAATATTTGAATAAACTCACTTACAATTATTTTTAGCTCTTAATCATTATTTTGATCTTCATATGCTTGGCTCTTGCTTTGATTTTTCATCATCTTTTTGTCTCTTTATCATCTTTGCTTTCTTGATCATCTTGTAGCACATTTTAGCTCTTCATCAACAATTGCTTCGAAATATTTTTATAATATCTCGCTAGTGCGCGTCGAAGACTTCAAGTGTTGACCTCATCAAAATCCATCATGCGATTGTGTCGCTAACAATGTCCCCATTTTTGATGATGGCAACCTTTAAAACTTGTGAGCTTCTGAGAGTCCAAATGTTGACGATTTTTCTCCCCCTCAATGTGTGATTGTCTTCAAAATAGCTCTATAAGACTTAGACAAACACATTAGTACATTTATTCCACCTTAATATAAGGGTGAGGGTAAAATAAGTTTTAATCTCATTTCTAATGATTTCTCCCCCTTTGACATTATCAAAAAGTGGAAAAGCAAGAATTAAATAATAATGAGATACCAATTAAATATGTGCATTATCAAATGATGATACCAAAATTTATAAATATGCACATTTAATATTTCCCCATTTTGCTATAAAATGTATAAATCATGCATAGACAAATTTCTCAAAATTTATACCAATGAATATCAATAGGACAATGCATTTTTAATGATTTCTCTCTATTTTCTCATTTTTGTCATAATGTGTAAAAAGCATGCATAGGTCATCAAAATTTTACTAATTGAAGTAAATATCCATGCATTTCATGATACCAATTAATCAAAAAATCAGATATCCATGCATTTCATGATATCAACCTAAAATTTATGTCAACATATATGCATTTCATTTTCATTCAAATTATGTTAAATGGAAAAGGCATATTCAATGCAAATCAATCAAGTAATCACATATATATCATTTAACTCCAAAAATTCAATGTTACACCAATTGATAAATATATGATTAAGGCATATAATGATATCAAATGAAAATCGATATCAAAAGAAAGGTGATTACTTGCCTAATCAATAGTATGCTTCAAAAAATTACACCAATTAAAATATCCATACATATAATTTGGAGGAAACGCTACCAATGTTTCCGTGAATATGAATTTTACCTATAACTGTTGTCATTCCTCATCTCTTTGAGCCTTTGGGATCAATTTGCATTTCTCATTTAAGATCTTTCCCAAATCTCCCCCTACAAAATTATCAAGTGCATTTTGGTACCCAACCTTTCTTGGGTCCATGAGGGTTAAACTTGATTCCTTGAGGAATCCATGCATTTTTAATCACATTCTTGTTCATGCATTCAAAAATTGTCTCTTTTTTATCGCATGCATGATATGTGAGATTTTCATTTTTAGCAATGTTAACATGAGAATCAGATGTCTTAACAAAATAATTCTTCAAAAATTTTCTTTTAATATAAGGCCTATATCCCAATCATTCTCTTTTAAAAGCACATTTTTGGGATCCAATTAGCATATTAAAATTTTTCTGTCCCAATGTGAATTTACTAACAATGTTTTGCAAATTTATAACATTTTTTATTTAATACTATATTTTCATTCAATATAGATTCGCAATCACATGTTTTTGAGCTAGATGGCATGTTAGATATGACATTTTCAAGTTCTAGCTTTTTCTCTTTTAAACATGCATTTTCATCATTTAAACATGTTATTTCTTTTTCATGTTTGGCCTTTAAGCAAGTAATCTCATTATCTAAAATATGAAATTTATCCATACAAGATGCATGTTCATTTTTAAGTGATGAATGCTCATTTTTAACCAATTTAATTTTTTTTTTAAGCATTTCACACAACTCATTTAATCCATTAAAAACATCAAGTAAATCATTATATTCTTGAGATTTGTGTACTTTTTCTTCTTCTCTTTCAAAGAAGAAATCATCATCCTCGATAGCCATGAAAGTTATTGTTTTGTCTTTGACTTCTTCCTCCTCGGATGAGCTTGAATCGCTATCGCTCCAAGTTGAAGTAGCTTATGACCTTGTTTATTGTATTCATAACAAACAATTTTTTTGTTCTTATGTGGCCATTTTTCTTCTTTCTTCTCATCCATTTTTGATTTTCCTTTAAGCTTTGCGGATTTGAGGAGCTTTTTGACCTTATTGGTTATTACTGCCAATTCATCATCACTATCTTCTTCACTGGAGCTTGAATCATCTCTTCTTTTTGCTTTCAAGGCAAGATTCTTCCTTGTTCTCTTCTTATCTTCCTCATTTTAATCCATTTTGATCTCCAATTCATATTCAAGCAATTTTCCGGCCAAATCATCTAGCTTCAAAGTGTTCATGTCGTTTGCTTCTCTAATGGAGGAAGTGTAGCTTCTATATTCCTTAGTGAGTGATCTAAGGATTTTCTTTAATTGATATGTTGGCCCAATGATTTTTCCCAAGGCGCCCAAATGATTTATGATGTTTGTGAATCTTGAAATCATGTGATCAATTTCTTCCCCGGATTCCATCTTGAAGTTATCTAATTCGCACATGAACCGATTGATCTTTGATTCATTTACTTGGGTTGTTCCCTCATTGACCATTTCCAAAGACTTCCATAAATCATATGCGTTTTCACACTCCGAAAGCCTGTTTATTTGACTCCGATCAATAGCATAAATGAGTTGGTTGAGTGCCTTAGCATTTTGTGAGGCTTGTTTTAAATCCTCATTATCCCATTCTAGAGTTCGCTTTGGAATCTCAACACCGTTGTTATCCTTCTTCGTTGGCCCTTTTGCACCTCGTGTAATTACCAAGTATGATTGCGGATCAACGACTAGAAGGTAGTTCAACATCCTCATTTCCAATAGTTATAATCGGTTTCGGTGTAAAATAGAGGTCTAGTTGTTGAATACCCTTCGGCAAAATTTGATGAGTTGCTTGTAGAAGCCATGATCGCTTTCTCGGACGGTTAAGTCTTTGATGAGAAAACCTCACTCTGATACCAACTGAAATTACCTACAAGCACTAGCGACAAACAAACTCTATATACCCAAGATGGGGGTGAATTGAGTTATGGCTAAAATATGTGGAATTAAAAATATTTGCTGATTTAAGTTAATTTACCAATTAAGCTTAAGGTCAATTTTCTCTATTGGATTAAGTTATCTATATGCATGTTTCTAATCAATAAGCACATAATAAATAAAACTTGCAATATGTAAAGAGTTTAAGGGATATAGAAAATCACACCGAGATTTATATTAGTTCGGCCAACAATCCCTACGTCCATTCCCCCAAGCCGCGCTTGAAGATTTTCACTATCAATGAGTTTTTATGGCTCACCCGTAACCAAGAGTTTTACACAAGGTTCACTCCAAACCCTTACACTTTGAGTTTTCTACGTAGGCTCACTCACAAACCTTTACAATTACCCAAACGATGAGATTTCACAAACCACAAGTGTTTTGAATAAAATGTTTTAAACACAATTGGGCACTGACAAATATAAAAAGATTTAAGATATGAGTTTCTCACCTCAAATGTATCAAAGCTCACTAATATGAATATGAAGATGAAATATGAGATTTTTCAAATGTAGAGTGTAAAATGATTTGAAGATGGTTATAAACTTTCGTGAATATTTTGACATCATTAGATGATGAATATATGTGCAAGAGATGTGTTAAAAGTGAAAAAAATGATGAATTTATAGATTTTACACAAAACTAGCCGTTTATAGCCGTTTTAAAGTTCTAGGACCGATATGATACCAATATTCCGGTCAAACGGTTCAAAAAATGACTGTTACGACCTCTGGATCTTGTATGTCGGTTGGTATACCAGTTTGTAGACTAGTATGCCGGTTTTGAGACCGATATGCCTGTTTCTGATGACCAGTCAAGACTAATAACACTCGGTATTTTGGCCATAACTTGCTCTATAAAATTCCAAATCATGATCCGTAAATTTCTACGTAAACTAGACACATAGATATATCGTCTGTAAAAATTTCAGTGTCAAAAACATTAAGATGGATTTTATGGAATTTTTCTAATGTGACATGTATGCAGAAAACGCACATCTGACATGTTGTAGTAAAATGGCTCTAGCAAAAGTTATATATATCGGAATTGTGTTCCGTTTAAACCGTAGCAAGCTAGAGACACATAACTATCTAATGGTATATCATTTGAAGTTTAATTCAATCATTTGCTAATTTTCCGAAATCAATTTCCGATGCACTTGTGCATTGAAATTCATTTTGGTGCAAATAAAATGCAAATGATTCATTAAGCATTCTAAGTCATTTTAAATGCAAATGATACAAAATGTATGATTCCTAAGAGCTTTAAAACATTTGAATAAACTCACTTACAATTATTTTTAGCTCTTAATCATTATTTTGATCTTCATATTGCTTGGCTCTTGCTTTAACTTTTCATCATCTTTTTGCCTCTTTATCATCTTTGCTTTCTTGATAATCTTGTAGCATATTTTAGCTTTTCATCAATAATTGATTCGAAATCTTTTTATAATGTCTCGCTAATGCGTGTCGAAGACTTAAAGTGTTGACGTCATCAAAATCCATCATGTGATTGTGTCGCTAACACGATGAACGTGATGGAGACTCTCTATTTAATCTATCACTAGATGATCGAGTCGAGTGTTTCATGCAATCTAAATTCAGACTATTTGATAAAATTTAAATATACAAATACAATACTTACAAAAGAAAAATAATAAACAAGTGATAGTCGTTGTGGAAGGGGCAGAGAGCGTTGGCTCAAAAATTCAGACGATACGTAACACCCACATACGTCAGGTTTTCAGAGACAGAGACCAGTTTTTCAAAAACATTTTTCAGAGATCAGTTTCAGAGATAATTTTCAGAATAGATTTTTCAGATACATATTTTTCAGAAACAGATTTTCAGAGACAGATTTACAGAAAATGATGGTTTATAAATGAGTTTTCAAGAGAAATAGTTTTAAGAGAATCTCAGAGTTTTACAGAAAGAAAAGGATTTTCAGAAAAGTTTCAAAGGAAGAGATTTGTTTTCAGACAAGAAAAGAATTTTAAGAATGATTGGCTTTCTTAAGATATTTTATTTGATATGGAAGTTCAGTGATATCCAGTTCTATTTGATGTGTAGTATCGTAGTATGCTATGAGTATGTACTTTGTATAAATTGTATATTGAACTGCATGGTCGGTTTGTGATATTAATGTAAGGGTTGAGTGTTGGGGGTTTACCACACTTAGAATGCAGTTGTGAGGATTCCAATAGATGGAATCAAGCGTCAGTATCTTATATTATATGGAGGTCTGAGGCTTCAGCTTAGTGTTTCAGTAAAAGTTTTACAGCTCATAGTTAGTTAATGCTTATGATTTAGCTTACGTAATTGATATGAAGTAACCAGCCATAGTTTAAGCTCACTAAACCACCACGGATTTGGGTTGGCCTTAGCCACAAGTTCGGGTGGTTTGGTAAATAATAAGTTAGTTTCGGTTAGGAGAAAATCTGATGCAGTTAGTATATAAAGTATAGCTACAGTGTGGAAAAAGAGTATGTACATATGTGGATGAATGCTTCTAGATTGGTGTATGAGAGATGTCAGAATTCCGTAGATGTGAAATATAGTGTGAAATCAAACAGATAAGTTTACTACAGTATTGCATTCAGTACAATGAGTTAATTATCCAGGTATAATATAAGTAAACGCCCATCGGGTAAGGATGTGATTTATAAATTTGTGTATTTACATATGTCTGATTTCTATTTAAGTTCTTGTTGTCATTTGATATAATAACATAAGACGTGAGTACTTACTGAGCTTATAACTCACACATCGGTTGTTGCTAATTTTGCAGGTTCGCATTGGACTTAAAGAGCTAGAAGATTTCCTTTGATGTCTTGCAGACAACAGATAACCCTGATGCTGTCAAGTCTATCTTAAGTCGTTGTATGGTTCTGGGATGTGTGATTGGGCTCCCACAACCTTAGTTTTATTTATTTGTATCACATATGTAGTTTTAATCGTGTTGAGCCCGTAGTTATTTGTAGTTATTGGTTTTCTGTCAGGTCGGAGGCCTATTACATATGAGTTGAGATTTGTCAGGCCGGAGGCCTATTTGCATGAGTTGAGATGATTTCTTTTGGATTTAATATCAGAACACCTAGAGGTGCTGGACTTAGATCCAGTTTCATGATTTTTAGCAAAGGTCATGTCGAAATTTTAGTAGAAATAGAGGCTTATGGATATGGGTTTTCCTGTCTCTTGTCGGTAGCATTCTGGCTTCGGGCGGGATGTTACACGTATATATCTAATGTTTCCTTGTTACCAGTTAATACTCTCAATGTACAAATTATGCACCATATTCTAACATTTATGGGAACATCCTTAGGAAGTTTGATGAGCTTGCTACTCACCTTCTAATATTCTTCGAAAGAAGGCACTCACTTTTAAGGTTAATTAAAGCTTATCCTTTAAGTTTTCCTATCTTGATGAGTTTGTGAGGGTAAGGCTTTCCGATAGGGGATTTTATTGAGAAAAAATCGATTCATCCTTAGTTGCTCTCTCATTCTATTTTGGGAAAGACTATCATGCTATGATTAAGTCCATTTTATTCCACGATCAGCTTATCTCTAACTTTATATTCTTATGCTTAACGAAATAAGGGTATTATTAATTAACTATATCCAAAATCCTTACCTCACTTGCAACCACCCTGCAGACTGATAGAAAACTGATGTTGAGCTCTAGCGGCAACCCAAGTCAGGTTGATTTCAAAAAACCAACTCCTTGGATGACAAGAAAAGAGTGGTATTCGAAGAGGAAAAAAAAAATTACTGATGGTTAGGGTTTTATTTGGCTTCTTAAC
This sequence comes from Zanthoxylum bungeanum, assembly GCA_019454045.1. Lineage (NCBI taxonomy): Eukaryota > Viridiplantae > Streptophyta > Magnoliopsida > Sapindales > Rutaceae > Zanthoxylum > Zanthoxylum bungeanum. The sequence continues at coordinate 189,293 of SKCR01030519.1, forward strand.
AAGAAGAGTCGAAAGAGAATGAACAATGTTCCAAATTTCTTATTGGGTAACTCATCGATTAATGTCATATCAATCTCAATGCAAGAGAGTTATGTTTTAAAGGTGACTAACATTTGTCAATGATACTCTAACCACGTTCCCCACGATTTCTTCTATAGCTTTAATGCCTTTGAGAGAGTCATGTCGTAGGGGGTATACTCATTTGTTCGAGATAGTAAGGCTATCACTAACATAATATGGGTATTGTCTGGTGAGCCGGAAAAGAATGCTACTAGGAGGATGAAAGCACTCCATGTGCTTTAGATTTCGAAGTGGGTTTCAGTTCTGTTTCTAGCATTTCGATATTTTTATGCTACGACATCTGCTCAACACTAAGTCTACTGTATAACTCACTTATTGCTTATTTTCCTTGGATTTCTATTATGCATCTAGGATTTTCTCTTTATTCTTCTTCCTTAACAGTTTCGGCTTACTACCCCATCACTCCTCGCTGAGGGGCGTAACTAACTCTCAATGTAATTCGGTTCCCTGTGACATATTCACATGTCTGGTTCCTATCTCTGGTTAGCAAGTTATCTACGGATAGAATAAAATATCTTTATGGAATGTTCTATACTAAGGAATATTTCATGCTTAAACGAGGATCGATGATACTGAAGAGTAGCCCCTCATATATGGGTACCCCGGGTATACCACATACATAAGACACTATCACCATCCTACTGCAGTCACTGACCCCAAGACCATGCTCTGATACCATCTTTGTAACATCCCCAGTGCGAAGATGTTACCGGCAGGTGATGGATCCCCACCACCACTCTGAGTCTCTGACCGCTACTAAAATTTCTTTATTATTCCTTGAACTATGTTACTATAAAAGACATTTATTAAAGCATATCACAAACTAATTAATGTTACAAGAATAAACTCACTACATTAAATAAAAACTTATACTTTATATCTGTAATATCATATTCATTTAGACTTGACTCACACAGACATATATGCATTTTATTTGAATGCGAACAACAAACTTAGCATGACAGACCCATACCCCAGTGACTGCAGTAAACTCACTGCTTGACGTCTAATTTTGAAAATTTGCTGTACTTAATTGGGAATGAATCAGGGGTTGAAATTTCTATAAGATTGATCTTAATGTGTCTAGTTTATGTCAATTTTTACGGATTTTGATTTTGATCTACCAAACTCAAGCTATGGTCAAATATTCAAACCTTATTCACTAAAAACAGCATCATGTCATAAGCAGAACCTTCAAGTTTCAAATTTTACTGTAATTTCATCTTTTATCCAAAAAATTTAATCTTTGGATATGTTTAATCTTAGTATGTCTAGTTCATGTAGAATTTTATGGATCATGATTTCAATTTCCGGAATGCAATTTATAAATAAATAGTCAGGGGCTATCCAGGTAAAACAGAATGTAGCGAGTTGCAAATGACCTAACTTCAAAAATTCGTCCTGACTTTATGTTGGTCCCTAATATGTCTAGTTTACTCAAAAATTTACAGTTCATCAAATGGAGGTTTAGAACCCAAGTTATAGCCTAAATATCTCAGCATGTCAAGAACTTGCCTTAATCCAAACTCACTGCCGATAACATTAAATTCACTGCCCTATTAACTTTTCTCAATTCAGCAAACATTACCATATATTTCAACACATTAAGCACACATTATTGTGTACAAAATTTAATTATTTTATCAAACATATTAAGGTTTTCATTTCATCATACACTTGGTGTGTATTTTATTTTACTACAACTTATTTTATTTTACCTTTATTAACACCCCAATCACACTTCAATGAGCCTCAATACTTATCAGGAAATTTAAAACAACCCATCCTCCCTTACATCATTTGGTCGAATGCATCATCAACATAAACATCATTTATGTATTTTCTTTACAACAATTTATCATTCAACATTATTTCCCCACAATATTAGTAATCTATAGCGACATTCCTCTGCATTCCATTAACATCGCCTATTTCAATTAGTGTCTGGGGTTTACCACATCATTCTCAACATAATATATCAATCTTTATTAATCAATAATCATCTTATAACAAATCCACACACCTATATCAACATAAAATTCTCACCAAAACCAACACTCAAATTATAGAAATTGGACATGATTTTTCTTACCTCCGATCAACTTGATTTCTTACTCAAGTCCCTTCATAGAGCATGTCTTCCTCTTCCTAGAGCTTGTTTTCCTCCTCATAGGCTTGTTTTGTGCTTGATTTCACTTTCCCATTCAATTTGTTGGTATGGGATTTTGGAAATTTCTCCATTTTTCTCTTCTCTTAGTCTCGGCCCTTGAGTGGAAAATGGCTAAAGTTTTGCTATTTTTATTTAATTTTTTTGCTTACTAATTGAAATATGTGGAAAAGACTAGAAAATTCCAAACGTTTGAAAATGAGATGAAAACGGGCTTGGTTTCTTTATTTCATTTGCGCTTGTGTTTATACTCATTTAACAAATTAGTGGGGTGTGCTTAGTAGACCTATTAACTAAATCCACCCTAATTATTTTCCTAATGCTCCCCACACATTAGCAGTCTAACTTATCTTTAAATCTATCTCTAATGTTCTTATGCTTCGGAAAAATTTACACTTGGTTTGCCGATATTCTCATTAAGTTATTACATAAATTTTCGGCCATTACAGAGGTTCAATACCCCTGAAGCCATTACTCTGAGCGTCCCAGAATAAGGAGACCAGACTAGTCAATCCCCAGACAACAAAGGGGCATTCTGCACTGCCTTCTTTGACATGAGCCTACGATGCCAGTGTAAGGACTCTTTGCGAATATGCTATCTGCGATGAACTTGGCCCCCTGCCAGTGGAATCTGAATGGGTGGAGAGTACTAGTCGGGCTCTATGTGATTTGAAGCCGAGCAGGACTAGGAGAGCCATCGGTCCCCGAGTTGAAAAGATTGTATACAATGAATGCCAACCCAAAAGAGTACAAGGGTTGGTACTACATCTCCCCCTATGTCGGGGCTTTACACATAATCTAGAACCTTCTGACCACCAACAAGAATTTCAAGGACAAATGGTTCTGGGCTGGGGGCCTTGGGGCAGACACTGGCAAGCTACGAGCGAGGATGTCACAATCTCAAATATCTTTAGAGTTTGAGGTAAATGCCTGACTTCACTCTTCCTTCTTTCTCTACCCCTCAATATCTAGCCTTTTACTATGGCGATCCCCCAAGGTCCGCCATGAGATCCAGGCTTGGGTAAAAAGACATACCAGTACGAAGGTCACTACAGAGACCTCGTCAACCCCTCTGCCTTTGCCGACTCGGGTCTCACCTTGAGCACTCTACCAACCCAGTCCAGACAGACTAGTAATTACTAACCTACTGATTCATTTTATTTGTTACCCCAGTTGTCATGCTTATTTTATAGCTTTTTTGACATGGTCATTTGTTTTTATTGTGATGCTTATACTTGTATAATTTTATTGCAAGCATGTCTGGAAAGAAAACTACTAATCAAATTGCCAGGCAAACGATGCACTCAACCCGGGGCGGGTCTAGCAGCGCCCGCCCACCCCGAGTCACTACTTTGATTCCTCCCGACGCAAGGCAAAGAATGCCAACCCGGGCACCGGTCCTTTACTCCCCGAGCCACAAATGTTCCCCGCCAGTCCAAACACCAACTCCTACCCTAAAATTCCAAGAGATGCCTCCACCAGGTCGGTGGTGAGTGTTGGTTTCTATTAAGGTCTCAAGATCAATTATAAGCATGAATAATGTGCGAATACACATCGAAGAAGTTGCAGAATACTTACATCGATCGGTTGAGCGACGCGGCAAGCAACGAAACTCCAAAAACTGCTCACTGGTTCCACGGCAACTGCAGATTTGTGCTCACTGTTTTGGCTTTGTTTTTGGTCCTTCGTCAAGCTCCAAGCATCGTCGAATGGTTCCCGGCTCATGGGTGGGCTTCCCTATCACCTTCGCAAGTCTCGTAAGTGTGCTAGCACTTGTGATTTTGCCACAAAATCCACTATTGCTTCCATTTGTTTCTCGGAATTTTGCAACCAGAAAACCAGAGAAATTCAGCCCCAAGGGCGTGAGGAAGAAGAAAGAAATGGGAGAGAGAGAGTTGTGTTTTTGGTTTCCAAATTTGTGTATTATATACACACATTTGAATTTCAAATGAATTTCATTTGAATTTGGCTTTTAAAGTCAAACCATTAAAGCCCAACCACTCACATCATCAATTACTTAATCACATCAATCATAACTTGTCAAGTCACATCACTCAAAGTGACAAGTGATTTGACGCTTGATGCGACTAGTGATTTGACACTTGATTTGACGTGCCGCACTCGAATTCGAAATGCGAATGCGCTCGAAAATAATCTCGGGCTCGGGTTCGCTAATTCCAAATTAACGAATTTTCCGTTGCGTCGTAATTTAAATGATTACGCCTAGCGAAATCACTATTCACGTCGCTAACGAATTAATTCTAAATTAATTCGTTCGCCTGAATTAAAATCTAATTTTAATTCCGCGTCGAAATCTAATTTTGTTTAATATATCAAATATATTAATTAATCGATTAATTCCAAATTAATCGTTATCTCTCTTTAAATGATATTTTATCCCAGATAAAATATCTCCGCAATTAATCCCAGATTAATTTTCTCTCTCTTCTAATTAATCCCAGATTAATTTAGAGTGCGAGTTATACGTCATCGGTGAATCTTTGGGAAGCGACCTATGAGATCCCCAGATATGTTGGTAGTAAATTCAGTCGTCGGACTATCCGAATACGTAAGTACCTCGTACTACGTTTATACCGATTTACAAGACAAGGTTGGCCTCTAGCAAAACGCCATGCCTACCCAATTCTCCGGAAACATCCTTACAGGAATAAAGGATCTGTATCAAGCGTAGTATACCGTAGTATTGCGTATTTCTGTCCAGTATCGAATAGTCTCGTGCTAGGCCTGGGGCTGGAATTGTGTCTGCCCCGTACGAAGCACATGTCGGATGTCTGGTGACTAGTCTCTATAATCGGATAAACCTGACCTTGTCATTTTATCCCGATAGCTGCAGCATTTAAGAGAACCAGTACAGTATCCTACGTGACCATCATCTCCATATGACTGGAGTGACACTTCCGTCTTGACATCACACCCAACACACTACGATTCTCAATATACCCAGCATTAGCGTACACAGAACCTGTTAAAGCCTTGGACCACCTCAACCAAAGTATATTGATTGTCGCAAGTATTAGCAGTGCAAGTCTCAGGTTAAGACCAAATACACCTACCCTGATTTCGGACTTCCATAGACACATAGTCATACTACCAATGGAATTCCGAGGGGGTCTTATCCAGAGCGAAGTTGTTTCTCGTACCATCGGTAAAACACAACCTCCTATTACACTTGCATGAGTATCATATACCCAAATATATGAGAACTATGTCGTTGTGCCCTCACAAATGCGCACAATTGTAATACTAGTCTTTTATGTATTTATCGGTGTCCAATCTCGATAATACTCTGACTAGGGATATTTAATGATTTATCCTTCGTGGACTGATACTGTCTAATATCATTCTCCATCCAGGAGCAAATCATAGGGACCTCTCATCATTTATACATCTAGGTGATCTAATCACAAATGATAAGAGTGCAATCTCCTTTGTCACATAGTTAATTTGTACAACAACACCATGATCTGTACAAATAGTGACGCTATGGGTCATAATTGTCCAACAATCTCCCACTTGGCCTATAGCCAGTCACTCGAGTGCCTTACACCCGAACTATGTACGGTTGGCTCAAACTACTGAGAAAAGACTTTCGTCAGCGGATTTGCATGACTATCATCTGATGCGATTTATTCGATCATCACATCGCCACGATGTATGATCCAAACGAATCAGATGAATAGTCAAAGTATATATCTGGATCGTTGATGAGACCATTAATTCTTTAGCCTGTGCTGACGCCTAGCTCAGCTGCTAACAGAACTATATCTAATCTAATTAGATTTGTTTATCGACCCAGAAGGCTTCTATTGCCGCCTCAGCTGCAGCAATTAACCCGCATTTGTTGTTTATTCGGTAACAGTATCTTGCTTGAAAGATTTCCAGCTCACTGTACCGTTATTCAAACTGTATGGTACCTTTTGCGACTTATAGTCGTTTTATCGGTTTAGGAAACTTGCTACATTGATCCCAGTCACTTCAAGTTCTCCTTCTCCATAGACTAAGACAACATCCTTAGTTCTCTAAAATACTAACAGATGTTCTTAATATCAATCCAGTGACTATCACTAGGATTGGCCTGTTTGTGAATCCATATGCTCAAAGCGTATGAGACACCATGCAGCGTACATTTTTCACTGTACGATTCCACGGAGAGGTTTCGAAAGCCAAGCTTTCGCCGATAGTTATTTATGGGAATATCATTTCCAAGAAATGAATTATTATCATTATTTTATAGGACAGCCACTGTCAGTGCGCTCCCACTAACCCTCTTATATATAAAAGAATCATTTTCGTTTTGAATTAAATCATACTCCATTATGATTACATCAAAACGATAATTCCAAGAACCTATGCTTGCTCCAATCCAAACATGGATCGAATAACCTGCAAACCTTGTTTGCTTGTTATGGTACGAAAAAACCGCCAAGATGTTATAAACATCCTAAAAAAGGTTTCCTTTTCAGGAAAGCGATTTTCCCGTTAAGCTGACATATTTCATAAATGAAACACGCAGCTTAAGCAAGCATTATCCAAATGGATTTACCGTGGCAACAGGTAAAAGGTTGAATCATAGTCAACACAATGCTGATAACGATACCTCTCCGCTAAAAGCCTAGCTTTATACGTTGGTATGTTGCATTCCATGTACGTCTTCCTTGAAGACTTATACAGTACCAATAGGCACAATGCCTTGCGGTACATCAACTAGTATCCAAACTTGTTGATATACATATAATCCATTTCGGACTCATGACACTTTGTTATAATACGGAGTCGATGCCTTGTATCACTTCCTCGTACGTAGTCAGTTGGTATGCCTCAATAAGATTGACATCTTTATGAGGTGAGATCAAAAACCCATACCCCAGGTTGTTTTCTGACTCTCTCCGACATATGTGGTTCTTGTGTATATGAAGATTAATGGTAATAGTTTCATCCTTGATGAACTATTTATGTTCCATTAAGATTTTGTGCCTTGAATGGTATTACTCTGATTTTCATCGAGTTATACTATCCTCCCACTTACCACTGCATATCGGTATTCCTCTTAGGAAAACCGCATGGTGAGCAACAATCCAATTGTTCTCTCGTGAGATGTATAAGTACAATACTTATGGTATCCCTCAGATAACCTACATTTGGCACTTATCCAATTTGGGTTTTAGTTTGGTATCATCCAAACATATGCCCAACATACCCAAATTTTCAGGAATGAGAAACCCGGTTTCTTTCATGTTCATATCTAATATGATATCTGTCAAACATGTTCTTATGGTACCTTATTCTAAATAAGTTCTGCACTGTTTAAAGCTTATCCGTTGAAGGAAATGGTAGCTCAAAGCGACTCATGATTAACCTTATCATGTCCAACAAAATTCGGTTTCTCAGTTCAGGCACACCGTTAAACTGACGTGTTCCGGGAGGAGTCCTCATTTGAAAGAATACTTTACTATTTCAAGTATACGAGAAACTTATTGCTTAAGTATTTTTCATTATGGTCTTACCGTGATGGTATAATACTTTAGCCGATCTGTTTGTCTATTTCGTGTCGAAACTCTAAAAGTTTCCGATTTGTGTTCTTCAAAAGAAACACACAACCATTACGCGATGCCACATCCGTATAGGTCACGCAATATTCATATCCACATCTAGCCTAGCTAGACATGGGCCCACTTGCTTCACTATGAACTAGGGCTAACAGATCAGTGGCATTTACACTTTTACAAAGTAAATAGTATTTTAGGCACTTTGCCCAAGAAACTAGATTCGTAGACTTTATTTGATTGGAGTCAAATTAGTCCGAGTACCCACTCTTCGAAAGTGCGGATATACGATTCTTGTTTAATTGTGTCCCAGACAACAATGCCACAATTAGTTTCTTCTGATCAAATCAGTTGAGCTATTTATTTGTCATAATATATATTTGAGATTCGTTTATATTCAAAATATAAATTATGTTATTCACATCTAATGTGTTTATCTCAATATCATCTTTATATAATAAAACACTTTAGTTTTCTAGAATATAAAGGTACACCCGCAGCGGGTTATACACTGATATAGAGATAATGTATCTAGTCAAACTAGTCACATTATAACAGTTTCCTAATTTAGGTACACACCCGAAGGTAGTTCCTAAACTTAAGTATCTACGGTTAAAACAGCGACTTTCATCCCGTTTCCAATTCGCAGATTAAATCTCAGATAAAGTCAGTATCCTATTCATAACAGATTCTGAACATCAATATATATTTATGTACCACACTAAGTATTTAAAATCTAATTTTAATACTAGTAGTGAACATAATGTTGACAAATATATTTGAAGTCAGAGCCTTGCTCGTCTTCGATTCCTTCATGTCTGCTTTGTCCAAACGGCAGTCACGCTTCCGCGATCCCGTTTGCCACAATTTAGGCAGATATTTTGGGATATGTCCTTTATCTTCCCAGAAGATTATAATGATTTTGCCTTTGACTGTTTCAACACTCCAGAAGCCTTTGGCCAAGCCTTGGCCTTCTAGAATATCGAAGTATGGTGCGCCTTGCGCTACTTGCCTAATTGTAAACTTTGACTTTATCTCCTTGAGAATATTCATTAATTCTCCAAGAATTATTAATTGCAATATTAGTACTTCTAAGATTCTAAGAATAGATTCTTTGAATATCCTTCAATTTCATTATCATACTTTAAGGATCTAATCCTTAGTTCTGATTCAGAAATTAAAGAGTCTACTGGGACAAGCTTAGTGGATTAAGCACTTAAGTTATCATTACATGATCTTCCAAAGATCATGCTCTACTATTTGCTTAACTTCGGGCTTTAGGCTTAATATATTATTTTATCAAATAAAATAACATATTATTTTTCCAGGACCATCATGAAATTTTATTCCCAATTTTAAAATTAAACCATTTCAATACATTTTCCCTAAGATTATGTATTAAACGTCAATTTTTCATTTTCTATCTTGATTCTAATAGTCCAACTATTTAATCAACGATTTCAGGTACTATTTAATATAATGATTACTATAGTCCAACTATATAATCAACTATATTTTAATAAATTAAAATCAATTATATTGATTACTATAATCCAATTATAAAATCAACTATAAATGAATAGTTTGAATATATAGTCCAACTATTTATTAAAAAAATAATTTAAATATTAGTCCAACTAACATTTAATTATTTGACGAATGTTATCTGTTTGAGCTCGCATGGCGAGTAATTGAACGAGTATTGCAAATTCAATTCTTACCTCCTACTATTTTTCGGCGAGCCTCTAACCCTCTGTCGAGTACTCGGGAAACCGCGTCTCCTAATGGGCTAGGATACCGTTAAATATCACACAATCTTGACTTTGGCCAACAAATTGTATGATAATTAACTAGGTAGATCTCTAAGATCGATTGGATCCAATCCAATTCCTAGATTCGGTAGGGGGACATCCAAGTCCGAAACATATATCTTATATATGCCAATACATCCAATGTATTACCTAACCTTTTTCCTCTGAATCAACTAAGCCTTGGCTTTGGCACAACAAACTTAGTGATCCCAGTCAAGCGCGACCCATTGACCATGGAAAGCTTCGTAATCAATGTCGATGGACAAGAAGTGGTCTTGACTTTGGCCAACAAACCACAACTTGGACAAGACACTGATATGGAACAAAGCCTTCGCGATTCAAACACATCTTCGACAAACAAAGGTCTTGACTTTGACCAACAAACCAATGCCGTCTCGGATCTTGAGTGAGAATCACTCAATGGAAGGAAAAACGCTTAATATTATTTGAGGGTTTTTCGCGTGCAAATTGGCAACCAATTTATTATCTTTGTTAAGGTCTCATCTGTAGGGGTTTTTAGGGGCAGAATCCGGTAACGCAGCGGAAGCGGTGGAAAATCGTATTTTCCGATTTCAAAATTTTTTCTCGGATTAATTAAATAAACATATTTATTTAATATTCCAATAATCAAATTATGAAATAAAATTCAATAAATCATATTTAAATGAATTTACCAAATTACCCTTACTTGGTATTTTTGTCCATTTTAGTCCGAAATTGATCAAATCAATTTTGAATGATTCTAAATCATTTCCAAGATGAATTTAGCATGTTCAAAACATCAAAACACCAAAAGCAACAAAATCCCCAAATTTTATCCATTTGGCCGAGAGCCTCACAAGGGTGTCATTTGGTGCACTTTGTCATTTCATGCTTCAAAACACATCAAGATGTAATCCAATGAACATGAAACTTTATATGCATCATATACACACACAAATACACAACATATATGAAAAGCCCTAAATTTGGAATTGGTCATGAACCATATTTTTTCAATTTCCACAAATGGGACAAATTAGACCAAATACATTAAATCAATTACTTCAATCATCATTCTCACATCCAATCCAAGTCTCAACACAATGAAACAACTCAAGATCAAATCTAGTTCATCTAAGAGTGGGTCAAAAACTCTATATTAGCAACATGGTTTCCAAAACCTTAAAAGAAAGCTTATTACTACAATAGTCATACACTTCCTTCATCACACATGCTTTACACCTCCATCAAAACTTCCATCAACAAAAACCACAAGGAACAAAGAAATAAATAACCTAAGAATATCATATATTAAAGCCTAGAACCTAAGGAACAATTTCCTTACTAATAGCAAGTTCAAGAAACTTACTAAAAATCCAAGCTTTCTTGATTTTTGTCTTTCTTTTCTCAAGTTTCCTTTGGCTTCTTCAATGGAGTTTCTTTTAGTAAAGTGTATTAGGTTATCAAATGAAAATGAAATGAAAACAATTTATACTTGTTGATTTTAGCCTTGGCCGAAATTACCTAAGCCAAATACAAAAATATTAATTTCAATTTTCATTTCAAATTCATTTAGTCAACTTGCATAAATATCCTAATAACACTTTATTAGATATTTAATTAAGTCAACAGAGGCAACTAATATCATTTACATCAAATATCCTAAGTTAAGATATTTATATTTTAATTAATTTAATCATTTAACAATTAAATAATTAATTAATTAAATACAAATATATTAAATATATGTATTATATTTACATTAAATATCAAAAACATATATTCATTTAGGATATTAGTCAAATATCTCAATTTGACTATTAATTAATGTGTATTTAAATTAATCAAGTATTAAATATAAATACACAATAATTAGGCAAATGACTATCTAGTCCCTTTAGCACGTATCTTGCGTTTAACCTTTAAACGACTTTATAAATAATCAATATTATTTATTAATGTTGCTCTAGTGCTCTACGAGTATGTTTCATTATTGAGACTCTCTAGATTCAGGTATATCCGTCACGAAATCTAATTTCGTGTCCATAATCTATCCACCCGTAGATTATGACGATCACGGATAATCTCGCTGAACCATACAGGTCAAGGTCATGGAAAATGTATAATTTCTCCGTCACAGGTATCCGGATAAATCCCAGAGACACAGATGTAAACGTCAAATCTCTATGGGGATTATCCAATCGACTATTCCATTAGCAATCTCTAAAAGTATGTTTAGAACTAGCTTCTAAACTTTACCACGGGCCCATGGTTTTATCTGATTGCTAATCATATGGACTACCAATGCTATGTTACACAGAACTGACGGATCCTATCTTGATACACATAGGACACCCTGAGGATCTGTCTACACCCAACGAACAGGCGGAGGTTTGATCTGAATAGATCGGTGACGTGACTGCCATCTAAGTGTAGAAGATGTCTCATGTGCCCACAATGGCATCTCAAGTCTAAGAATCACAAGTGCTACTCAACCCGAGAAGATTCTTATTGACGCTGGTGTACCATCCATTAAGAATCTTCGGTGAGTCGTTCAGTGTTTATCCGCTATAAACACCTACATGTCTATACTAGTCTCCAAGACTAATGGTTCATTGAGAAACCATTGGAATCATATATTCCAGTATACGACATGTACCGGTCTCAACGGGTTTACTTTACTGACCAAGTAGTGTAAATCTTGACCAGGAACTATCTGAGAATGATAACGTCATGATACTACTCAATGTCCATTACGACGTTTTGCAACAGTATCATGACTAATCATTCTAAGGTCAATACGTCTTTACCATTTAATAAGATAGATTATATTATAGAAACTACATATATTATTCATAATAATAATGTTTTACAGAAGTATTCAAAAGAAATACAACCGGGAATTGGCGCTCAGAGCACCAACCCCAACATCATCATCATACACCCTTAAACATGCATTCTAAACACATAATAAAGCGCATATGAAAAATAATAATGATATGCGGATGGATACTTTACACAATGATCCTAGATCAAATCTCTTCCTTTCTCTCTCCCGCTAGCATAAGTATTACTTCTACCTGTTACACTACACTTTTAAAGAAACCTCATTTACATTGAGGGGAATAGGTGAGAAGAGAATACAAAGAATAAGGAGGTGATAAGGCTGGACACGCAGGTCCAATTAATAAATCAAATTTATTACAACAATTTCTAAAATTGTCCCACCCATCTAATATCCATCCGATATACATTATTCATGCATCGCAACCATGTATTCACACAAGCATGTTATCAATCAATCTAATCAAATTAATTAATCTGATAATAAGTGATCATCCAATGTTCAAACAACGATTTGATTTTGCTCGAGTCAAACTCGTTTTGCGAATAAGTACTCAAAGTACGAATTCTCGAATTACATTAAACTACATAATTAAATCCAATTCAATATGAATTTAATTCTAATTCACTATTTAATTCCAAATTAAATACTACACTTTATTTAACAAACTTTTACGACTTAACGGGTCTTAAAGCCCGATTAACGTCCAACGTCAATTTAATTAAAGTCCAATGAGCTTTTAATTAATTTCTTAAGGCGTGAAATTTTGGTCAACTCGGGTCAAACCGAATAACCAAAATCCAATCCGAGAGTTACCCCATAAGCCTAGAAATCAATCTTGGCCCATTAGGCCCAATTAAACTTTAAGGATCCATTAAGTCGCATTTGGGCTTTATGGATGCGGTTTTAGGCCCAATTGGATCCAATCCAATTTGCCTAAACCCTACTTTGTACAACAAAGCCCAACAAGCCCAATTACAACATTAAAGACCAAATCCAATTTTAAGGCCCAATTATAATTAAATCACAAAAACCCAATTTCATAATTTAATTACATAAAGTGCAATACACAACCAATTACCCAATTAACATTTCTAAAACATTAATTAACATAACTAATCATGCTTAATTACATCAATTAGCGTCCAACACAAATTAATCAAAAATCAAACCCAAATCATGCTCAAAGTCTCGGCAATATAGGGATTTTCAAAATCGATTCGGTTTCAATCAAATTAAATCTGCAATCAACATTTCCTGATTATTTCCAACTCATCCAATGATCAACGAAACAAAATTCCAAGACATTAGGGCTATGTCACCATTCGGCCAACACATCCAAAATTGGGCAAATTTGTTCCAAATAATTTTTATTCAAATTGATCCAATTAATCTCAAATTAAAACATATCTAAGCATATTAATTCATCCAATTTCATCCAAATATGCTCAAATCATTTTTACCCAAATTTTAAGCCCTGAATTAATTCATGCTCAAACCTTGCTCTAGATGCCATTGTTGGTTTCTATTAAGGTCCCAATATCAATTATAAGCATGAATAATGTGCGAATACACATCGAAGAAGTTACAGAATACTTACATCGATCGGTTGAGTGTCGCGGTAAGCAACGAAACTCCAAAAACTGCTCACTGGTTCCACGGCAACTGTAGATTTGTGCTCACTGTTTTGGCATCGTTTTTGGTCCTTCGTTGAGCTCCAAGCATCGTCGAATGGTTCCCGGATCATGGGTGGGCTTCCCTATCACCTTCGCAAGTCTCGTAAGTGTGCTAGCACTTGTGATTTTGCCACAAAATCCACTCTTGCTTCCCTTTGTTTCTCGGAATTTTGCAACTAGAAAACCAGAAAAATTTAGCCCCAAAGGTGTGAGGAAGAAGAAAGAAATGGGAGAGAGAGTTGTGTTTTTGGTTTCCAAATTTATGTATTATATACACACATTTGAATTTCAAATGAATTTCATTTGAATTTGGCTTTTAAAGTCAAACCATTAAAGCCCAACCACTCACATCATCAATCACTCAATCACATCATTCACAACTTGTCAAGTCACATCACTCAAAGTGACAAATGATTTGACGCTTGATGCGACTTGTGATTTGACGCTTGATTTGATATGCCGCACTCGAATTCGAAACACGAATGCGCTCGCAAATAATCTCAGGCTCGGGTTCTCTAATTCCAAATTAACGAATTTTCCGTTGCGTCGTTATTTAAATGATTACGCCTAGCAAAATCACTATTCACGTCGCTAACGAATTAATTCTAAATTAATTCGTTCGCCTGAATTAAAATCTAATTTTAATTCCGCGTCGAAATCTAATTTTGTTTAATATATCAAATATATTAATTAATCGATTAATTCCAAATTAATCGTTATCTCTCTTTAAATGATATTTTATCCCAGATAAAATATCTCCGCAATTAATCCCAGATTAATTTTCTCTCTTTTCTAATTAATCCCAAATTAATTTAGAGTGCGAGTTATACGTCATCGGTGAATCTTTGGGAAGCGACCCATGAGATCCCCATATATGTTGGCAGTAAATTCGGTCGTCGGACTATCCGAACACGTAAGTACCTCGTACTACATTTATACCGATTTACAAAACAAGGTTGGCCTCTAGCAAAGCGTCATTCCTACCCAATTCTCCGGAAACATCCTTACAGGAATAAAGGATCTGTATCAAGCGTAGTATACCGTAGTATTGCGTATTTCTGTCCAATATCGAATAGTCACGTGCTAGGCCTGGGGCTGGAATTGTGTCTGCCCCGTACGAAGCACATGTCGGATGTCTGGTGACTAGTCTCTATAATCGGATAAACCTGACCTTGTCATTTTATCCCGATAGCTGCAGCATTTAAGAGAACCAGTACCGTATCCTACGTGACCATCATCTCCATATGACTGGAGTGACACTTCCGTCTTGACATCACACCCAACACACTACGATTCTCAATATACCCAGCATTGGGGTACACAGAACCTGTTAAAGCCCTGGACGACCTCAACCAAAGTATATTGATTGTCGCAAGTATTAGCAGTGCAAGTCTCAGGTTAAGACCAAATACACCTGTAACATCCCGCCTAGGCCAGGATGCTACCGGCAGGAGACAGGCTAAACCCATCTCCATAAGCCTCTGAATCTATCGAAACTTCGACATGATGTATTCGTAACATCATGCAACCTGGCCTGTAGCCAACACAAAACAACAAAACCAACACCTCGGCCTCAGGCCGGAATATCAACATCAAGGCCTCAGGCCTGAACTCAATGAACAAATGTAAAACTTGGTCTCCGGCCAGAACTCAAAATACAACTACACTATTACATATTCTTTACTCATATGATACAAATGCAAGATACAAGGACAAGGGCCGTGAGGACCCATAACTCGACCCAGGACTCTCTTGACTGCAGTTGGGGCGATCCACTGTCTTCAAAGTCTTCACCGAGCATCAGCTGATCCCATAAGATAGCTACTGACCTGCAAAACTACAAACTGTGGTGGTGTGAGTCATAATGACTCAGTAAGTAACTATACTTCTAGATTAAACATACAAACATCATACAAGGCTTATTTCTTAATACATTGTTGACTTAAATTGTCTATGTAGTCTCACGTAATTTTCAAAACTAAGTTAACTGCAAAACTCACATTCAAGATTAGATGTTACCACTTATTCAAAGATTTATGTTCTAACTCACACACCCTCACATCATGTTTCAAACTTAAACTTTGAATATCTATGCTATGGTCATTTAGCTCTATATATTTATCTATTGAACCAAGATTCATTACGTATTCACTATGTTACTTTAATATCTTACCACCTTTCTATATATATACTTGTATCTAATTCTGACCTTTAATTTAAAACCTTTTATTCTTACTTTCTTTGAAATATCATCGAATCGGTTGTACTACGATATTATCTATGTCAGATGCTTAACTTACTATCACTGATCATGCATACATGCACATGCAACCATTGTAACATGTTATTTCCTGCAAATATTTATCACACATTAAACATCCACAAGGAGGATCTCTCATACCGTCCTACATCTTATACCAACATTATCAACAAATACATATAAACATAATGATGATACCATGTACCAATGTTGGCTATATGCATCTAAATGTACTCATGCTATAATGCATTATCATCAACCATATGCATCTTAAATAACTCACTGGAATACATGATTTATATGTACTAAATGCAAATCATACTTTACTCAATATGCTATGTCTTTAAAAAATTCTCTTTGAAAATTCTTTCTGAAAACTCGGTTTCTAAAAACTTTATCTTTCTAAAACTGTCTTAAAAATAACAATTTATGAAAACTTTTACTTAAAGTCTGAGTTCTGAAGTTTAAATCTTAAAAATCTAAAAACTTTATACTGAAGATCTGAAAACTAAAAAAAAAAAACTGAAAATACTTGATGCCCATGACCATAACTCAACTGCGACATCTCTGAAAACTGAAAATCGAAATCTGAAAAACTGTTTCTGAAAACCGTATACTGGAAATCTGAAAACTGAAAACTGGGTATTAAAAACCTGAAAGACTGTGTTCTGTATGTCTGAAAACTGAAGAAAACTCTACGTCCAGGACCATAACTCAACTGGACGTCTCTCTGCACCCAGGACCATAACTCAACTGGGTGTACTCGATGCCCAGGACCATAACTCAATTGGGCATCTCTGAAATCAGGATTTCGAGACCCTGTAGCCTCTAGTCCTGCTCGAGGATCTGAGAGCGTCCCCTCAGTCCTCCACATGTGCACATGCGTCTAACCGTCAATTCCAAACTGTACAACTGGGATAGGTCAAATCCCAAATCCCGAATCCAAAGTATCCTTCAATTCCGAACTATATCTCAAGTTACATACTGGGGTGAGTTTTTACCTCATGCCCCGAAAACCATAAAATCATAATCTGCAACTCAAACTGTAAAACATTTTCTGAAATATGATTCTTTTCAAAAGTATTTGAAATCTTTCTTTAAAACATTTGAAATTGTTGAAAACATTGTTATCATTGCTCAACTGCTGAAAACTTAAACACACACACACACACATGCACTTGCATAAATGCATGTCTCATGCCTCTCTCTACTCTAGTCATGATTTCCTCTATAAGGATCTTACTAACTATATGCTCAACTATCAACAAAATGCTTGTTCAAACCAGAACATGCTACATTTTTCTATATATATACACACATTCAAACATCATAACTTAACTTACCTCTATAGCTTACCGTGCTAGTGGCTCACGATCATATATTGCATAAATCAAATTCATACAGGCAAAATCAAAGTTCTACTACTACATTAAACATCAACATGAAAGAGTTTTAATATTTCAGTTCTTAAACTGATTCGCTAATTTCTAACTAATTACTCGTACTAAAAAATCTCATGTCATAACTCGTTATACTTTCTCATGCTATGCATAAACTACTCATTTATGCTCTTATCACATTACATATTCATATCATTACTCATGTTGCTATTATTCTTATGTAATGCATAAATACAAACTTTTTCTTCATAACCCTAGTTCATATAAGTTTATCTTATTTATAACTTAATCACATTCCCTAGGGTGTAGTTTCTACATCCCCCATACCCAAGTCTTATTAAATTATATTTATGACCTTATTTATATGTTCTTATCTAACTATACATACATGTGCGTCTCTATACTTCTATATGCTCAAACTCATTTCTTACTCATTCCTTTGCTTATAATCGTCTTTTCTTATCTATAAGCATAGCTAGTTACACTTGCTTCATTCTTCCACACTCATCATTATATATAACCTTATACTTGTTTCATGCGTATACATATACAATTCTAGTACTTAACTAATTCCGAATGTTGCTAAGTCTTTTAAATATTAGAAGCGTGAGTTACTTACCTGGGTAAGCCAATGCCCGCGATCTGGGTCCGATCTGTCAAACAAGTAACAACGCAAGGTTAGTACCGCTATTTGCGGAAACTTCCAACTTTTCTAAAACAACTACGGGTATCCCCGGAACACTCGAATCCACTCTAATACTACGATCTAAACTCCATTACTCTAATACATACTTGCTTGCTATTCTAGATTAGCTAAATAGGTCCTATTCTCATTTTACACATGTGCCGCAAAACTTGCGGAAAAGTTTCCGCAAACGCCACGAAAGGGTCTCGAACCCTCTAAACTAATCCAAAATTACTTATTTACCCTCGCAATGCCATATATACATCATAACTATATTTACGATCATCTACGCTCAGTCGCGCGAGAAACTCCGTTTTACCGGAATCTCACTAATTCTACCGGATAGATCATATCTCATCCGATCCCTCCCGGATTCTACCACATTTATCGTTTTAACATATTAAGACATATCCAATTCATATCAAGGCAATTCGCTAAACTACGAAACTACCAGAAATATCCGAATATAAATCGATATAATTGAAAATAACAAAATCAAAACGGAGAGTCGTAACAAAATTCTGAGGCCATATCCGGACTCCCAACGGCCATACAAACGCGCTGGTGTCGACGGAATTCCGATCGGAGCTACCGTTCGACATGGGTTTACTGTTCACCGATGCTTTTCTCCTCGTTTTGCGTGATTCCGGCCGTTGTTCGGTGAATTTGACTCCGCATAGTCGTAGTACTCATCGAGAGCTTCGATTTGGCGGGTGGCACGGCTCGTGAAACAAACCGACGAGCCGGGATCGAAACAATCAAGGCCGCGACTTCTTCATACGATTTCGCCGGATTCCGGCGTCCTTTGGCCGGACGCCGGAAGCAATAAGTCGGGGATGGGCTGCTGGTCGGTTTGGTGGTGGTTCGCCGGCCACCGGTGGCCGGAATCTGGCCGGCGCATGGGGAGAAAGAGAATGATCGAATTTTTGGGGATGGGGGGCGATTTTGGGGTTTTGATGGGTTTTTCATTTTCTGTAATTAATGAAAACTTTAAGGCTTTAAATACTACCTTGGAATATAACAAATAACCCCCTGCGAAAATTGCTAATCAGCCCCTAATCTAGAACCTTCTGGAATATCGCAATTTCGGAGCCTTTCTGATGCGATTCTCGAAAAGTGTTCAACATGAAAGTTGTTCGTCTAGGAAAAACGAGTCCGATGGTTAAAAAATCAGCTCGATCAAAGTTGTTTTTGCTCTCTTCGTGACCAAAACTGTAAAATTTACGTGTTTTACGAAAATCGCGTAACTGACTTTTGATCCCCACACGTTTTCCAACGCGATGAAAATTCATAATATAATATTCCAACCCATAAGACATTATTCAAACTCTTATTCTTCATCATCATCATGCTCCGAGACTAAAACATCCGTCCAGGAATCTTCTAGAACGATCCCGAAAATCTGGGATGTTATAACACCTACCCTGATTTCGGACTTCCATAGACACATAGTCATACTACCAATGGAATTCCAAGGGGGTCTTATCCAGAACGAAGCTGTTTCCCGTACCATCGGTAAAACACAACCTCCTATTACACTTGCATGAGTATCTTATACCCAAATATATGAGAATTATGTCGTTGTGCCCTCACAAACGCGCACAAGTGTAATACTAGTCTTTTATGTATTTATCGATGTCCAATCTCGATAATACTCTTACTAGAGATATTTAATGATTTATCCTTCGTGGACTGATACTGTCTCATATCATTCTCCGTCCAGGAGCAAATCATATGGACCTCTCATCATTTATACATCTAGGTGATCTAATCATAAATGATAAGAGTGCAATCTCCTTTGTTACATAGTTAATTTGTACAACAACACCATGATCTGTACAAATAGTGACGCTATGGGTCATAATTGTCCAACAGTGAGGAGCCTGAGGAAACTGTTGAAAGGGCCCATGGAAAGAAGGCCAAGGTTGAGAGGAGTAAGGCTTCAGCTGCCTCCTCCTCGGGTAAGGGGGAAACACCAACTTTGGGGATAAAGGATACCCAGAAAATTTGAGGGGAGAGATAGCCCATCTCCTGCCCATCATTAGCTTCCTAGCCGAGCACGTGAACATAATCTAGGCTATGGCCTACGAAAGCCTCTCCCCTGAGGACATCCTTAGTAAAATCGATCGCTTTCAGGAAAAATTAAAAAAACTTCCATTATCTCTATGCTTCAACAATATTTTCCTGGTCTATTGAAAGTACTGACCTATTCTTTGATATTTTTAGTTGGCCTACCTCATAGCGACCAATATGGACGTGCTAGCTAGCACTCTTTCCGAGGAGGATCAGGCCCAGAGGCTTCAGAGCCAATTAACTGAGAAGGAATAGAAGATGAACAAAATCCTAAACGAGGCCAAGGTTGAGCTCAAAGCCTTCTACCGAGTTTCAGAGATAACCAAGAAGGAGATGGATGATGCCTGGGCCGAGGCCGCTTCGAAAGGTGAAGGATTTCAAACTACAGTAGGCTAGGGCTGTCACGATCGAGAGCAAGCTCCAAAAGAAATAAGACAATCTAGAGAAGACTATGAATTAGCTGGACAAGGTTCGAGATGAGCTGGCCAATTCCCAAGAAGAGTCGAGAAGTTTGCAGGTCGAGCTCCCCGACTACCTTGAGACAGCTAAAGTGGATGCCAAAATTGAAAGGCTGGAGGATTCTATCAAGCTGATTGACCTAGCGAATCCTAGCTTGGACTTGGGGGTACTTCGAAAGATTTTAAAAGTGTTGGGGTTGGTGCTCAGAGGGCCAATCTGGACCGTATTTATGTCTGATTCATGTATACGAACATCCCATTTTTCCATAATATTACTTATTTATGGTTGCACCTCTTGTTTTTATATACGTATTCGATCTGATTACGATTAAATTGAAACTAAATGTTGTTTAGTGATATGTATATATTAGACAAAAGCCCGATAATATATAATGCAGTACACAGTTACAAAGCTAGTTTGTAATTGACATTGGGAAGTATCACTGCTAAATGTATATTATCAGATATAGTTCTGGTCAAGATTCACTAACACGGGTCGGTTAGTCAAATCTGTTGAGACCAGTACATGTCGTATATCGAGACTTGGTCTGATGGTTTGTCCCAATGAACCATGAGTCTAGGGAGACTCGTATAGACGTGTAGGTGTTTATAATAGATAAACAATGATTGACTCACCGAATATTCTTAATGGATGGTACACCAACGTCAATAAGAATCTTCTCGGGTTGAGTAGCATGTGGTCCTTCGATTTGAGATACCACTGTGGATGTATGATACATCCTCCACACTTAGATAGCAGTCATGTCACCGATCTATTTAGATCAGACCTCCGTCTGTTCGTTGGGTATGGACCGATCCTCAGGATATCCTGTGTGTATCAAGATAGGATCCGTCAGTTCTGTGTACAGAGCATAGGTAATCCATATATGATTAGCAGTCTGTTAAATCTGTGGCCACAATATACTTCGTAAGTAAGTTCCGAATGTTATTTAGAGATTGCTAATAGATACGTCGACGGGATAATACCTATAGAGAATTGACGTTTACATCTATATCTCTGATGTTATCCGGATACCTATGATGGAAGGATTATACGTATGCAATGACCTCGACCTGTATAATTCAGCTAGTTTATCCGTGGTCGTCATAATTTACGGGTGGGTAAATTATGGACACGAAATTAGATTTTGTGATGGATATACTTGAATCTAGAGAGTCTCACTAATGAAATATACTCGTAGAGCACTAGGGCAACATTTATAAATAATACTGATTATTTATAAATCATTTAAATGTTAAACGAAAAATACATGCAAACGGGTCGAACCGTCATTTCCTAATTAAGGTGTATTTGTATTTAATATATGATATTATTAAATACACATTAATAAATTGTCAAATAAAGGTATTTGACATATATCATTAATATATGTATTTGAGATATTTAAAGTAAATATAATACATCTATTTGAGATATTTGTGTTAATTAATTATTTAATTGTTAAATGATTAATATAATTAAAATATAAATATCTCACCAAATGATAAAGTTAGGATATGATTATAAGTGTAAATTGTTGACTTTACAATAAAGGAAAAGGTTGTCAAATTGAATTTGACTTCCTTGGATATTTGTTTTAATTGTTAAAATTGAAAATATCCATCTTTCTTTTTTATTTTGTTAAATTCGTCCATATACCTAAATGAATATAATTGTTATATTTTTGAGTTTCTTTTGTTGACTTGTTGATTATTCATTAAAGTTGTAATGAGATTGGATGCAAGGTTATAAGCTAACTTTAAATGAAACAAAAAATATCTAGATATTTTATAAACACCCTAATTTTCGGCCAAGGCAAATTTTGGGGAGTATATATTGTTTTGTTTCATATTTTAGGGTTTAACAAGTTCATTAGATACCAAATAAACATAAAAGAAGTTGAGAGAAAAGCTTGAAGGCTAAAGGAAAAAGCTTGGAAATCTTTGAGTTTTGTAAGTTTTTCTTTAAAGTTTTCAACATGAAAAATGTTTCTAACATGCTTAGCATTATTTTTGTTGCTTTGGTGTTGTCTCTCTTCTTATAGTTTGTGTTTATTTTGGTTGTGAACTTTGATGAAAGATTGATGCATGTAAGTAAGCTTGAAATGGTTTCAAACCTTTACTTTTGATTTTTAGAAAATCAAGTTGCCATTCTAGAGTTGGTAAGCCACTCCTTGGTGACCTAGAATTTTTCTAGAGTTGTTTCAAAGTGGTGAGGCTAGATTGGTGAAGTATTGAATGGATTAAAGTGTTGGATTTTGTAAATTTGGTGAAATTGGACAATTTGAAGAAATTGAAAAATTAGGGTTCATAACCCACTCCAAATTTGGGGATTTTCATATATGTGATGTATTATGGTATGAATATGATTCATGTAAAATTTTAGGTTGATTAGATTTGATCTTGGCATGTTTTAACAAAAGGGACCAAATTGCAATTAATTGAAAATTTTGGGTGGCTCACGACATTAGACTAAAAACTGGGGATTTGTGTGAAATCTGATTTTGATACATTAGATGTGTTGAAAAATATTTTAGAAATGATTTAGAATCATCCAAAATTATATTTGATAATTTTTGGGCTAAAATAATCAATTTACAAAGTTTCGAGGCAATTCGGTAATTACCAAGAAATTTGATCTCTTGTGTAATTTTTTCAGAATTTGATAATTGGATAATTAAATAAATAAGTTTATTTAATTGATCCAATAAAGTTTTGAAATCGGAAAATTTTTATTTTCCGCGATTCCGTTGCGTTGCCGATATTCCCCCTTAAAACCCCAACAAAATGGTATCAGAGCGAGTATGATTCTGGATACCCTAATATGATTAGCCCTTTTGAAATATAATGTTTGTTCTTATCTTTACTTGATACATGCATGCTTTCATTTAATTTGATTAAATTTAAAGTGTAAGACGCTTTATGGAATATCCCCGCTTAATAAGGTTTTAAAGTAACTGGTATTTGGAATACTTGTTTCTTGGTCCATCTTTTCAATACGGTTTATAAATATTTTTCCGTGACTACATCCGAGACCGGGCCTCTGCTGTGAGGGTGTAGCCGATAGAGATTTATTTATGCCGGATGTATATTAGATACTAGATAAATTCAAGCGAAAGCGGAATCCTGAATGTGCCCTAGCTGTCAGGGTTACGCAAGTAACTTGAGTTTATCATTGACGAGTTTAACCTTGGTACGTCTCCTTATGGGCCTACCTTAGCAGCGACAATGAGAAACGACCAGGACCGGAAACCCATGAGTCACTAGTGAGTGATTGACAATGAGTTGTCTACCTGTGAATATACGTAGGCGAGACCGTGCCTCTACTGTGAGTCGAAAAATATTCATGGGTCCTCTTCCCATTATGGAATTCGATTTAATTATTGAATTCTCATTTTTCCATTGGGGATTACGGTATTACGTAAAATAGTGGGAGGCACTGCTAAGTTTAAAAATTCCTTAACTTAGACAGTGTGTATTATTATTATGGAAATAGCTGCTTGTTTGTTTTCCTTAATCTATATTAGATAGAATTAAACTTTTAAGTCACTGCACACATATTTTGACATGTTATCTGACTTGACTCTTGGTTGCAGTTATTCTAGAATAGGTTCTAGATACTACTAGAATAGGATATTATTAGATTGGTCTAAACCATCGGGAACTGTTGTTCCGATTTTCTTCAAAAATCAAGATGGTTAATGACTTAATTTCTAAGTCTTGATAGATAATCTAGATAGATATCCCTTTTAGGATATAATACTTTAGAGAGAATAGTTTCTTATGCAGTAAGAATTGACTTGAATTAGTTCACGTCTCGAGATTCTTGACTGGTATTAAGAAAGCCCCATTAGGTATTTGTTTCTAGTAATGACGTTTCTTAGCTTTAATGACCTATAGAGGCAATGTGTCTGACACAATATGCTAATCAATTATTTGCAATTTTGTGAATAGTTGAATGCAAATAGTAAAGCTAAAGAAAGGAAATGCGTATAGTTGTGTATAGAAAATATCGATTTTCACAATACTACAACTATAGGTATTGGATACCAGATCTCCCGTCTAGTTATTTAAAATATTAGTTAATGACTGTTTTGATATTTGATATCATAACTTGCAACTATTAGATAGTTACTTGTTCTTTATAAACAGTTGTTATATATTTAAAATATAACTAGTAGTGTCATTGGCGTAGAGATAAACATTAAGAAAAATTATTCGGTAAAAGTAAATAATTTAGAACGGTGCTTTATGAGTTTAATCACTTAAGCATTAGATGCTTATTCCGTTTGGTAAAGGATATTTTGATACGACATCACACCACATATCCTTATCCATTTAATGAATATTGTATTCGGGAAGGTGATTAAAATCTCATTTAACCAATGATTTGTCATTGGACCACCAGATTTATTTAACTGATACATTAGATGTATGTAGTTTAATAAATAATAATTGCTTAAGGTAGTTTTCTTTACTTCATAACTTAGTTTATGAATTGTCATAACTTAGTTACGTTTTTCTGAAAGAACACATATTGAACGTCTTGAAATGACCAAGAACTTTCAATCTGTTCTGATGAAACGTAGGTTGAATATTTTTGACTTGTTCAAATATATTCAATCTGAAGTTTTATGAGAACTCTATCCTTAAAATTCATTACATGTCTTTGAACTGTTCAAAGATCTTTGATACGATCAAACATATGAATTTAAAACAATTAGTTCTAAGGTTATTCAATGAATATGATTCATATTCAATATTATTCTTCCACGATTCCATCTTGATGGAATTGAGTAGTGGGAGCAGTCGAATCTTATATGATTTGATTCGTTTGATATTGAATGTTACCGAATTAGTTTCAATACTCTTGGGGATATGCTCCAGTAACACTAGTTCATCCTTTTAATTTTGGTTCCATTAATTTCCACAGTTACATTTATGATATGTATAGGTAGAAAATCCGAATCTTGAAAAGTTTGAGATTTGAATCTTTCTTTTATATAATAGTTATATAATGGAAATTACTTACACCTCGAAGATATAAGTAAAAGTTTATCATTTATTCTATTTTATAGAATATTGTATTCTATTTAATAAAATATATTTCCTACGATCCTAAGTAATAAAATCGTTTTATTACTTGGTGTGTAACATCAGATTTTAATTATTGTAGAAAAGACTTGACTTATTGAAGTCAAATGTGAGAATGATAAACTATAAGTGGAACTACGTAATTAATAAGATGAAACAACCCTTATACATCTTCCGTACAAGTCCAATAGGATAACAAAATCATTTACGAGTATTTGATACTTAATGGTTCTGTTGTTTTCTTATTGAAGAAAATTATTATATAACTTATAATGAAAGCGATATTTGATATCGATTCTGGAAGTTCACCATTGAAACATAGATCTAAGATTGTTCATAGCTTACTACGATCAAGTTTTGAACTTGATTAAGCTTTCATTATGAATTAGTTCATGATATGTGCTAATTATTTGCGCAGCGAAAGCATTGTGAGTTTATTAAAGGTTTGACCTTTACAGTATGACAGTGAGAAAAGTTATACTCAGCAATCTATTGTAGATTCTGAGAAAACTTGTCTCTAGTCACGCTAATTGAACAATTGAAGATATATTGGTTAATGTTGATATTAAACTGTACATTTTAGCTAAAGAATACAAAATGGCGTTTTTGAATGACTTATTCAGATAAGAGATCAGTTGTGATTTCTTTGTTTGAAGAGTTCATTCTGGAATGGCCCTAGAGTTTGTATTCTCATGAGATCGAAGTTTAGTGTGCTAGCTTATAGAGCCTATTGTAGACTCGGATAAGTCTTCCGGAAATCCATATTCTCTATTTTTGATATCAGTCAGATTGTATGATCTTGTCAAAGTATAGAGATTACAGATGTGCTTGAAAGGTTAGTGGGAGCGTACAAATTACTTTCTAGTGTTATATATCCTAACAACATTATTATTATTATAGTAACAATGAGATGTTTGTAAGGTAAAAGATTTACCTAAGTCTTCTTTACTCCGTGAAAGCAGTGGGAGTAGTCTCTGTTATATTTGATATAAAGTTTTATATATGATATAAAACTTGGAGACTTGTGAGATACTTCTATTAGTCGTGCATTAGATATGATCTAATAAGGACATAACAAGGCTATTTGTATGACAGTTAGTATAACTGTTGGACAGTTATTGTGTGTCTTATATATAATATTCAACTTTCGTAAATGATGATTCCTTTTTCGAAAGAGATATTGATTAGAATGTCTAATCAATCTTATGTATCATTTGATGATGACATAGTGAATACTTTATTATATGTGATTAAAGATATCGATTTAATCGTAATTGTTACGAGTTATTTTGATACCCTATAGACCATAGGATGGATCTTAAAACACGTTTTTTGTGATCTTTGAGATATTAAGAACGAGTTTATAATTCATGGAGAATGCGAACTGCAACCATTAGGGTCATATTAGTTTTGAGACTAATTATGACGTTAGACAGTCTACGTCATAAAGAGTCACAAAAGATGTAGTGGAAGTGTCAAGAAGAATTCTACCATTTAGTGGAATTAGATGCAACTTATGAAGTATTGACTTATGAAGTTGCATAGTGACCTTATAAATTAGAAGTTTTATATTGGTGTTGTGCCTGCGGTTGTTCGCATAGTATTTTGGATTTGATCCCTGAATACTTGGACAACTTAGTAGCTGTAGCACAATATTGATGTAGTATCTGATTCATATTAATGTATAATTTAGATTCTACAAAATATGAAAGATACTGGCTATGGGAAACGATTGGGTTTGTTTGACAAACTCATTATGTTTTAGCAAACCTACTTCTTGTTGCCTACCTCTTAAGTGCTAGGTGAGCTTTTGAGGGCTATGAGTATACGATACACATTGCGATGTGTATATGATACCGTAGATTGGCACAAGAGCAAGTGGGAGAAATTATTGGGGTTGGTGCTCAGAGCGCCAATCAGGACCATATTTATATCTGATTCATGAATACGAACATCTCATTTTCCATAATATTACTTATTTATGGTTGACCTCTTGTTTTTATATACGTATTCGATCTGATTACAATTAGATTGAAACTAAATGTTGTTTAGTGATATGTATATATTAGACAAAGGCCCGATAATATATAATGCAGTACACAGTTACAAAGCTAGTTTTAATTGACATTGGGAAATGTCAATGCTAAATGTATATTATCAGATATAGTTCCTGGTCAAGATTCACTAACACGGGTCGGTTAGTCAAATCTGTTGAGACCAGTACATGTCGTATATCGAGACTTGGTCCGATGGTTTATCTCAATGAACCATGAGTCTAAGGAGACTCGTATAGACGTGTAGGTGTTTATAATAGATAAACACTGAACGACTCACCGAATATTCTTAATGGATGATACACCAACGTCAATAAGAATCTTATCGGGTTGAGTAGCATAGTGGTCCTTTGACTTGAGATACCACTGTGGATGTATGAGACATCCTCCACACTTAGATGGCAGTCACGTCACCGATCTATTTAGATCAGACCTCCGCCTGTTCGTTGGGTGTGGACCGATCCTTAGGATATCCTGTGTGTATTAAGATAGGATCCGTCAGTTCTGTGTACAGAGCATATGTAGTCCATATATGATTAGCAGTCTGTTAAATCTGTGGCCACAGTATACTTCGGAAGTAAGTTCCGAATGTTATTTAGAGATTGCTAATAGATACGTCGACGAGATAATACCTATAGAGATTTGACGTTTACATCTATATCTCTGGTGTTATCCGGATACCTATGACGGAGGGATTATACGTATGCAATGACCTCGACCTGTATGATTCAGCTAGTTTATTTGTGGTCGTCATAATTTACGGGTGGGTAAATTATGGACACGAAATTGGATTTTGTGACGGATATACCTGAATCTAGAGAGTCTCACTAATGAAATATACTCGTAGAGTACTAGGGCAACATTTATAAATAATACTGATTATTTATAAATCGTTTAAACGTTAAACGAAAAATACATGCAAACGGGCCGAACCATCATTTCCTAATTAATGTGTATTTGTATTTAATATATGATATTATTAAATACACATTAATAAATGGTCAAATAAAGGTATTTGACATATATCATTAATATATGTATTTGAGATATTTAAAGTAAATATAATACATATATTTGAGATATTTGTGTTAATTAATTATTTAATTATTAAATGATTAATATAATTAAAATATAAATATCTCACCAAATGATAAAGTTAGGATATGATTATAAGTGTAAATTGTTGACTTTACAATAAAGGAAAATGTTGTCAAATTGAATTTGACTTCCTTGGATATTTGTTTTAATTGTTAAAATTGAAAATATCCATTTTTCTTTTTTATTTTGTTAAATTCGGCCATATACCTAAATGAATATAATTGTTATATTTTTGAGTTTCTTTTGTTGACTTGTTGATTATTCATTAAAGTTGTAATGAGATTGGATGCAAGGTTATAAGCTAACTTTGAATGAAACAAAAAATATCTAGATATTTTATAAACACCCTAATTTTCGGCCAAGGCAAATTTTGGGGAGTATATATTGTTTTGTTTCATCTTTTAGGGTTTAACAAGTTCATTAGATAGCAAATAAACATAAAAGAAGTTGAGAGAAAAGCTTGAAGGCTAAAGGAAAAAGCTTGGAAATCTTTGAGTTTTGTAAGTTTTTCTTTAAAGTTTTCAACATGAAAAATGTGTCTAACATGCTTAGCATCATTTGTGTTGCTTTGGTGTTGTCTCTCTTCTTATAGTTTGTTTTTATTTTGGTTGTGAACTTTGATGAAAGATTGATGCATGTAAGTAAGCTTGAAATGGTTTCAAAGCTTTACTTTTGATTTTTGGAAAATCAAGTTGTCATTCTAGAGTTGGTAAGCCACTCATTGGTGACCTAGAATTGTTATAGAGTTGTTTCAAAGTGGTGAGGCTAGATTGGTGAAGTATTGAATGGATTAAAGTGTTGGATTTTGTAAATTTGGTGAAATTGGACAATTTGAAGAAATTGAAAATTTAGGGTTCATAACCCACTCCAAATTTGGGGATTTTCATATATGTGATGTATTATGGTATGAATATGATTCATGTAAAATTTCAGGTTGATTGGATTTGATCTTGGCATGTTTTGAACTAAGCGGACCAAATTGCAATTAATTGAAAATTTTGGTTGGCTCACGGCATTAGACTAAAAATTGGGATTTGTGTGAAATCTGATTTTGATGCATTAGATGTGTTGAAAAACATTTTAGAAATGATTTAGAATCATCCAAAATTATATTTGATAATTTTTGGGCTAAAATAATCAATTTACAAAGTTTTGGGGCAATTCGGTAATTACCAAGAAATTTGATCTCTTGTGTAATTTTTTCAGAATTTGATAATTGGATAATTAAATAAATAAGTTTATTTAATTGATCTGAGAAAAATTTTTGAAATCGGAAAATTTTGATTTTCCGCGATTCCGCTGCGTACTGATATTCCCCCTTAAAACCCCAAAAAAGGTTGTCAATGGAGAGATATCTCATAAAGAGGCCTTTGGCCCGATTCTAGAAGAAGCTGAAGCCATTCCTGATTTTCCTTTTTTCCACGGTGCCTCCAGTTCAAGGAGATCTTGGTCCATAGTCCTCTGTTGCTGCTTCTCCAAGTTCCCTGAAAGCACTCATGGCCCCTCACCATAACCTGTACTTTTTCTCTTTCTTTTTTTATGGGTAATCCCGTGGGAGCCCAATGTAGAAACAATTTTTATTGAATATATTATTTTCCACATGCTCATATTTTTCCATACCAATGCACACAACGAACAAAGACCCGATCCAGGGTAATTTTCACCACTTCTTGCTGAACTAATCAATATTAACTAATACTCGATAAATTCAATCAAATTAACTTCCATCATTCTACTAAGGGACCACGCCATGAACATGAACATTAATATCCGAGCCGATTAGACCACAAATCTGACCTCATGTCATACTTCTTATACTTAGAAGATTTTGAGCCTTTCAATCGGGTACCTTCAATTCAACCACATTCAACACTTCCTGAACTGACTCAAGTCATACGGGAAGCTGACCCGGGGGATCTCAAATTTACTGCTGAATCTTTATTGGAGTAAGGGCATAAGGATGTCCTGACCTTACACGGGAAGAAACTCCGCCACCATACCAATGAATCATACCAAGTATAGGTGGGGCGTACCCCGACCCCAAGCCGATAATAAATCTAGTCACAAAAGAATGACCCCTCCTTGTGCCATTCCTCTAAGGCCATAAGAAAGAAACTCTGATCCTATGCCAGTGAATCATAACAAGGCCTCCGTGGGACGTATCCCGACCCCGAGTCAATAATAAATCTGATCACAATGGAATGATCATTATGCCATCTAAATGGCATCGGCAGAACGAATGCAGCCCCGAGCCATTAAAATCACTTGGCCACAAGGGAATAGTCCCTTATAGTGCCATCTTAATAACAATGGCCTCGGCGGAACGAATGTAGCTTCGAGCCATTAAAATCACTTACCCACAAGGGAATGGTCCTTCATTGTGCCATCTAAAAAACACTGGCATCG
Source organism: Zanthoxylum bungeanum (assembly GCA_019454045.1). Classification (NCBI taxonomy): domain Eukaryota; kingdom Viridiplantae; phylum Streptophyta; class Magnoliopsida; order Sapindales; family Rutaceae; genus Zanthoxylum; species Zanthoxylum bungeanum. Next base: position 220,947 of record SKCR01030519.1, read on the forward strand.
ACAGAACTAAGGCAGCCCTGAGGCATTGAAATAATCTGGCCACAAGGGAATGGTTCATCGTTGTTCCATTTAAATAATAATGGCCTCAGCGGAACGAATGCAGCCCCGAGCCATTATAATCCTAATCGAAACTAACATTGAGGGAATATTTTCAACCCCTGGCCATCCATATGAACACTTGTAGTGGCGTCCCATACCAAGTCGAGCAAAAATAAAAATACAAATGACAAGTGTAATGGGGGTGACCTATCACACACCCTGTACTGACCCAAAAATATCAAGGTAATTGAGGTAGCGTCCTACCCCGAGTTGCCTAAAACAAATTCTAAATCTTACAATCTAGACGTTTCGGTGAACCGAGCTACGGATCAGGAGGTGGCTAACGTTATGAGGAAATTTTTCCCATGCTTGGCAGGCCCCGAGTCTTCAAGTGCCACAGAGGCCTTCTAGCCTTCCCTATGGTATGCTCCTACAGATCCAAAATAGGATGGACAACGCCACATGGGCATTCTCCTTCTCTGTGTTAGGCGCATCCGAAAGCTATAAACGCCACAGAGGCTTGTGAGCCATTCCCATGCTATGCAAATCCAAATCTTACAAGCGACAAGCACCATGGGGGAATTATCCCTCCCCATGCTATGTAAAGCCCGAAAAAATCATAGCTCCTCACAACTGTTCAATCCCCACGTGTTATGATTACCTTGGGGCACAAAACTCCACGTCGACTCTCTCGTCGAGCGTACTATGGATACCCGAGGTGTCAAATGTAATGTAGGTCCTCTTGTTCTATCCCTCTAAGGTACAAGTCATTGGGTACGAAAGCTCTAGCTCGGGTTTGATAATAACACCAGTGATTGGCATGCCATAGGGGTTGTGCCTTTCTCATATATCCTGCACCCCTTGATGTATCCCGATCTCGAGTATTTCACAAATATATTAAACACATCTTTCCTATCCAAATTAAAAATGATCATAGGTGAACATGTTTTCATTTATAAAAGGGAAATGCCTATTTATATTATTGGATCTACTGTCATTCTTACAACTCTTTGAGGGTCATTCTAAGAGATGCTCTATTGAAAATACCTCTTCAACATCTCTGTATTGTAGGGCTTCTTGTGTCGGCGTAGTCCAGTTGTTCCAGGTGATATGCACCCGACCTGATGACCTCGACGACTTTGTAAGGTCCCTCCCACTTGGCTCCTAGGGAGCATTCCTCAGACTTTCCTGTATTTAGAATGACCCGTCTTAGGACCAAGTCTCTGGGACTAAAGGTTTGTACTCAGACCCTCTTGTTATAGAAGCGAACCATTCTTTGCTGATATGTTGCCACTTTGAGCGTCAACCTCTTTCTCCTTTCTTTCACCAGGTCAAAATGGTGTATGATGAGTCTTTTGTTCTGTCATTCGTCAAAATACTGAACCCGATAAGTCATCATCCCGATCTATGCTGGAATGGCTGCTTCACATCCATATGCCAATGAGAAAAGAGATTCCTCTATGGAGTCTTTGTAGGTTGTCTGATGCTCCCATAACACTTCTGGTAACTCCTTGACCCACAATCTTTTGCATGACCCGAGCCTCGCCTTCAGGTTATATTTTATGGTCTTGTTCGCCACTTCCCCTTGTCCATTTGATTTCAGGTGAGCAGGTGAGGCAAATCTTAAGGCAATCTGGAGATCCTCACAGAGTTTCTGAAAACCTGTGCTATCAAACTGCTTCCCATTATCTGTGATGATAGCCCTATGGATCCCAAATCGGCACACAATATTCTTCTTTAAAAAATACGTAGCTTTCTTCTCAGTTATGGTAGACAGTGGCTCGGCCTCTACCCATTTTATGAAATAGTCAATTGCTACGATTGCGAACTTAGCTTGTTGCTAACATTTTCTTTAAGTGAATTAGTTACTTGTAACCATCTCTCTGAGGAATCGATACCCCAACTATACTGTGATAACCGCAAGTATTTTTTGAAGTAATTAAATTTTGGCGCCTTTGATGGGGAGACGGTTTACAATCAACAGGAGCAGGTTTTCTTGGTCAACAAAGCGGTAAATGTAACATCCCCGATTTGGTAGATGCTACCGGCAGCGAATAAGCCGTACTATTCCCCTGAGCCTACGGCTTTCTCACTAAAAACTGCTATGTTATTCTTTTCTTAATCAGAATCTCATACATGGGACCCACGCCCAAACTCGACAACATGAAATGCAACTCAATATCAATAATTGTATACTTAATGCACTTGCTTACAAGGACTATCACATAACCCAAGACCATTACATGACTTTGACTAGACTTACACTCTTTCTGACTTAAACTAGTGGACTCCAAAACCCAGTGACTGCATCAGTATCCGTCCTCCCGAGCTCGTCCTCCGGGAATACCTGCAAAACAAGGAAATTGGGAGTGGGGGGGGGGGTTAGATCGTTGTATGATCTATGTGAGTGGATGAAAAATTAAAATACTGTTATAAAACATACGGTTCTAAAACCAAAAAATTAAGAAATTACTTTATAAGAAAACTATTTTTTTTCTGTCTGAAAACTCTGAGATTCTTTCTAAAAAATCTCATCATCTGAACTTTTTCTGTAAAGATTAACTCAAATTCACTTTTGAAAGTCTGGTTTGGAGAACCTGTATCTAGAAAATCGTTTTCTGAAAATCAGATCTCTGAAAACTGATATGTCTTTGAAAAATTTGACGTATGGGGGCGTTACGTATCATCATCCCCCCATACGCCTAACTAGAGCCATGAGTCCAAATCCATGACTTTGGGGCATCACATATCGCCGTCCCCCAAAGCATGCCACTACCGTCCCTGAAACTAGTGGTATTGGGGCGTTACGTATCGCCATCCCCCAAGCCATTGTACTAGAACTGAGGGTGCGGATCTATGCTACCCTCCAAGCTCTGATGATAGGATCTAGGGGCATCTGTCATCCCTAGTCCTGAACTAGGATTTGGGGGCGTTACGTATCGCCGTCCCCCCATTCATCTATATGTGCACATGTCATCCGTCAATTCCATGTCTATAATAAGTTACATACTGAGGTGAGTTTTTTCCTCATACCTCGAAAAACATAAAACTCATGTTTTGGAAAACATTTATTTTCTAAATCATCATTATCTGAAAAACAACTGTAATAAAATTCTTGCTAACGCCCTATTTGCTCAAAAGTAAGTCTGATATCAAAACTGTTAAATAAAATCAATTTGAAAAAAAAGGTCCATTCACTATTTTGGAATCTGGCTGGCACTGAATCCCCTTATCGAAGAAAATTATGTTCCTGTGGATAATCTATGATCGGAAACCTGGTTAACATATATGTTGTAAAATGAGTTTCGGAACTTAACTAAGCTTACTAGTATATCAATATGTTTTAGCTAAAATGCTTATCATGCCTGTGAGTTGTTGTAAGGTATGCATATGAACTGATACTAGACCCTAAGAGTGGTCTCTAACACGTGAGTGGTCTCTAACACGTTTGAGTGAAACTGAGATGGTTTGAAAATGATTTGGGAAATTTCTGACTTTACGTCGCGACGCGTATGATTCCAGAAACTTGTTCTTCAAATTTCCAGTACGCGTCGTGACGCAACTCCATTCGCATCGCGACGCGTGCTTTCCAGAATCGAATATTCATCAAATTTCCAGTACTCATCATGACGTGTAGTGAGTTGTATCGCGACGCGAGGCCAAATTCAGACATTGACTCCAATTCTCCATATCTAGTTTACTTCAACAATCATTCCATACTTCCATATTACAACATCTACTCATCAATCCAATAAAATTCAATGTAAATACTTACTAAACCATCATTCTTCAATTCAATTTAACCCCTTAATCTCAAGGTCCTAATTAGCTCAATACTTAGGTTCCTCATGTATTTGGTTTTTTTTTTTATTCAACACAATCAATTCATGCTCATATGTTACTAAATGCTATTTTTATTGTGCTCTTAACATTCCTACACCATTATATCAACAAAACAACTCAATTCAAGATTTGGGTCAAATAATCTTACTCAATCCACTTGATTTCTTCATATTCCAAACTTATCTATTGTTGTTTATCTTCTTCCTTGCTTCATCCTCTCATTTCTTCCATCTTTTCTTTCTTTTCTTCTATTCTTCTTCTTCCTCTACCTCTATTTCGTTTCTTCATTCTTTCTTTCTTTTCCCCAAATTTTTGGAAATGCTAATAGTAACTTCCTTTTTATACCAGGGCTTGTTTGAAATGTCCAAAATAGAGAAAAGTTGAGATTTTTGTAGAAACTTTGAGAATTCTCTAGAATGACCATGAGATACTATTCATATGAATTTTTGATCTATATTTTTAACCCATTTCTGAGTTAAATTTGTAAAAATATTTAACGCGAAAGTTGTAGATCTCAATCTTAGCTTCTGACGATATAAATTTTATAAAAATAAGAGTTCGTATGAGAAAGTTACGGCTCAAATACCATGGACTGTCCGGAGTAGAACATCATAGAATTTCGCATTGAAGTTTCAAAAAATTTACCGTTTATCCCCAAAGTTTTTCCATGAACGTATATATGCTCGAACATAATTTATATTACGTAAAACTCATCTCATGAAGTAATAGTTGTCGGGATTTCCGATCGTTACAGTAAATTCGTTCCATCTTCACTTTTTATTTATTTATTTTATTTCAGTTTTAGTTTTCATTTAGATTTTGATTTCTAGTTTATTCTTTTGATTTTTGTTTCTTGTATTATTTTTGTTTAAGTGCATGCCTAGACTTAGAGATCAGTTGGGTAGATTTGTTAGAATTGAAGAAGACGATTCAGATTCAGACAACATATTTGAAAACCTTTTTGCTACACCACCTAGATCTAGCACACATACCATGGGTGATTACGAGAGACCACCCATTAGGACTCTTGAGGAGTACCTCCATCCCACTCGCACAGCTACACCATCATGCATAATGTTTCCTCATAATGTACCACATATAGACTTTAAACCTGGAATGATACAGTATCTCCCAACCTTTCATGGTTTGGATAATGAGAACCCTTATGTGCATATTAGGGAATTTGAAGAGGTTGTAGCAACCTTTCATGACCGATTCGAGACTACTGACACAATTAGACTTAAGTTCTTCCCTTTTGCCCTCAAGGATAGAGCTACAAGATTTTTATACTATTTGAGACCTCGTTCGATAGGATCATGGGGGTGAGATAACACATGCATTCTTTAATAAATACTTCCCACACCATATGATTAATGCCCTGAAAAGATAGATCTTTACCTTCTCCCAGCAAGACAGTGAAACCCTTTATCAAACTTGGGAGAGGTTTAAAGAGATGTTAGCTAGTTGTCATCACCATGGGTATGAGAGTTGGTGCTTAGTGAGTTACTTTTTTGACGGTCTAACCCCTAGGGAGCGCCAATTCGTTGAGATGATGTACAATGGTAAGTTTATACGGAAAGACCTTGATGAGGCATTAAAGTATCTAAATGACCTAGCCGAAAACTCTCACACTTGGACTGGACCTAATGCTTTGGATAGCACTGATATGACTCGTTCCACCCCATCTGGCGGAGGCATACACCATTTTAGGGAAGATGATAGTCTTAGAACACATGTTGAGCTATTAACTAGAGAGATATAAGCCTTAAAAGCCAAAGATAGCAAGACTATCCATGCAGTAGCCCAGTTAGAACCTCAAAGGGTTGTTTTATGTGTAAGGAGATTGACCATCTGGCCCAAGAGTGTCCTATATATGGTGAGATGAGGGAAACCTATGAGGAGCAATGCAATACCTTAGGGATGTACAAGAAGCCATACACACCTTATTCAGACACCTATAACCCTAGTTTGAGAATCATCCAAATTTTAGTTGGAAACATGAGTCTCAACAGCCCACTCAAACATCACAGCCTAGAAGTTACAGTTCTCCCCAGTATCCCACACCTACCATTCCTAAAAATTCTTTAGAGAAAACTGTGCCTGCATTTATAGAGGCCCATAGCAAAACTAATCAAAGGTTTGAGTCAGTGATAACTCAAGTGGTTGAAGATAATAAGGAGATAGAGAGTCAAATATCTAAATTAACTAATGTGTTAAGTGTGCAGGAGTCAGGAAAATTCCCATCTAAGGCACAACTAAATCCGCAAGGGCAACACATGACACAGGTTGATCATGAGGCATCCAATGTAAAAGTGTTAATTTCATAATAACTAGGAGCGGTAAGGAGGTAGGCTTGCAGGACACCTCCAACATTATAGGTGACCCCAAAGATAGTAGTACAAATACTCATCAGGAATAACAAGTGCCACATATTCCAGTTAGAGTACCTTTCCCTCAAGCTCTTAGGCCTACTGCGAAAGCTACAGACCCTAATGGTGAGAACATAGAACATTTAAAGCAAGTAAAGATTAACCTTCATTTGTTACATGTGATCAAACAGGTTCCCACATATGCAAATGTTTTGAAGATCTATGCACCATTATTGCTTGCCAAATTGGCACATATGAGTTTGGTCAGGCTTTATTAGATTTATGTGCTAGTGTTAATTGATGAGTGGTATTTATATCACTATTTCCCACTCATTTGACCTAATCTTTTGTATTTTTTCTCGAGTTTTATGAACGTTTTGATGTGTTTTGTTGTTATTTTGCAGATAAATAAAGTTAGGACAGCACTGGAGGCAATTTGGGGCAAAACCGGAAAAAAATACGTCAACAGGGATAATTTCGTCTCCTGCGCGTCGCGACGCTGGAGCTTTGCGCGTCGCGACGCCCATCATGCGCCGGATTTGCTAAAGTGCGCCGGGTCAACAAGTCAAAATTTGAGAAGTTTGACTTTGCTAACGTGCGCCGTGACACGTGGCAGGCGCAAGTTAGTAAGTCTTCTGTGATGGTGACACGTGGCACGGCGCACGTTAGCAAAGTCAAACTTCTCAAATTTTGACCTGTTGACCCGGCGCACTTTAGCAAATCCGGCGCATGATGGGCGTCGCGACGCGCAGGAGACGAAATTATCCCTGTTGACGCATTTTTGTCCGGTTTTGCCCCAAATTGCCTCCAGTGCTGTCCTAACTTTATTTATCTGCAAAATAACAACAAAACACATCAAAACGTTCATAAAACTCGAGAAACAATACAAAACATTAGGTCAAATTAGTGGGAAATAGTGATATAAATACCACTCATCACACCCCCAAACCTAACATTTTGCTAGTCCTCGAGCAAAACAGAAAATAAAATAACATGAAAATAAAATTTAACTAAGCCACTTTCGTAGGGATCACGGTTGCATTTAGCATATGCAACAAGCCTTTAAACCCCTAGGTGTCCCTAGTGGACGAGTTGTAGTCTCGTGAGGGCTTACAGCAATGATACCCACAAACATTTTACAAAAGTAAAAAGTTAGTAAAACTAATGCACACAAAAGCAAAAAGACAAGAGAAAAGAGAATAAAGAAAGTTAGTGACTAATCAGGTGAAAATTCTATTCCAAGTTACTAGTTGTTTTGTTTCTTTCTAAATTACCGAATAAGTAAATTCTCCGATTATTTTTACCATTCTCCATAGTAACAGCCAACAAAATATTAATCAACTCATTTTTGCCCACAACAGTCATAAGTGCAGTTGATAAGAGAGTAATATTTTTGTCCTAAAGTTCTATCAGATTTCACACCTTTTTGTAGCAATGGAATAATTTTCTGATTTTTCTGATTTTTCTGATTTTTTCTTTGATTTTTTTTATTTATTTATTTAGCAAATCTACAATCAACCAAATCAATCAAGCAATCAATTCCATTCTCCCTTTAATTAGATATTTGTAAATAAATAGATTCAACAATTAATAACAACATTATGAATTAAGTCATCGTGGGATCGATATTTTTATACTACTTGAACGATACGTGTGCTTGCGTTATACGTGTGTGTTTACGCCGGTCAAGTTTTTGGCGCCGTTGCCGGGGACTTATATTTCTTGAGTTATTAATTTTGAAGCTATCTAATTTACTTATATCTAATTTTCTTTATTTTTATCTGTAATTTTTATTTCTTTCTTTTGATTTCAGGTGACTTAAAAATGGAACATTACTGGGAGATTGAAAGATTACGTGCTTTACAAGAAGATACACCCCACATCTGGGAGCAACAGTCCGGTTTTCTGTGGTCTGTTGAACAGCCCAATGATTATCACTGGATGCCAGAACCAAGCAATGCTACATTTGTTCATCAGAACGAAATGGGGAGATGTGTGATTTGTGACAGTAACCACCCGAGCAATCAATGTATATATCGATCAGAGTGGGAGAATTTCTGGAGACAATCATGCTATGAAAAGCCATCACATTTCACAGAGCCACATTTTCCATCTTATCCACCATCTACATTTGATCTTTACCAACAACCAGAACCATCCGAGGAAGATCAATTGATTCACATGTTCAAAGAACAAGCAGCTCGATTTGATGCACAAATTCAGAGTAACACAGAATCCATACAGAGAATGACAGATCAGATCAGACAATTCACAGAAAACCAGAACTGCATACCTCAAGAACCAGCTCCAGATGACACTGATGAAGCCTTCGAATACCAATCATTTCATAATGACATTTCAACAGAGGAGGAGGCTGAGCAGTATCAACAACCAGAGATATCAGTTCAGGAACCCGAACCGGCAAAGTCTCGATTTGATTTTTATTATTCAGATTCTGACGAAGATGAAGCTGAACTGTTTGTACCAACTGCACCAACAAATGAGGATGGAATTCTGTGTCCTCAAAATGAAGATCTTGGAGATTATTTTGCAATAATGTTTGGAGAAAATCTGCCTGAGCCAATCACATCACCCAGATCAGAGGATGAAGACCTAAAATCTAACATTTCTTTTCATCCTCAGGTTGACAATTTTGAAACATGTATTTCACAGATGACAGATGAAGAGCTAAATGAAGAAATCTTAAAATACATCTGCGAAGAAAAGGTGGAATAAGAAACAGAGCAAATGGAGGAGCAATTGTCTGACCTTAATAAAAATCCAAAGCATTCAGGAAAAACATCGCTGTTTTGGGGAGTACAAATCAAAGATATCAACCAGAAACTTGACAGAATGGAACTTCCATTCCAAGTCAAGCACCATACGAGACCTCCTGATTTTCTTTCTTTATTTTCAGGAACCACTGGAGCAACAAGGAGTAAAAAGGTGGGGCAAGCACTGAATAGAACAAAATTCTTTTTGCCACTTTACCGTTGGAAGAGACCCTTCAAAAGCAACGCTCACGGGATTGTCTTTAATCGGACATCCAAAACGACATTGAAACCTCCTTAACATATGGATTTCATTCACGTCTGGCTGAAGACGTAAAATTTAGCGCTAGCAGGGAGGCAACCCATGCAATTTGTTGTGATTTGTTTTCATATTTTGTGTGAACTTTTTAATTTTGTGTGTTATTTTTGTAGGGAAAGGCATAAACGAAGCATTTTAAGACAAAAGGAATTGTGTTTGGCAAGCAAATATAAGAAACAATTCATTAGCAATGGCTGAATAAAGAATGAAATCTTAAGACTCATTCTAATGAATTTATACTAAACAAGTGGCGTATTGCGTACACAATTCCGTTGCCTTAATTATTGCTTTGATTTGCTTTTCTGTTGTAATTATCTTTATTTTCGTAGACAGGATCCAGACTTTTTGACCTTTCACGATTTCTTTTGTTGTTTAGCTAACAAACGTCCTCTGGGAGATACTTGTGCTATTATTACTCACCCTTTTTCAGGTACTATAAATTCAGCCCGTCATTGCACTTTTGAAAGCATCCTGATTTGAAAAAGAAATACATAGAAAAATGGAAGCCACTTCAAGAAGACGAGTTGAAAACATCTGTGTGTTTTGCGGTAGTACTGTTGGTACTAAACCACAATACATAGAAGCAGCACAGGAATTGGGTCGAGTTTTAGCTGCAAGGAATATGCACCTAATATATGGCGGAGGCAATCTCGGACTTATGGGGATCGTTTCAAAGGCCGTACAGGAAGGAGGCAGTCACGTTTTGGGAATCATCCCAAAACCCTTGGCAGAGGCAAATCTTATTGGATCATCAAACGGAGAGGAACTGATCGTGTCAGGTATGTCTGAACGACTGGTAGAAATGATTAACCGTGCTGATGCTTTTATTGCTTTGCCAGGTGGTTTGGGTACATTGGAGGAAATTTTTATTGTTCTATCTTGGGCGAACCTAAACATACACCAGAAACCGCTTGGACTACTCAACGTTGATGGATTCTATGATTTTCTTTGTGTGTTTCTTGATGATGCTCGGAGAAATGGGTTCGTGTCAAAACCTATGAAAGAACTCCTCTTCACTGCCAGACTTGCTCCGGATCTAATAGACCAACTCATAGCCTATGAACCACAAGTTGACCCTATCATTTCAAAGATAAATTGGTCTGAGGACGATCGTGGTAAGAGGCGTCGAATTAATCTGGATCTTAACCTTTAATTTCCTGTAGATTTCAGCTAACCATGTACAACCTTCTAACTCTCCTTTTACTGTTTAAGACATTGGAGACAATGTCTCATTTAGGTTTGGGGGAGGGATTTAGTTGATTAGTACCTTGTTTTTAGTTTGTATGTTGTCTTTATTTTTAGTCCAAAATTTTTCGAAAAATACAAAAACAAAATTGAAAAATTTTCAAAAATTACAAAAATATTTTGCATTTTTGTGTTTTTGTTTTGACTAAAAAGGTGGAATTGGTAAGAGATAGCTGAGTAAGGAGTTCTCACTCCTGAGACGTATCTCAAACCATTTATTTCAAAACAAGTTAATTTTTGTTTATTTCATTTTAAATTATTTAATTTGTGAATTCTCCTTAAAACTGACTAAAATGGATCTTCTTATGCTCAGTTGGCAGGTATTATCAACATACATGGAAACATACAGTCGTGAGCTAAAATTGAAAAGTTTGTAATATTCAGTGCTCTAGTTTAATTGGAGGAAGCATCTTTAAATAGTGATGGAGTAAAAAAAAAAAAATGTCCTTAGTATTTTCTTTTATCTTTTTATTTATTTATTTAGCAAATCTACAATCAACCAAATCAATCAAACAATCAATTCCATTCTCCCTTTAATTAGATAATTGTAAATAAATAGATTCAACAATTAATAACAACATTAGGAATTAAGTCCTCGTGGGATCGATATTTTTATACTACTTGAACGATACGTGCGCTTGCGTTATACGTGTGTGTTTACGCCGGTCAAGTTTTTGGCGCCGTTGCCGGGGACTTATATTTCTTGAGTTATTAATTTTGAAGCTATCTAATTTACTTATATCTAATTTTCTTTATTTTTATCTGTAATTTTTATTTCTTTCTTTTGATTTCAGGTGACTTAAAAATGGAACATTACTGGGAGATTGAAAGATTACGTGCTTTACAAGAAGATACACCCCACATCTGGGAGCAACAGTCCGGTTTTCTGTGGCCTGTTGAACAGCCCAATGATTATCACTGGATGCCAGAACCAAGCAATGCTACATTTATTTTCCAATCATTTAACCTAATATTTTATATAGTTTCTTGCGTTTTATGAATGTTTTGATGTGTTTTATGTTATTTTGTAGATAAATAAGGTTTCAGGATTTACTGGAAGCAATTCGGAGCTAAAACTGCGAAAAATGGACAAAAATGGCAAAAATATAAATTTCCAGCTAAAATGTGCCATTTGTTAAAATGCGCCGTGCTAAAATGCGCCTACTGCTATCATGCACCGCTAACTTGCGCCAGACACGTGTCACAATCAGAGAAGTTTGCTAAAATGCGCACTTGCTAACGTGCGTCTGCCACGTGTCAACATCATAGTAAATTTGCTAACGTGCGTCGTGCCACGTGTCATCATCATGTACTGTGACACTACGCGTGTCACGTGTCATCATCCGATTGGACCACATCAACCACGTGCCACGTGTCAGCCACGTGTCATCCATGTGTCTGACATATGTCGGCCATATCAGCCATATGCTGAGTCACTATGCCACATGTCATCCACGTCATCGATTGCGAATCACATTTTGCCACATGTCAATATCTCAGTGGACCAAAATTTTCCGCGTGCCACATGTTGTCTCCAGAAGCAAACCGTGTCTGCCGCGTTGCCACATCAGGCGTCGCGGCGCGCAGATCTTTGCACTTCGCGACGCGTAGGCAGAAATTTTGCCTATAAATTAGATTCGATTTCATTTCATTTGCTTCATGCTTTCCTTAGGTTTCTATAGGGAATTTAAGGATTGCATCTTATTTGTATTTATTTTTAGTATTTTAATTATGTATTTTTATTTTTAGTAATAGCAGTTTAAGTGTTCTTACTTTCTTTTATGTTTTGTAGTTAAATTTCCGCTGGGGGAATGGTGAAGCTTTTATTATAATTTAAACTAAAGGTTATACCGCCTTAATGGCTGGTTTTATTTATTTGACATAATGTGACACCGCATTTATGGTCAGTCTTTAGGTGACAGATGATTACCGCCTATATGGCTAGTTATGGACAAATAATAACACCGCATTTATGGTCGGGTGGACTTAATTGAAAATCTAACTTAATCAGGATACCGCCTATATGGTCGGTTGGTAATATCAGTGATAATTTCTATATTATAATAAGGGAGATTTCTAAATTAGAAATAGTAAATGTGGATCCCCTAACCCCATCATTTTATTTTTATTCTAGGGAAGTGATGAAACACAATATCACGTGCTTAATAATTGATTTAATAATATTATGGGTAATCTTTAGTTTGTTTATTGAATCTTAAGCTTAATGCTTCTTGTTGCCTGATCACCAATAAGATTGATATGGTAAACTTAAAATGAACTTGGAAAATGGATTTTAGGTTTCAGCCTTAGATTCAATAGCTCACGATCTTCCTTGAGGATAGATAACCCTTTAATATATTTCCTTACATGATAGGAATATACCAGTCAGACGGGGGTAGCCATAATTGGAACTTGAACTTAATGAATTCAGGTAACTTGATTAACATAGACATATGATTAATTGGGTTATTTGGGTGTTTGCATCTGACCATCGACAGAGGCTTTTGCATATTTTCGTGTTCGAGGTTAGCAAACTGATTTATTACAATATATAAGAGAATCAATTCATCATTAGAATAATGTTGTGTGGAACCACAACCCTAGATATTTGTGTCTTTTGTTTATTTTTCTTTGTATTTTCTTTTGTAGTTTTATTTATTTATTTGTTAAGCAAATCCACATTCAACCAACCAATCAAGCAATTATTCTCTTCTCCCCCTTAATTAGATACCTGTAATTAAATAGTATCAACAATTAATAACAATAGTAGGAATTAAGTCCTCATGGGATCGATACATTTATACTACTTGAATGATATGTGCGCTTGCATTATACGCGTGCAATTACGCCGGTCAAGTTTTTGGCCCCGTTGCCAGGGACTTATTTTTCTTGAGTTATTAATTTTGAAGCTATCTAATTTACTTGTATATAATTTTCTTTAATTTTTATTTCCTTCTTTTATTATTCAGGTGGTTGACATGGATCTTAGTTAGGTGATAAAGGAATTACGAGTTTTATGAGGAGAAGATACATCTCAAATCAAGGAGCAACGGTCCGATTTCCTGAGGCCTGTTGTCTAGCCCAACAAATATCAATGGATGTCAGAACCATTCAATACTATATTTGCTCAACAGAACACAATAAGGAGATGTGAGATATGTGATGGTAACTGTAGGACACAGAAATCAGCGACGCTATTCCAGGCTCACGGCCCGGTCGGGAGTATAGAGTAGCCCACTGGGGACAAAACCGGAGAATAATGGAGTCACCACCCAGCGTGAACTGGAAAATGATTTAAGGCCGCACTCACCCCTCGCAAGGGAAGACCTCAAACCGTTGGGTTCGAAATGGTCCCTTACTTATGCCAATTACCAAGTCTCATACAACACATGCAAGAATGTTTCCCAAGCGGTACGCGGAGTTGTATCCCAAGTACAGACCGCACCACCGTCCATTCGGATTCGGCTACAGAATTTATATCTGGGTTTCCATATAATATACCGCAAGGGATAACACGCAATCATTAACCCAATGTAGACAGACATGAAATATGATAACGAATATAACAATAAATAACCGAAGAGACAAACATGCGAAACAATGAAGAAAGATAAATAACACAAAATAAATGCGGAACAATGAAACAACAATAAATATATATTAAATGCGAAATAATAAAAGACTAATAATACGAAATAAATACGGAATAATAAATATGTGTCCAAATGATTTGGCCGTTTTCAATGTAAGACTTCGCATACCCGGTTGGATGTATTCCACGTCCAACCAAGCATGCCGTTTCCAGGACGACAAAATAAAAGATAACAAAGGCTGCCCTCAGGTCTTACCTTTTAAGTCCCTTCTTGGAAGTGCGTTACGTGGTCGTCGGAAGGGTTAACGTTCCGCAACATTTCTGGTTCGCTGGTTCGGTGTTTTCCTTCGTTGCTTCGCTGTTTTGGGTTGCTATTTTCTCTATTTTTAGCTGCTGTTTTTGCTGTTTTATTGTTGTTTTTGCTGCTATTTTTGGACTGTTGTATGGTGCAGTTTTTTGGTATTTTGGGGCTGTTTGGGGCTGCTGTTCTGTGGTATTTTGGGGCTATTTGGGGCTGCTGTTTTACGGTGATTTTAGGACTGTTTTCAGGGGTTATTTTTGGTGAAATAGGGGATTGTTTTTGGGTTGGTTTAGAGGATGATTTGGGGACTACTGTTTCGGTATTTTGAGGGTTGTGTGGGCTGTTTTGCGGTGATTTAGGGGGTGTTTTGTGAAGGGTTGTCGTGCATGGTGTTATGGCGTGTGTGAAGGGCTGCTGAGGGCATGATGTGTGTATGGTGCGTGAGGGGGTGCTGAACGAGAAGGGTTTGATGGATGATTTGTGGTCGTGAATAAAGGGCGTGGTTGATTTTTGATTTGTGCCTTCATATGGGGGAGGGCAGTAAAGGGCTGCTGTGTTTAGCATTTGATGAGGGTTCTTGTTGAGAGTTAGGGTTTCGTTTTTTTGTGATTTATTTGAGCCGAGAGTTGTCTTTTGGGTTTGTTGATATGTGAGAGTTACGTCAAAGTATGGTTCACATAAAGACCAATGCGCAACCGATGTGGGATTTTTATTATTGTGTTCAGTGTGGCTTTCGTTTGGTCAGTGGGACATGTGCTTCTTTTTTAGTGAGAGAGAGAGGAGGGCATTGTCTAAAGGCATGATCTGGGCTTCATGTGAGTGGGTGGCTTTTTGCCGAGTGTAGTGAGAAGAGAGAGATGAGGGAGGTTAGAGTGTGGCGAGAAGGAGGGAGCTTAGGGTTTTTTTAGTTTGTGTTTTTTGAGTCGTGTCGTGAATGTGGTGAAAGAGCTAGGGGTCTTAAGGTTTGGTTTGTGCTTATTTTTATAAGAAGAGATTATGGTTGTCCTTATTTGGGTAGGAAAGAAATCATGCAAATTATGAGGGATATCTTTTAATTAGTGTGTTATAAGGAAAAGATCTATTCAATTAGGAAGGTGATTTATTTAGTTTAGGAAAGGGATATGTTTAATTTGGGAAGGTGATTTGATTTGATTTATTTAATTTAGGCATGTGATTTATTTAAATTAGGAAGGTGATTTCATTTGATTTTAACATGTGTTGGATATTTTTTTGGATGAGTTTGGTGGGCTTGGGCGTATGATTGGTTCTTTGGTGGGCTTGGGTGTGTGGCTTAGTGTGGGTTGCGGGGATTTTGGGCCGAGGATGAATTTTAAAACAGAGATCCAACGAGCGAACCTGAGGCTAAGCAAACGAAATAAATCCAACAAGGTATTGATTTTTGAATCTTCCATTCCGACGTCCGTTTCCCGCGACTTCCGCATTTTAAAAGGTAGTGCCTCCATATGAGGCTCATCATCGGGTCTTATGTAAAAATGTAGTGCCTACAGTAACCACAAGAGTATAAACCACTACTACAATTCAGGGTGGCAGAATTATCAGAATCCTTTAAGGTATGATGAACCGGTATATTTCACTAACCCCTATTCTCCATCTTATCCATCATCCACCTACGATCTTCATCAAGAACCAGAACCATCAGAGGAAGATCAGTTGATTGACATGCTCAAAAATTGGCTCGAGGAATAAGAAGCTCAATTTGATGCACAAATTCAGAGTCAAGCAGCATCCATACAGAGAATGACAGATCAAATTAGACAATTAACAGACAACCTGAATTCATATCTCTCGGAGCAAATTCAAATAATATTGAGGAAGCCTTCGAGTATCCAGAGTTTCATCATGACATCTTAACAGAGGATGAGACTGAGCAGTATCAAGAATCAGAGGTATCAGTTCAGGAGCCCGAACCAACAAAGTCTCAATTTGATTTTTATTACTCTTCTGACTATGACGAAGATAAAGAAGTAGAACTGTTTGTACCAACTGTACCAACAAGTGAGGATGAAACTTTCCATCCTCAAAATGAAGATATTGGAGCATGTTTTGCACTAATGTTTGAAGAATAGCTACCTGAACCATTTATATCAACCACAAAGGATGAAGACATAAAATCAGATACATCTTTCCATCCTCAGGTTGACACTTATGGAGCATGCATTTCAAAAATGACAGATGAAGAGCTGAACAATGAAATTTTGAAGTTTATCTATGAAGAAAATGTGGAGAAAGATGCAAAGCAAATGGAGGAGCAAATTGAAGATCTCAGACATTCAGGAGAAATATCACTGTTTTGGGGAGTACAAATCATAGATATCGCCCAGAAGCTTGACAAAATGGAACTCTCATTCAAAGTCAAGCACCATACGAGACCTCCTGGTTTTCTTTCTTTCTTTTTAGGAACCATTGGAGCAACGAATATTAAAAAAGTGGCACAAGCACTGAATGAGATAAAATTCTTTTTGCCACTTTACCGTTGGAAGATACCTTTCAAAAGCAACGCTCATGGGATTGTCTTTGATCGAACATCCAAAACCACGCTGAAACCTCATTGACATATGGATTTCAGTCACATCTGGCTGAAGATGAAAAATTTAGCGCTAGTAGGGAGGCAACCCATGCAATTTTTTGTAATTTCAATTTTCAGATTTTATGTACACATGTTGTAGAATTTTTAATTTTGTGTGATATTTTCAAGAAAAAGCACAAATGGAGTGTAGGCAATGTATTTTTTGCATATAAGTCCCTATGATGAGTCTCATCTGGAGACACTACCTTTTAAGTCGAGGAAGTCGCGGGAAACGGACTTCGGAAGGGAATCAGTATTTTTGTTAGATTTTATTCGCTTGTTTAGCTTCGGGTTCGCTTGTTGGACCTCCGTTTTAAAACACACCCTTAGCCCAAACCCAATAAGACACACACCAAACCCATCTCACCCAAGCCCAATCCAAAAAATAATTAAAACATTTAAAATACATGTCACAAATTAAACTTAAATTAAATTAAAACACATGTCACAAATTAAATTAAATTAAAATTAAATTAAAATTAAATTAAAACCAATTAAAACCAATTAAATTAAATTAAAATCTAATTAAACTAAATTCCAAAATTAAAATAAATCACTTCCTAATTTTAATTAAATCACCCACCAAAATAAAATAATTTCTTTCCTTAAATAATTAAAATTAAACACAAATTAAATTACTTGATTTCTTTCATTTTTAAAAGCCATGCAAACCCTAATGAATCACTATAAAAATAACACATTCCCAACCCTTGCAACCCCCCTCCTCTCTCTCGGCAGTGACCACAAACCAGAACAAAAGAGAATAAAACCTAAAACAACAAACCCTAATCCTCTTCAACCTCTCTCTCGCCACTCTCTCTCACAGCCAAACAAGAAACCCTAGCTCCTCACTCTCACGAACCTCTCTCTTCAACCTTTCTCCAGTCTCGGCAACTCACCAGGCAACAAAAAAACCATCATCGGCAACCCTTCAACATAGACACCTTGCACATCCCTCACATAAAATACACACTCCACCGACACAATAAGCTTCACGCACCATATTGCCCCCAACAGCCACCACTCTTATTCAACACAAACACGCCCATTCACGTAACAACACACAAAAATAAACCCTAATCTGCCTCTCTCTCTCGCTCATCTTTCTTCCTCTCCACGACTCAGTAGACATCACAAACAAAAAAACCTAAAACTTCCTCTGACAGCCCACAAGACACACGTCCCACGAACATAAAGCAAAACAGACAAAAACCACAAACTGACCGATGCACTAACGACACAAAGAAATCTCTCTCGGCCACTCTCCTCACGCTAAACACAGATCCACAAGCCGTGAACCACGACCACGATAAAACCCTCAATGCCACTGTCCTCATCGCCACTCTGAAACCAAAATAGCCACACACAAGTCTTTTCACTCCTCACGAAAAAACAAAAAGCCATGCCCACACCCTACAGCAAGCCTCACTCAAAGCCCCTCTCTTCTTCTCGGCAACCCCTCAATAACTAAACAAAGAAAACCATATATCAATACAGAACACACGCCCTTAGCAACCATACCCACACTAAAGTCACGTAAGCCATCGCCCAGACCATCACGCCTAGCCGCCTTCGACAGCCACTGGCCGGCTCATTCTTACAAAATCACAAATAAACCTAAAAACCCTAAACACCCTTATCGGAACAGTCACACGTACACAAAAAAAGGCCACACCTTTGACCTCACTTTCACGCAGTCGACCAAGCTTCACGGACTCTTCACGCCT
Source organism: Zanthoxylum bungeanum (assembly GCA_019454045.1). Taxonomy (NCBI): domain Eukaryota; kingdom Viridiplantae; phylum Streptophyta; class Magnoliopsida; order Sapindales; family Rutaceae; genus Zanthoxylum; species Zanthoxylum bungeanum. The sequence goes on from SKCR01030519.1 coordinate 239,740, forward strand.
CTGCCTTCACGCCACGCTCACAATCAAACGCCATATGCCCCTCAATTAATCAACGATCACGCCCAACTGAAAAGCACAAAGCCTCAAGCAATTGCCCATTTGCCGCAACTACCCACAAGCCATCTTCCCCCCTCACAAGACCATGCCTTAACGCCACCTATTAGCCTCACGTAGCCTTGGCCCCTCCTCTCGCCACGCACCTGCCATTAATCCACTCACCACAATGCCCTTGCCACCTTGCACTTTGCCACGCACGTAACCAGTTCCCCCTAGCACAACGCATCAAGGCCCTTCTCACAAACCACACACTCACCTAACCTCCACTGACCGACAACACAACAAGCCACAGACCAAACGCGGCCCTTCTCACACTGATCAAACACATAAAGCAGTTCTCTGCACAAATCAAAACACGTAGCCCACTGACCGACACATAGCCAAAAATAAATAGCCCTGCAAAACCGAAACACAAACTGACCAAGCAACTAGCCCTTAGACCGATTAAAACCCACGAAAACAGTCCCTAAAAACTGCCCAGTAAACTGTCCAGAAAACTGCCTAGAAAACACCATAAAACAGTCCAGAAAAACTGCACCTTTACCACCGAAAACTGAGACCACAAGCAGCAGCGAAAAAGAGCGAAAACAACAACCCGAACAGTGAAACAGTGAGAAAAGACGTTGAGTTAGCGAAATCTGAAAAGTAGCGGATCATTCACCCTTCCGAAGACCGTGTAACGCCCTTTCGTGAGACGACAAAAGAGGTTAGACCTGAGGGCACCTTTTCACTTATCTTCTTTCGTTTTATTTTATTTATTTTGAAAGTATTATCGCATGAGAGTCGTTTGAGGCATGATGTGATTGTTGAATGAGCAGAGTATGTGTTCCCTTTTGTGGTATATCGGATGGAAACTCGGACGTAAATTCCGTAGCCGATTTTGAATGGACGGTATTGCGGTCTACACTCGGGATACAACGCCACGTACCACTTAAGAGACACATGTTTCATCTCATCCAAATTTATATTTGAGCATGTTATAATTCATAGGTTGTTTATTTATTGTTTAAAGCATGATTTCGTTTAGTTTATTATTTAATTTTCAAAGCATGATTATGTTATTTAGGCATGTTGTTTCTTTATTCTTTATGCATGATGTTTGGTTTAGTTTATGATTAATGTTTAAATAGTTATTTGTTTATTTTGGTTTAATGGCTCAATATGCTCATTGTGTGATATTGCGTGTTTTCCGTTTAAAGACTTATTTTCGAGCATGCAAACTTAGATTAGGAGTTATCTTGATGAATACAAACTAGACATAGATTACCCTTGAGCATATATGTTGAATAGATTCGGTTAGTTTATTGCACAAATCATATCATCACAAGTGACATAAGTAAGGGACCATTCCGAACCCAATGGTTTGAGGTCTTCCATTGCGAGGGGTGAGTGTGGCCTTAAATCTTTGTCCCGGTTCATACCAGGTGGTGACTCCATGTTATTTCGTACTCCCAACTAGGCCGTGAGCCTGGAACAGCATACGTCGCCCAGTTTCTGTGTCCTACAGTCTGGCGACTCCACTGGGGATAGAGAATTGGCCCCGAAATCATGTCTTGTGATGTTTATGATTTGTGCTTTAGTTAACCGTGTCTATATTGGGTTGAATGGGTTTAGTTAAAGGCATTGTCAGCGAGAGCCTTCGTCAGCGAGAGCCTTTGTCCGCACTCCCGTAAACCCACATGTGAACCTTAGTCGTAGAACCAGTTGAAATTATTTTTTTTTATGTTGATGTTTTGGACCGTTGTCATTTGGATCCAGTTGGACATTTTGTCAAAAGATGTGAACTTGTTGGGCCATTTAAACTGGGACGAGTTCGTGTCATTTGACAGTTGGGCCAAAAGCTTCTAAAATGTCAATGGGCCATTTTATGTTTGAGCCTCTTATCATTTGAAGTTGTTTAGCCATGTTATCACAAAGTGTAAACCTGTTGGGCCTTTTCAACTGGGACAAGTTTGCACCGCGAAATAGTATGATTGAATACTTTAAAATGATAATGGGCCAACAAATGTAAAATTTTTTTAAATTGGCTTATATATTACATACATTGCACGTATCTCATGCATCTCATGCATACACGCATCATGTTAACCCTGTGTCTTAAATGCCATCATAGATATCCGTTGGGTTAGGGGTAAAAGAAGACTTGTCAAGAAGAGTTTAGCAAACATGGATAGCGAGGAAAAGGAAATCGAGAAACAGAAAACCTTACGGCAAGGATAGAAAGACCATTGGGGGGCCTTCAGAAAAAGAAAAAAAAAAGAAAAAAAAAAAAGAAGAAGAAGAAAAAAGAGAGAAAAAGAAAAAAAAAGGTTGTTTAGTCCTTAATAGTTAGACATAAGTCCGATGATGAAATCGTTTGCTTTAAGATGAATGCTTTGGGAGTCACTGACCCAAAGCTCGCTACATGGATCAAAGATGTTATAAAAATAAAAATAGACATATGAAATCCGAGTAATTAAGTCTGTAGAGGTATCTTAACACCTAGTGCCCTAAAGCCAACTGGCTTGGGAGTCACTGACCCAAAACTCGTTACATGGATTGAAGATGTTGCTTTCTTTATTTTATGTAAAAATAAATAAATAAATAAATAAATTAGAAAAAAAAAATCATTGCTAAAAAAGGTGTGAAGTCTGATATAACTTTAGGACAAAAAATATTACTCTCTTTTCAACTACACTTTTGAATATTGTGGGCACAATGAGTTGATTAATACTTTGTTGATTGTGTATAAGGAGAATGGTAAAAATAATCGGAGAATTTACTTATTCGGTAATTTATAAAGAAATGAAACAACTACTAACTTGGATAAGAAATTTCACATGTTTAGTCACTAACTTGTTTATTCTTTTTTCTCTGGTCTTTTTGCTTTTGTGTGCATTAGTTTCATATTGACGTTTGTGTGTATCGTCACTGTAAGCCCTCACGAGACTACAACTCATCCACTAGGGACACCTAGAGGTTTAAAGGCTTGTTGTATACGCTAAATGCAACCGTGACCCCTACGAAAGTGGCTTAGTTTAATTTTATTTTAAAGATGTTTATGTTATTTTATTTTGTTGTTTTGCTCGAGGACTAGCAAAATCTTAGGTTTGAGGGTGTGACGAGTGGTAAATATATCACTATTTCCCACTCCTTTAACCTAATATTTTGTATAGTTTCTTGGGTTTTGTGAATGTTTTGATGTGTTTTGTGTTATTTTGTAGATAAATAAGATTTCAAGACTCACTGGAAGCAATTCGGGGCCAAAACTGCGGAAAATGGACAAAAAGGGTAAAATTGTAAATTTCCTGCTAAAATAAGGCGTGCTAAAATGCGCCTCCTGCTATCATGCACCGCTAATGTGTGCCGAACACGTGTCACAATCAGAGAAGTTTGCTAACATGCGAACTTGCTAACGTGCGCCTGTCACATGTCAACATCACAGTAAATCTGCTAACGTGCACTGTGCCACGTGTCATCATCATGTGCTACCAACACTACGTGTGTCACATGTCATCATCCGATTGGACCGCATCAACCGCGTGCCACGTGTCAGCCACGTGTTTGACACGTGTCGGCCACATCAGCCACATGCCGAGTCATTCTGCCACATGTCAGCCATGTCATCGATTGCGAATCACCTTATGCCACTTGTCAATATCTCAATGGACCACAATTTTCCGCGTGCCACATGTCACCTCCAGAAGCAAACCATGTCTGCCGCGTTGCCACATCAAGCGTCGCAGCGCACAGACCTTTGCGCGTCGCGACGCGTAGGTAGAAATTTTGCCTATAAATTAGATTCGATTTCATTTCATTTGTTTTATGTTTTCCTTAGGTTTCTATAGGGAATTTAAGGATTGCATCTTGTTTGTATTTATTTTTAGTATTTTAATTATGTATTTTTATTTTTAGTAATAGCAATTTCAGTGTTTTTACTTTCTTTTATGTTTTGTAGTTAAATTTCCGCTGGGGGAAATGTGAAGTTTTTATTATTTTAGTTTAGATCAATCTCCCTTAATTATAATATGGAAATTATAATTTAAACTAAAGGTTATACCGCCTTAATGGCTGGTTTTATTTATTTGACATAATGTGACACTGCATTTATGGTCAGTCTTTAGGTGACAGATGATTACCGTCTATATGGTCGGGTGGACTTAATTGAAAATCTAACTTAATCAGGATACCGCCTATATGGTCGGTTGGTAATATCAGTAATAATTTCTATATTATAATAAGGGAGATTTCTAAATTAGAAATAGTAAATGTGGATCCCCTAACTCCCAACATTTTATTTTTATTCTAGGGAAGTGATGAAACACAATATTCATGTGCTTAATAATTGATTTAATTATATTATTGGTAATCTTTAGTTTGTTTATTGAATCTTAAGCTTAATGCTTTTTGTTGCCTGATCACCAATAAGATTGATAAGGTAAACTTAAAATGAACTTAGAAAATGGATTTTAGGTTTCAGCCTTAGATTCAATAGCTCACGGTCTTCCTTGAGGATATATAACCCTTTAATAGATTTCCTTACATGATAGGAATATACCTGTCGGGCGGAGGTAGCCATAATTGGAACTTGAACTTAATGAATTCAGGTAACTTGATTAACATAGAAATATGATTAATTGGGTTATTTGGGTGTTTATATCTGACCATCGACAGAGGCTTTTGCATATTTTCGTGTTCCAAGTTAGCAAACTGATTTATTACACATATATAAGAGAATCAATTCATTATTAGAATAATGTTGTGTGGAATCACAACCTTAGATATTTGTGTCTTTTGTTTATTTTTCTTAGTATTTTCTTTTGTAGTTTTATTTATTTATTTGTTCAGCAAATCCACATTCAACCAACTAATCAAGCAATCATTCTCTTCTCCCCTTAATTAGATACCTGTAATTAAATAATATCAACAATTAATAACAATAGTAGGAATTAAGTCCTATTGAGATCGATACATTTATACTACTTGAACGATACGTGCGCTTACGTTATACGCGTGTGATTACGCCGGTCAGTATGTAAAGTAAGAACTATGAGAATTACTTTAGAGTTATCAATAGAGAAAAGCAGCAAAGCGTCGGGAATCCCTCTTGTATTTAGTAGTTGATTCCTTTTATTACTCAATTGAAGGTTTCACATCCCAAACCAACAATCGGAAGATATTTCAATTCAAAACATATTAAATTCTAAGTTAACAGCACACAATGTTGAATTGGTGAATTGCTTTCTCTATGTTAACAGCACACAATGTTATCGTTATGACCTATCTAACGTCGAAAATATATCATCAGGCAATAGTGCAGCAGAAGATCAACTCATAAAACAACATTACCATTCACAACTGGGTTCCCTAATCACACATAGAAGAAGCATGACTAATCCTATATGCAAATTGGTAAAACACAATCTCTGGATTCATAATCGAAAGATAATAAAGAATAACAAAATATCAATTATATTAAACGTTGAAGAGCATTTGGGAATAAAAAACATGAATAAAAGAACTTAATTACAAGAGTTCATTCTTAAATTTGCCTAGGAGATTAGTTCTCCATATAAGAAAGAGATACAGTCTGGATAGATCGGAGAGACATTCTGTCTGGCTTGTGGTTCTTCATTCTCAAAAATATTATTTCCACTTCTTGTTGTGTATTTCTTCTCTGTTTTCTTCTCTTTTATGGTTTTTGACAAACTTGGTTTTATATAGGGAAGTCTCGGAGTCCTCATACACATAAAATATGACTAAATTAAGTTTCTGGGGTCTGTCGGGGCACCGCGACACTGGCAAGTGGCGCCGGGGCACCAAACTTGCTGGAGAATGTATGGGAAGAAGCTGAGGCGGCGTCGTGACACCAAAAGGTGGGCGTCGCGATGCCAGTTGACTTTCTGGTTTCGTGTTCGCTTCATTTCCACTTTTCCCGTATGCTTCTGATGCATCCGCAAGGTCCCGAAACACTTACAATTGCTCCAATATCCATGTTTCATTGCTTCTTAATAATAAAACATAAAAGAAACTATAATTAAGATCGAATACATGATAATCAAGCTGACTTAGCGATGTTCAAAGTACATTTTCATGCACTTACCACCTATCACCGACTCGTAGGCATAGGTCTAATGAGATCCATCCCGACTAGATAAATGGCTAAGGCTTTACAAAGTGGTCAGCTGCTCTGGTGGTTGGTGAGGCACATTGGAAATCCTTTGATACCCATCACACGCTCGGGCCATTTCGACCCCATCTTGATGTATCGTTGGCTAGGAAAAACCATGTCTGACAGCTTTGTAGGCAATTGACTTCCCACCAAAATGGCTCCCATAGATCCCTTCATGAATTTCCCTAAGTACGTAATTCGCCTCATTGGGCCCAAGACACCTCAAATACGACGTCATTGAACTCCTTCTGTACATCACTCTATCTATCAGGCAAAAACATGCACTATGATATTTCAACCTCCTGAACTCTTTTTTATCCTCCAGTAATTCCCCCGACTCTAAGTATCTCTTGATCGGGTCCATCAAGGTCGACTTATCTTCAACTCCTACCTTCATCATGCTTGGCTCTCCTATGTTTTTTGGTTCAAAAATATTCAAGGGGGTGACCTGAAGAAACTTTGATTTGATAGACCAGACAAGTCGAGCTAGTGAATTCGCCTGCTAATTATTCTCTCGCTCGACCTGCTCAAAGGTCACGGTTCTCATTCCTTCGATCATTTTTTCACCTCTGCGAGGTAAGCTATCATATTGGGCTCTCTTGCTTGGAACCCATCATTCAGCTGCTGAACAATCAGTTGAGAGTCGCTCTTTACTACCATATCTATTACCACGACCACCTCACAAAGCCTCAGTCCAGTCAGGATTACTTTATATTCTGCCTCATTATTAGTTGCCTCAAATGCGAACCTCAATCATAACTCAGTTCTTCACCATCTTCATGTTTTAGAATAATTTTAGCACCGCACCCTTGTGAGCTAACCAACCTATCAAAAAATAACTCTCACTTTTCTTCATTGATTATCATGACTTGGGGCCCAATGAACTCTGATACAAAGTCGGCTAGAGCTTGCCCCTTGACTGACACACATGGCATGTAGGATACATCATATTCACTAAGCTTTATGGGCCATTTTACAAGATGACCCAAGGTCTCAGGTTTATGCAATATTAGATCAAGTGGATGGTCGATATATACCCCGATAAGGTGGGCTTGGAAGTATGGACGCAATTTCCTTGCTGCAGTTATTAAGGACAAGGCCATTAACTCATGGGCCGGGTATCAGGTTTCTACATCTAATAAGGCATTGCTAGTGTATTACACCAACCTCTGAATTTTGTCTACTTCTTGCACCAAAACAAAACTTACAGCATATTCAGAAATGGCTAAGTACTTAAATAACATCTCACCTGGATTTGGCTTAGCCAGGAGTGGGGGCCGAGTTAGGTATTCTTGAAGCTTTTGGAATGTATTCTCGCACTCACTTGTCCATTCGACTTCTTTGTTTATCTTCTTGATCAGTTGAAAGAAGACATGACATTTATCTATGGCCTTGAAGATAAATCGGTTGAACGTTGCTACCCGACTAGTCAAGCTCTACGCCGCATTCACCGTCCTCAAGGATTTTAAATTCAGCATTGCCATAATCTTATGAGGATTGGCCTCGATGCCTCTCGCACTGACCATGTACCCAAAAACATTTCCCGAGGATACCCCAAAGGCGCACTTGTCCGGATTCAGCCCCATCATATACTTCCTCCAGAGTTTAAAGGTATCTCTGAGATCCCTCAAATGGTTCTTAGGCACTATAGTCATCGTGAATATGTCATCGACATAGACCTGCATTGACTTACCGATGAGGGGTTTGAAGACCTTATTCACTAACCTCTGATATGTAGCCCTGATAATCTCCAATCCGAAAGGCATCATCTTGTAACAATACAACCCATGACCTATGGTGAATGTTGTTTTTCTTCATCATCTGGATGCATTTTGATATGGTTGTACCCCGAGAAGGCGTCTATAAAACTGAGCAGCCCGTGGCAAGCTATCAAATCCACCAGATGATCTACCTTCGGGAGGGGGAAACTATCTTTTGGGCAAACTTTGTTTAAATCGGAGAAATCAACATACATTCTCCATTTTTCGTTAGCCGTCTTCACCAATACCACAATTGATACCCACTATTGGTACTTAACCTCTCTTATGAACCCAACTTTCATCAATTTTTCGGCCTCTGCATGTATAGCCTCGTATCTCTCTTGGTTGAAAATCCTCATTTTTGCTTCACTACCTTATGAGCCTAATCTATCGCCAAGCTGTGACTAATGACCCGAGGATCAATCTCAGGCATGTCCTCGTGACCCCATGCAAAAACTTATGCGTACTCCCTCAAGAAATCCACAAACCACTCATTTGGACTTGACTCTAACTTGACCTCGACCATAACTGTCTTCTCGGGACCAAAAACTTCTTCAGGCTCTAACTCTTCCCCTGCTTCTCCAAACTGTGTGGGGTCCTCAGGTCAAGGGTTAGCTGACTCAACTTTTACTTTTTCCCATTCCATCTCCTTCTTTTTTTGCCCTACAACTTCATCAATACATAAGGTTTCATTCGACAAGACTGCAAAATAACTCCCAACCACCTTTGACATCCCCCACAAACTCAAAATGGTAGTGAGGAAATCAAATTGAGTTTAGAAATGAGGGTTGTGTAGCGACAGGGAAGAAATGACTTGGTGAAGATATCAGTTACCTGATCGTCGGAGCGGAGATACACCAAGCGAAAAGTGTTGCGAGTAATAAATTGGCGAATGAAATGATAATCAATCTCAATGTGTTTGGTACGTTTGTGAAAGACATAATTGTGTGCAATTCGAATAGTGCTTTGATTGTCACAGTTTAGAGTAGTGAATGGTGGTTGCGACACTCCCATATCCTCGAGGAGCCAAGGTAGCCATAGAAGTTCGACAGTAGTCGCCGCAATAGCTCGATATTTAGCCTCATTACTAAAACAAGCAACCAATGTTCGTTTCTTACTATGCCAAGAAATAAGCGAGTCGCCAAAGAATACACAATAACCTGTAGTGGATCGATGATCAGTAGGGTCACCGGCCCAATCGGCATTAGAGTAAACTCGAAGAATAAGTGAAGAATTGACAGATAAATAGATATCACAAAAGATAGTATCTTTAACATAGCGAATAATGTGAAACACATTAACATAATGAGCAGACATGAACTGACTCACAATATGAACGACATATGCAATGTCAGGTCGAGTTACGGTGATATAAATGAGACTACCAACTAATTATTTGTAAATAGTATGATAATCGAGATGAATGTAATTCATAGGTATAAGTATAGTATTATACTCAATCGAGGTTGAAACTATCTTGTTATTGTTGGGGTTGGTGCTCAGAGCGCCAATCCGGACCGTATTTATGTCTGATTCATGAATACGAACATCCCTTATTCCATAATATTACTTATTTATGGTTGCACCTCTTGTTCTTATATATGTATTCGATCTAATTACTATTAGATTGAAACTAAATGTGGTTTAGTGATATGTATATATTAGACAAAGGCCCGATAATATATAATACAGTACACAGTTACAAATGGAGTTTGTAATTGACATTGGGAAATGTCACTGTTATATATATATTATCAAACATTGTTCCTGGTCAAGATTTACTAACACGGGTCGGTTAGTTAAATCCGTTGAGACCAGTACATGTCGTATATCGTGACTTGGTCCGATGGTTTATCCTAATGAACCATGAGTCTGGGGAGACTCGTATAGACGTGTAGGTGTTTATAGTGGATAAACACTGAACGGATCACCGAAGATTCTTAATAGATGGTACATCAACGTCAATAAGAATCTTCTCGGGTTGAGTAGCATAGTGGTCATTCGACTTGATACACCACTGTGGATGTATGAGACATCCTTCACACTTAGATGACAGTCACGTCACCGATCTATTTAGATCAGACCTCCGCTTGTTCGTTGGGTGTGGATCGATCCTCAGGATATCTTGTGTGTGTCAAGATAGGATCCGTCAGTTCTGTGTACAGAGCATAGGTAGTCCATATATAATTAGCAGTCTGTTAAATCTGTGGCCACAGTATACTTCGGAAGTAAGTTCCGAGTGTTATTTAAAGATTGCTAATAGATACGTCGACAAGATAATACCTATAGAGATTTGACGTTTACATCTATATCTCTTGGATTATCTGGATACCTGTGACGGAGGGATTATACGTATGCAATGACCTCGACCTGTATGATTCAGCTAGTTTATCTGTGATCGTCATAATCTACGGGTGGATAGATTATGCACATGAAATTGGATTTCGTGACGGATATACCTGAATCTAGAGAGTCTCAATAATGAAACATACTCGTAGAGCACTAGGGCAACATTTATAAATAATGATGATTATTTATAAATCGTTTAAACGTTAAACGAAAAATACATGCGAACGGGCCGGACCGTCATTTCCTAATTAATGTGTATTTGTATTTAATATATGATATTATTAAATACACATTAATAAGTAGTCAAATAAAGGTATTTGACATATATCACTAATATATGTATTTGAGATATTTAAAGTAAATATAATACATATGTTTGATATATTTGTATTTAATTAATTATTTAATTATTTAATTGTTAAATGATTAATATAATTAAAATATAAATATATCACCAATGATAAAGTTAGGAAATGATTATAAATGTAAATGTTTGACTTTACATTAAAGGAAAAGGTTGTCAAATTGATTTTGACTTCTTAAGATATTTGTTCAAAATTGTTTGAAAAATGAAAATATCTTTTTCCTTATTTTTTATCAAAATTCGGCCATGACCTTAGAAATATAAGAGTTATATTTTCTTGGTTGCCTTTGTTGACTTAATTAAATATCTTTAAAGTTGTTTTAGATATTTAACCAAGTTGATCAAATGTAAAGTGAAATGAAATTGAAATTTATAAACTTGTACAAGTCTTGGTGAAATTCGGCCAAGGCATTGTGTGTGCAAGTATATATTGTTTTTCATTTCATTTTATTCTTAACCTAATACACTTTAAAAGAAAACTCCATTAATGGAAACCAAAGAAAGCTTGTGAGAAAGAAAGAAGAAACCAAAGAAAGCTTGGATTTTAGTAAGTTTCTCCAACTTACTATTAGAAAGGAAAATGTTCCTTAGGATCTAGGCTTTAACATATGATGTTCTTAGGTTATTTCTTTCTTTATTCCTTGTGTTTTTTTTTATGGAAGTTTTGATGAAAGTGTAGAGCATGTATGATGAAGGAAGCTTATGGCTATTGTAGTAATAAGTGTTCTTTTATGGTTTTGGAAACCTTGTTGCTAATCTAGAGTTGTTGACCCACTCTTAGATAACCTAGATTTGATCTTGAGTTGTTTCATTGTGTTGAGACTTTGATTGGATGGAAGAAACATGATTGAAGTATTGGATTTAACCAATTTGGTCTAATTTGTCCAATTTGAAGAAATTGAAAAATTAGGGTTCATGACCAATTCCAAATTTGGGGCTTTTCATATATGTTGTGCATTTGGATGTGTATATGATGCATATAAAGTTTCATGTTCATTGGATTACATCTTGATGTGTTTTGATGCATGAAATGACAAAGTGCACAAAATGCACCAATGTGGTGCATTCGGCCATGGGTCCAAATTTGGGGATTTATGTTGCTTTTGGTGTTTTGAACATGCTAAGTTCATCTTAGAAATGATTTAGAATCATTCAAAATTGATTTGATCAATTTCGGACTAAAATGGACTAAATACCAAGTGTAAGGGTAATTCGGTAAATTCACTTAAATATGATTTATTTGAATTTTATTTCATAATTTGATTATTGGATAATTAAATAAATATGTTTATTTAATTAATCCGAGAAAAAGTTTTGAAATCGGAAAATTTGATTTTCCACCGCTTCCGCTGCATTACCGATATTCCCCCTTAAAACCCCTACAGTTATCTGTAAGGCTGGCTTGAGAAATATGATCATAAGCATACTTGGCTTAATAGAGATGATAGACATCATCAGATGAAGTAACTTCAAGGCCCAATAAGTTAAACGAGGCCCAATAATCTCTGAACATGGTATCTTCCACTAATGGGAGCCCTACGCTCCTTCTCCGAGTACCGCCAATGATCGTTGTCCCTGAAACAAGGGCTGTTACTGGATGATTCCAGGGTTCATCTATCGTCTTCTTCATCCCAGGGTTCTTCTATGGGTGTGGTACTAGCTACCGCCACTGACCTCATTTTACGAGCATTTTTTATCCCAATTTTTCGATCCACGTCAACTTCAGCTACCCTATTCCCATTGGCTATTTCTTCTCCTATTCTACTGGGACCCGTTTTTCCTTGCTCTCATGTTTTCTTTTCTAATTTCTCAATCTTTTCCATCACAACCTTCATAAAGGCTTGGGTTGTCTCTCGTTCCTTCCAAGCATTTTCCCTTTTCCTGCCGCAGGGTTTCTTCTATCTTCTCCATCCATTTCGCCGTTTAAGTTTCTGAAGGTCTGTGGATTCCGTCTCCTGCCATCGTCTTAATGTATTTGCTATTTTTATACTGTATCCCCACAGATGGCACCAATTGTTGACAGTTATTTTTTCGTTCTAAGGGTAATTTGGGAAATCAGCCCCTCGAAAAAACCTCCCCCAACAGTGAATTGTTTTGGTAAGTATGGAACCAAAGCAAACTTAGCAAGCAGACATGAATTCATAGGGATAAGGATTTACGTGGTTTGGCGGAAAGTGACTCCAACCTATGACCATGGGAGAAAATTGGGAATATTATTACCTGCTCGGGGTCAAAACCGACCCGAGCTACAAGTAGTGCAGTGAGCTTACAAAGGTTTACAACTCCTCGGGTTTTACACAAGCCCGTTATAAATCTCTCATATGAAAATTGCTACCCTTGAATATGTGGCTTCGACCCATTTATATAGGCTTCCAGATTCATGATTTCACCGCCCATGACGTCAGCTCATGTCACTGTCATTATTGTAGTAAGAACTCTCCTCAACTACCCATAATTCGGTGAATCAGAACAGTCCCTTTTCATTGTCATTACAATGGCATGTGGCGACCTCTGGCGGCCTATGGCGGCCCTGCTCTGCCACTGTACCACCTTATGGCGGTTGGCAATGGCTACTTCCAATGAGAACCATTGCTTTTCCCGTAATCATCACAAGTCTTCCAGAAGCTCATCCTTTTAAATAGGATATACGTCATATGCCTCCAAGCATGAAATAACTTGTGATCCCAGCTCCGTTCCTCGGGTCGGCATACCAAGGTGAACAATGTTTGGCCAGACTTCATCTAGCTTCCTCAATTTGGTCGGGTCAGTATCATAGACCACCTCGGGACGGTCTCCACAAATGATCAAATGCTGTCAAATCTAATACTTCTTTTATGGGTCGGGTCAGTATCCCAACTTTGCTCCATCAGTCAGTTTTGCACTCGGGAGAACTTCTCCGGTCAGATGTCTCCGGCCCCTCTATCTGTTCTTCAGTCTCCCTAGGCCCTTGGTCCTTCTCCATCATTTTCTGGCCAAGTAAAAATCCCCATTCCACCTTTCCTCGGTATTTGAACTTTCTCATGATGAAAAACCATCATCAACAATAAGTATGAGCCGCTACACTTATGTATAAATAATGAGGTAACACTCTCCAAAATTAAATATTGGTTATACCTACTATCAATGTAAAAGATTTGATCAAATGATTCTAGTTTCTCTGAGTCGAGAGATTAGAAGGAATAAGCTTCTCTCTTAGTAGGCAACTGGGGCATCTTCCATTAAAATAAGCCTTGAATTGTTAGGTATCTCCATTGTTAGAACTTAAAAAATCTTAAAGAAACACACCATAGGCAAAGTGCACATGCAGATGCAAGCTGTACACAAACTTATAATATTTCAATTGGCAAAAGTACATACTTCCTGTTATGAGAAAGCATTTAGATAATCAGCAACTTGTATATAACTTTTGCCCAGTTCTGTATAAAAATACTGATACAAAAATAATAATTTTATTTCATGTGATAATTCCTCTCTTGTACAACCTGTCGCCACCTTCTGCCATTGAATAATTTTGAGCCGGTTGCCTAGGAACATAGTCTGTTACTCCAGTCATTACTGCTTCCACGTCCCAGTACCAAGGTTGAATGTATGGTGAAGCAGTGGAGGATGATGATGAAGGATGAAGTGTAACTGAACCCCAGTCTCTAAGTCCAAGTTTCGCTTCTTTTATTCTTCTTCTGATCAACAAACTTCCCACATCCTCCTTCCTCATTTCGGATACAGTTCTAAGTATAGAGATGCATAAAAGAAGTACCAAAACTGCATCTTCTTCAGGCATTAGTTCTATTACTACTAGCTTCCAGTTCAATAGAGCTGTTGCTTTTCCAGCCGGGTTCTCATCTGTGAATCGGACGAGTGTCACAAATCCCTCATCTTCTTCCTCTTCCACATCTTTGTCATGTTCTTCTTTGTTTTGCTTCTTCACTTGATACTGCAATTTCCGCCCTCTCAACAGTACCAGCTGCAGGTAAATAATGTTAATAACCAGTTAAATTCACTGTTGCATCAAAATTTTTGTTTCTCAAGAGGAAGCAGGAATCTTCACATTACCGATGAATCTGGAGATGTTTGATTTTGCAGAGTAAATTTCAAGTCTGATGTTGAGGATGAGGATTCCCAACTTATCATGAATTCATCCCCTGTTGAGAAATCCCATGCAGCTTGATATTCTGCTGTAGGTTCTTTTGGTGTCGCAGTTCCTACCACTTTCTCTGTACTAGATGGCAACAACGACGACAAAATGTTTAAATTCTGATTCAATATACCTTACTCCATAAGAAAAACGGGTTTGGACTTTTTATATTCCATACAATTGACACAATAGAATCTGAAAAACAGAGGAGACCGGATAGCACAACCATTGGCCAGAGAAAAAAATGCTTCAAAGCCTAAACAGCCACATAACAGGATGCAGAATGTTTGAATCTATTCCTTCCCCTATATTTTCTTGGATACCAAATGGTTTAAATGTATCATGAGCTAACTTTGGAGCTTGGCAATCGCAATATACAGTATTAGCATAACAACATACCAGGAGCTCTACCGATGGAACCAGCAACATAAGACCAACAGCCTTCTCGTATCTCTATAATTCTATCCTCCCATTTCACAGCGAAAGGAGTTTCTCCACCTCTTCTCCAAAATCCTCCTCCCACTCTGAATTGCAGTTTCAACTATCCGTTAGTAACATACAGACACAAAGATGTCACAGATCACACATCTGAATAATAAAAATTGTCCTTCCTCGGATAATAAGGGATCATTTTGGGAAAATTTTACCGTATTCGAACAACAAAACATTCTCTTCCTGCATGATCAAGAACTGTGCGAGACAACCACCGACCTTCTTGAGGCCGATACCTGTTTAACTTCAGAATTACATCTGATATCATGGCTCCTGAATCATCTGTGACCCTGTCTGGAACACATTTCAGTAAGTATGGGGCTTGGACTGGAGGAGTTATGGAAGTAACAACCCTGACTTTTCCAATTTCTCGTTCCATAGTAAGCGAGGGTGCTCTCAATAAATTATTCCAATGGAACTCTAAGGTGCCTTGTAATGTACTTCCCTTGAAGCAGGTGCCTCCATGACGATGAAGCTCAAGCATTAAACCTCTGGTTCCAAACTCACAACAGAGATGCCAAGCTTTTTGCCATGAATTGTGGGAGATGATGGAGACAGGTTTATCAAGCTTGAGCTCCCTGTGACATCTTATTAATCGAAGACGCATGAAATCACATTTTATATCCTGTTGCATTGCTTTCATCCCAGATTTGAGCTTCAAACAAATACAGACCTGCCATGTAAAACCAAAAAAAAATTCCCACCAACTAGTTAGAGCCCAACTGCCTAATTTTTTAGTGCAGTTTGTGTAAGCTTTTGATAACCATGAAGTATTTTTTTTAATAGTTTAGCCTAATGACAACCCATTTTCCTCCTCATCCATGTGAGCGGGGTTCGAACCCCGGATCTCTTGTTTTCAACACAAGAGATTTTAACAACTCAACTAGATGGCATCCACGATAACCATGCGGTATGAGAGCGTTAAAGAGGAGGTGATGCAATTCTAGCTAGATATAAAAACATTAAAGCGAATGTAATGCAAAACTAGCTAGATAAGAGTTTCAAATCATTCCTAATTGACCCTTTAGAATTCCAGTCACTAGCTATAAACAATGCAAGGAATGCAGTTGTTTACCTAACATTGAAAAGTGTTCTCTAGCAAAAGATTATTACTTCTTAATAATACAAATTTATCCACAATCACAAAAGAGAAAGGATAAAAGACAAAAAGTGGTAAAAGCTCTAGCCACGACAAAAGTAATCTTATTTTAATTGTAACCTAAACATGCTTTGAGGGAAAAAACAAATTTTCAAAAGGTGTGGTCCCCTATAATTCATTCAATAAGTGAAAAAAAATCTATAAATAATTAAGCAGCAGAAAACTGAACTGACCTCAAGTTGGAACCTGGGCAACATGGATTTGTATTTGGTATTGGCATCTGTATCCGAGACATTCCAGTAAACAGGTGGCTTGACAGAGGCAACCCCATCAAATTCCACAGCTAACCCACCTCCAGCTTTCTCATAAGGCTGATCAAAAGTTTTTTCCCATAATTTCTTGGTTTCTTCCACCTCTTTAGCCTTCACATTTCCCCACACACCCACCACCTTCCCCATATCATCCCACATGTCCTTCAAGTCCTCTGCATAAACTGTGGGGTAGCTCTGGTTGATTCATTAGACACCAAAATGTGGAAGAGAAATTAAAATCATATAATAGATAAAACATTTTGAGTCATTAATCATCATTATCACAATTCAAACACACAACTGCAAGAGCTAGTTGGCTCGACTAGTAAAACCTTTTGGATTGGTACAAGAGGTCCAGGGTCCATTCTTATATAAAATTCTTACTGTCAAGTGAATGAAATATCAACCTCAAACTTCACCTAATCCTTATACACGTTAATAGTCATTGCATAGATAGGAACAATATTTTAGTTTACTTAATGTTCTAGAAACCAAAAAAAAAAAAATGAAAATAAGACAAAGAGACAGTCTTTTTCACCCACAACTTACAAACACAACTATTTGAAAGGACAAAATGCACTGAGATTAAAGTAAAGAAACAGAATTTAGGCATCAGAAAAAAACAAACACAAAATCAAAATGGAAAATACAAAGAAAACATCCAAAAGATGCAATGTTGCAATGTTGATAGCGAAAGTATTAATGATCAATTTAAAACCAACCATATGAGTCAGCCACATTAGCTGAATATCCGAAGCAGGCACAAAAAGAGAGCACCCATCAGAAAACCTCAGCAACAATAACAAGAAACCTTTGTATCTTTGTCTGGCAGCTATCAAATACACAAGCTCACACATGTATGGCTCTGGAAACTTTGAGAATAAAACTCTCTGCTTTTTCACTTCATTCAATACATCTTCATTTGTAACGTAAATTGTTTTTCAGAATGTGAATCCACTTCATTCTCAAAAGTCTCAGATGGGTATCTTTGAACCCAAATTCCTCTGCATCTCAACAAAGCATACTCTTCATTTTCTTCATCAAAAATTGCTGGCTTCCCAATGAGTTTTGCGAACCTTGACTCACAGTATCGCCTGTAACTGACCTGAGAAGTAAAGTTGTCAAATTTTTACATAGTTACAATAAAACTAGTCATCTAATTCTTTTGAACTGTTCCAGATTCTGTTTGGTTGCTTAGAAAATAGAAATTAAAGAGCATTAAATTTCTCTAATTAACTAAAAAGGCAAAGGATAAATGGGAAATAACCAAAAAACTAAAAAAAAAAAAATTGTCTTTTTCCCTCACTTTCCCAGCAACCAAACAGAAAGTTGACAAAAAGTAAAAAATAAAAAACAAAAATAACTAGCTTACCGGGTTCAAGGAGTGACAAAACCAGACCCACTCAATATCAATAGGAGGAAGAACCATAGGTGGAGTTACCCCCACCGTCAGATCAGAAATCAACGGCATCCACAGCTCATCATATCTGCAAGCAGGAAAAAAAATGATCTTTCTGATCAAAACTGACCCAAAAAACAAATTTTTATTTTTAGTTTTATTTTTTGGGTACCTCCTAATGGCTTCAAGAATTGTTGGTGTCTCGTGCAACCATTGAGACTCACTGATGGTTCTCAAAAACCCGAGATTTTTTCTAGCGGCCGAAACAAGATCAACACCGAGTCTTATTATGGTTTCAACTTCCGATATCCCGCTTAGAGTTTTTGCCGTTAAGTTGTCCGAAATCTCGGCCCCAGCTGACATCGTTGAAGACACACAGAGAGAGAGAGAGAGAGAGAGAGTATGTGAAAGAACAGAAGTGATTGTGTTTGTTAATTAATGATATGACGACGTCTGAAGCAATAACTACAAAGAGAATAATAATTATCTATACGATGAAGAAGATAGCTCTGTGTTGTGTCAACGTCAAAAATATGGGACACGTGGCAAGTGGTTTTTTAAATTGAAAAAGGTCATTTATAAGAGTATTTTTTTTTTTAATGATATTTACATGCCATATCACAAAAAATATCCCTTAAAATTATTAATTGAAAAATGATAGACCATTAAACCCGAAGAAAATAACATCAAGCTTTAATCATTTTAGCTCTGTTTAATAATATTACGATTCAAAAATTTAGAAATCAAATAATAATTTATTTTAAAAAATCATTCTGGTCTTTTTTTTTTTTAAAGTATTTTGGTAGTCTATAAAAGTTTAAAATTTTAGTTGTTGATAAAATTTTATTTTGAAGAGAAATCACGATAAATAATTGTAATTTTTTTTTATCATTAATCGAACACTTTAAAATTATATTTTAATTAAAATATAATTTTGACTTATAGTCACGTATCTCAAATATTAACTGAAACGATTTAAATTGATCTAAATCGAGATTTAAAAGTCAATTTGAATTTGTTCGAAATTTTTCTAAAACCAACTCAACTGGTTGATGCTACGCTACGTCTTGGATGTGCAGCGCTAAATTTTATGGATGCATTTTCAATGTGTGACCAAATCAAAATGAATGAGGCTGGTTGACGGTTGCTTTTCGTTCCAGAGGTAATTTAAGAAACCTATTTTTTGAATAAACCTCCCCAAAATAGTGAATTTGTTTGGTTAGTTGGGAACCAAAACAAATTTGACAAGCAAACAAGAAATCATAGTGAAAACAAAGGATTAACGTGGTTCGGTGGAGAGTGACTCCAACTTACGTACACGGGAACAAAGAAAAGAAGTTTTTATTACTAACTCGGGTCAAACCAACCTGTTTTCTCTCTCTCTCACTAAGCTCTCGGAGCTCTCTTTTTACAAGTTATGAAAAAAATGTGTAAACTGCTAACCAAAGAGCCAACCCCTGAAATTGAGTCTTCAACCCCTTTATATAGGCTTCTGAACATACTGTTACACCAACTCATGACGTCAGCTC
Source organism: Zanthoxylum bungeanum (assembly GCA_019454045.1). Taxonomy (NCBI): domain Eukaryota; kingdom Viridiplantae; phylum Streptophyta; class Magnoliopsida; order Sapindales; family Rutaceae; genus Zanthoxylum; species Zanthoxylum bungeanum. Next base: position 259,383 of record SKCR01030519.1, read on the forward strand.
ATCACTGTCGCCCATACTCATTTCCGCAACTACTCTGCAAACAGTGACTCTGACCGTCTAACACAACCACCCTCTACTATCTGAAAAAACATTATTCTCATCTTTACCCTCTGTTACGCATTCTACCCATGTGACAGTCTGCATTTCAACCACTCTCATACTATTCTGTGTGTCAGGAGATAATCATATGCCCTGCTCCCATTGCATCAGCCTTCTGGAGGCTCAAACTCTCATGTAGGGATTACATCATTCATATATAAGCACAAGATACTGCAAACCTCACCTAGGTCCCCGGGTTGGCAGGCCGAGGTGATTGATGCTGGACCTTCATCCCCACTTCTTTCACAAGTCGGGTCATTAGTTATGGACCACGTCGGGTCAGACTTCAAGGATGTTCAAGTGCTGTCGAATCGGATATCTTCATCAGGTCGGGTTGGTATATCAACTTGGCCTCATCAGACAATACTACCATTGGGTGCCTTTCTTTACCTAGGGCTCGGGCCATTCATCTGATCTCTCATCCTCATAAGGAAATCAAACAATTTGTTAAGTGCAAACCTCGTTATACCTATATTCAGTCTTTTGAGTTCCTCGGGACTTAAAATCACTATCAACATCTGTCCATTATTTCTCGGTATCAACAAGTTTGTGAGTTGATGATTGGAAATATAATAAAGGTGTATATTGCACCTACGCCCTCGGTTTTTAACTTGTGAATATTAACACTACCACGTCCCTCGGGTCATGAAAGCACGTGTATCACCAAAAGATTCATTTTTCTTATGATGATTGCTTTTTCGTCGCGAGTCGAAAGGTCTTTCTAGGGCTTCCAACCGCCTCTAGGAAGTTGTGAAACCTTAATAGGCTTCCTTAGAGGCGCATCATATCTCTCTAGGGCTCTTTTTCGCTTTGTCTCCCGAGATTCCAGATGTCATGTTCTCATGGCTTGCGTGCCAAAACCAAAGACAGCTACGTCCCACCCAAATAGTAGTTTCAATCCCGACCTTTCATTTGAATTCAATGGCTGAGATCTCCCTTACACGTGTTACTGATCCCGTGCATTCACTCCAATCTGACGGTCGAAATTGGCATGAGTTGCCTATTTAAAGGCCATTGCACTTCTGAAGCTACCCATGGGCGAGTATTAGGACCACTATGAAGAGAAATGCTACCTTAAAGGGTATGTGTGTTGAAAAAAAAAAGAGAAAAAAAGAGAGAAAAAAAGACAAAAGAAATGAAAAGACAATCATACCATATTGAGCACAGAAAAAGCAATTGCAGAGCATAATTCAGACATTTAGGTTGGTTTGACCCATCGATCCCAATTTTTGAAACGAAATCATTGAGTTGGCTTACTTGGGAATCAAGCTATAAATGAACCCTCACACACACACACTTCGAGTCTGGCTTAGATCATTTATTCAAAAACTCGGATTTGAGTTGCATTGAGTGCTTTGAAGATTCTTTGGTCTCATTACTAGACATTCTTTGAGGACAATAACATGTATAACTATTGGGACTATTTCGTAGCCTGTAATGGGGTATGTTGATATGGAATGCCACACCACGTAGTCTACCTTGACCTAGTGCAAGCAATGGAGAGCAGAAACCTAAACCAGGTCTGGGGGCGACCAGTCTACCACCTCGCCAATAAGGGACATAACGGGATCTTGAGCCATGAGACCATAGAAAACTAAGCAATCACCAGAGTAGAATTGACAGGAGGAAACTATAAGCAGGCACAGGGGGAGACCAAAGACTTTTATATGCAAAGGGCACCAAAGAGTGCAAGGAAGGCCTAACCAAGGATAACATCGAGCCAAAAGGACAAAGGCGTAACCCATCGGAATAGGAAATACATCCATGCATACATGTCACATACATGCAATTTTTGTTTTGTGTTAGCAGGTTTTTTATTGAAAAAAAAAAAAAAGCAAAGACGAGCAAGCTGGGAATGACAACAAACCATCTCAATTCAGTAACGGTTCAAAAATGAACCATCTCAACTCAGTAACGGTTCAAAAATGAATCATCTCAAATCAAGTAACGGTTCGAAAATGAAACATCTCAATTCAGTAACGGTTCAAAAATGAATCATCTCAAATCAAGTAACGGTTCGAAAATGAACCATCTCTCATCAAGTAACGGTTCAAAAATGAACCATCTCAACTCAAGTAACGGTTCAAAAATGAACCATCTCAATTCAGTAACGGTTCAAAAATGAACCATCTCTCATCAAGTAACGGTTCAAAAATGAACCATCTCTCATCAAGTAACGGTTCAAAAATGAACCATCTCAACTCAAGTAACGGTTCAAAAATGAATCATCTCTCATCAAGTAACGGTTCGGGAATGAACCACCTCAATTGAGTAACGGTTCGGGAATGAACCATCTTTCATCAAGTAACGGTTTGGGAATAAACCAGGGGTCAAACACCTCACCACTAGATCAACTCAGTTCGAAGCATCTCGCAAAGCAGCAGGTAAGTGCGACAGCCGAAAAACCAAGTAAGTAAAAATACATGCATAACTTTGATAGGGTTGTCACTATCACACACTGCACAAGCCCTATCAAAGTGGGGGTGACTGTAGACACTGTATTTTTGCATAAAGCCCAATGATGAGCCTCGTATGGAGGCACTACCTGATAAGTTGCGAAAGTCACGGGAAACGAACGTCGGAAGAAAAAATTCAAAAATAAACACCTCGTCAAAATTTAATTCAATTGTTTAGCCTCGGGTTCGCTCAATTGATCTATGTTTTAAATATTAGCCTCGGCCCATATACCCAAGCCACACGCCCATATCACAAGACCCACAAACCCAAGCCCAATCTAAAATATTCAAATCACATTTAAAACATGCCAAATCCCCTTCCAAATTAAAAATATTTTGAATCTAATCCCCACAAAAAATACACAATATTCTTTCCCCAAATAAACTAATTAAATACATCTTTTTTTTTATTTATTTCCTTACAAGACAAAACCTATGCACAACCCTAACCCTAGCACACCATTATAAAAGACAACATATTCCAAACCCTAAGCTCCTCTCATTTTCCTTACACTCTGACTCCCTTCTTCACACTTCCTCTCTCACAGCAACAGCCCAATCACTCTCATTCTTCTTCTCTTAACCGACACAACCAAGCCAAACCTGACAGCCCTTAACCGACCAAGCCACAAACATAATCCACAGCCCCAAACCGACCAAATAATAACCCCCAAACCGACACAATACAACCCGTAAGTTAGGCCAAAACAGTGAACCAAAACAGTCCCAAAACAACGGAAACAACAAATAAAAATATCGAACCAGAGAACCAGAAAAGTGACGGAGCATTAACCCTTCCGGCGACGGTGTAACTCACTTCCGAGAAGCAACTTAAAAGTTAAGACCAGAGGGCACCCTTTACTACTTATCTTTTCAGTTATTCATTGTTGTTCACTCGCATGCATCATTACATTTCACGGCTATTTTTATTATGTTGGGTTAATGATTACGTGCTACCTCTCGCGGTATATCGGATGGAAACCCAGACATAAATTCTGTAACCGAATCCGAATGGATGGTAGTGCGGTCTGTACTTGGGATACAACTCCACGTACCGCTTGAGAAACTTTCATGCACGTGTTTTATTTTTTTTATTATTTAATTTTTGCGTTCATCCATTGTTTGTGTTTATTATTTCGTTATTTACTTACTGTATGCTATTTCATTCATTTACTTATGCATCGTTAATTAGTGCACATGGGCTAATCGCGTTGGATCAAAGGTCCCCCGTTTGAGGGAAATGCTTAAGGGCAGCCTTTACCACGATATTTTACCGCGCCGGACGAAGTACACTTGATTGGATGTGAAATACGTTTAATCGGACATACGAGGTCCCATATAGATGTCGGCCTTGGTCGCATCTCTTTTCTTATTTTGTTATTCGTTTCTTACTGTTTGTTTATTTATTTATGCATTATTATTTAGTGCGCATGGGCTAATCGCGTTGGATTAAAGGTCCCCCGTTTGAGGGAAATGCCTAAGGGCAGCCTTTACCATGATTTTTTACCGCGCCAGATGAGGTACACTGGATTGGATGTGAAATAAGTTCAATCGGGCATAGGAGGTCCCATATAGATGTCGGCCTTGGTCGCATCTCTTTTCTTATTTTGTTATTCATTTCTTACTATTTCTTTATTTATTTATGCATTGTTATTTAGTGCGCATGGGCTAATCGCGTTGGATTAAAGGTCCCTCGTTTGAGGAAAATACCTAAGGGCAACCTTTACCATGATATTTTGACGCGCCGAACGAAGTACACTTGATTGGATGTGAAATACGTTCAATCGGTCATACGAGGTCCTATACAGATGTCGGCCTTGGTCGCATCTCTTTTCTTATTTTGTTATTCGTTTCTTATTGTTTCTTTATTTATTTATGCATTGTTATTTAATGCGCATGGGCTAATCACGTTGGATTAAAGGTCCCCCATTTGAGGGAAATGCCTGAGGGAGCCTTTACCACGATATTTTCCCGTGCCGAACAAAGTACACTTGATTGGATGTGAAATACGTTCAATCGGGCATATGAGGTCCCATATAGATGTCGGCCAAGTATCTTGGTCGCATCTCTTTTATTATTCTGTTATTTACTTCCTGTATGTTATTCTGTTTATTTACTTATGCATTGTTATTAAGTGCGCATGGGCTAATTACGTCGGATTAAAGGTCTCATATTTAAAGGAAATGCCTAAGGGCAGCCTTTACCACGATATTTTACCGCGCCGGACAAGGTATGATTGGTTGGATGTGGAGTACGTCCAATCGGGCATACGCGATCCCATATAGATGCCGGTCAAGTCTCTGGGTCGTATCTCTTTTCTTTTAATTTCGTTATTCACTTTTTTGTTTGTTATTTTTCATTTGTCGCTTCTTGTTCATTCTCTGTTAATGCTTGAGTGTTGCCTCTCGTGGTCTATCGGATGGAAACCCATACATAAATTCCGTAGCTGAATCCGAATGGACGGTAGTGCGGTCTGTACTTGGGATATAACTCCATGTACCGCTTGAGAAACATTCACGCACGTGTTTATGTCATTTTAGATACCACTTTGGTAATCTTCGTTCGAACGCGCTTCTGAACGCTACTCGAACGCATGCATTTTGTTTTACCATGCATCATATCCCACACCGTTCGAATGCGTTTCTGAACGCTACACTAACGCGCATACAATGGACATACCTTTCTTCATCATATTTTATGCATGTCTGCATCTTTGGTTATTTCTTTTGCAATCATGTACTTAATTATCTCTCTTTATTATTAATGCTTTTACTGTTATTATTATCTACATTATCACGTTTCTTTGTTTAATATAGTTGTGGAATCATGCATTTGTTTTCATCTTTATTCATGTCTATGGGTGTGCAAAGTTGTGTGTTATTTGAATTATCTTGCATGTGTTGCATAAGACTTGATTACATTATTGCGTAAATCCGTTCATTACAATTGGCATAAGTAAGGGACCATTCTGAACCAAATAGTTTGAGGACTTCCCTTGCGAGGGGTGAGTGCGGCCTTAAATCATTTCCCAGTTCACAGTGGGTGGCGACTCCTTTATTCTCCGATTTAGTACCCCACGGGCTACTCCGTACTCCCGATGGGCCGCGAGCCCGGACAGCGTCGCCGTATACCTCTGTACCATGTTTACAACTTCATACCCCTTTTTTACCACTTCATCTTCTCCAAAGAATCATCAGAGCTCCTCTGCTTTCTGCAATCCTCCGACCTTCAACACTTTCATGAGTTCCCCGGCATACTCTTTAGTTTTCTCAAGTAAGTCTTCCTCTGCATATTTTTTTTTTTTTTTTTGCTTTTTTACTTGCAATAATGGTGACAGCTTGCATATGTTGACTGTTTGTGTTCTTATTGCTTGTTCTGGGATGATAATGAAAACATGGGGGATGGGTTACCTTGTGTGGATATATCTGTTTGTTGGTGTGTATAAGCTGGTGTTTTCTATGGGTTTTCAGATTGGGTTTGTTTTTGTTTGTGCTTTTGAGGATTTACTGTTTTGTCATTTCTATGGCACTTAGAGTTTTTTTTTTAAGGTTAGCCATTTGATAGGGATGATGACACAATGACCCTAATTTCAGTGTAAACTTCACTAACCATAAATAATTCTAACTGTGGACTAACTTTCCACCTCGGGTCTTATTATGACAGAAATGTCAGACTTAGGGTCTTCCTCCTCTATTCCCCTCGATCCCCTCCATACTGCCTTGCCAACTCACACGATTGTACACAGCTCGAGATCTGAAAGTCCCAATGATTATGACATAACTTCATCCATTTCTGAAGATGAGGACCCATCTTACCATAAGAAGGTCCTCCGGCCCGAGCCAAACCATACCCGATTGGAATTCAAGAACCTCGACATGGAATGGGCTTCAAAAATTATAGAGGCCGATCTAGAGTAGTTGAGAGAAAGATTCAACATTCCTGAGGATATCAATTTGATTGTCCCGAGGGAATGGAGCCAGGATAGCCGACCTGGCGACGACGCCGTGGAATTATGCACGGCCTTCTTCGATATGGGATTACGCCTGCCCATTCAAAATTACTTTGCAAAGATACTACTGCCATGTACATAGCCCCCGTGTCAGCTAAACCTAAATAGTTGGAGGATATTGGTCGAGCCGGGCTGGGAGAGCCGACCTTCTCAGAGCTGAAAAGGCTATATCGAATGAATGTCAACCTAAAAGAGTACAAGGGTTGGTATTACCTTTCGGCCCATGCCGATGTCCCCCACATCATTACCAACCTCCCAGCCACCAAGAAAAAAATTTAAAGACAAGTTGTTTTTGGTTGTGGGCCCTTGGGGAAAACACCAATGGGTTGATGGTGAACGCGTCAGAATCCTCAACATCTTCTCGAATGGAGGTAATGACCCAACCTCTATTTCCCTTCTGACTTATCTTAACAGCTTACTAATCTCCGAGTCTCTTTACAGCTTGTTGGGAGATCTCTCAAAAGTCCATCATGAGACCCGTGCAAAGGTAAAGATGGCGACATCATTCGGAGGCCACTATAGGGATCTTGTCAATCCATATGCCCTTGCCCACTCGGGCCTCATCCCGAGCACTCCACCACCCCAGTCCCAGCAGACTGGTTGGTTCTGACTGACCTACTAACCTTATGTTTTGCTGTTTTGCCATTTTCTCTGTTGTTTTGCCCATTTCTATATTCTAACTTTTTTTTTACATGAATGTTTTGTTTCAAAACCATGTCCAAATTGCTCGGGAGTTAGAGCGGGCTTCCCATGGCGGGTCTAGCAGCGTCTGTTCTCGAGTCATAACCTTGATTTCGTCAAAGACCAGGCAAAAATCAGCACATACAGCTGCTTCATCAGCCGGGCCTTCAACTGCCCATAAACAGCCCTAATACCGATCCCTTCAGTCCACCCTTCAAGTGCTCCGCCACCAACCCAAATCACAAGCACTTCCCAACCGTCCCAAGTTACACTTGCTACCTCCCGGCCACCAAAATGATGCTTCCACCAGGTCAGGGCAAGGAGACCGAGGAGTATGCAGAGAGGGTTCCCAATAGGAAAAAGGTAGGCTAAAAAGGTAAAGCCCCAACAGCCCCTCCCCAAGCTAGAGAGGGTGCCCCGCTGCTGGGGATTAATAATTTTTCTGATGATGTGAGGGACAAGGTGGCCTACCTCCTCCCGACCTTCAATTATGTAGCTCAGATCGTGAGCTTGTAGTAGGCCACGGTTTATGAGGAAATCTCGTCTGAGGACATCATTAGCAGGACCTACCGATTTCATGCAAAGGTAACTAGACTTCTTCGTTGTACTTACATTTTTCCATTTTCTATACTAACCTCATCTTCTATGATGCAGATGGCCTATCTCTTGGCCACCAATAAAGATTTTTTGATGAGCACCCTTTCCAATGGGGGTCAGGCTCAAAGGTTTCAAAGTCGCTTGACCGAGAAGGAGCAAGAGCTGTCGAAACATCTAGAGGAAGCTAAGACAGAGAATCATGGCTCAAGATAGAGAATCAATGCCTCAAACAATCTGAGGACCCTATTAAGGCTGAGGTTGCTTCCCTCCACATAGCTTCAGAAATAACAAAGAAAGAGAGGGACAAGACCAGGTCCGAGGTTACCTAGAAGGTAGATGAATAAAAACTCCAGCCGTGGTGAACTATTATGGCCGAGAGTAAGTTTGAAGAAAAAATGAATCAACTGGAGAAGGCTCGAGATGAGCAGGCCAAGCTTTAAGATGATCTGAAGAGGATAAGTGTTGAGTTGTCTGGCCGTCTGGAGGATGCCAAACAGAAGGCCAAAATAGAAGGGTTGGCCGAATGTATTTAGGTGTTCGACCTAACCCAGTCCGGCCTGGATTTGGAGATTATTCCCAAGATTCTGAAGGTGTCCAATGGGGAAATGACATAAAAGGAGGCCTTCGAATTTACTCCAGAAGACCCCGACGCCATCTCAGACCCAGAGCCATTATCCAATGTGCATTACACTCAAGGGGATCTTGGGCCCTCATCATTTGCTGCTGCTCATTTTAAGGAGGCTCTTGCCCATTCCTCATCAACTGTTGCTCATTCTGTTGAGGCTCTTGGCCCTTCCTCATCTATTACTACTGAAGATACTTCCGGCTCGTCAGCTTGATTCTGCCTCTCTTTTCTCATTTTTTTGTGTATGGGTTACCCCGAGGGGGTCCATTGTAAAAACTCTTGAATGAATGAACATAATTTTTGTATTTACATTTCTCTTTCTGAAGCACACACTAGTCAATGACCTGATCTAGGGTAGCTTCCATTTTACCATGATGACTTGATCAAATTGGATCAACTCTTAGTAAAATTAATCAAAGTTAACCCAGTCATTCCCCTAAGGGATCTCACCACTAGCAGACATTAATGTCTGAGGCCCACATAACACAATTCCACTCTTAGGATGTTTTACTTAGAAAATTCATCATTCTTCAAATAGAGCCGCATTCTGCTTAACCCATATCCACATTCATGCCAACAAGCATAACAAGGCCTCGGTGGGACGTAACCTGACCCCGAGCCAACATAATCACTTGGCCACAAGAGAAAGTTCCCTCATTGTATCATTCAACACTTGGCCATGGGGGAGAAACTTCAACCCATGCCGACAAACACAACAGGGACTCAGTGGGACATCACTTGACCCCAAGCCAATGCAATCACTTGGATACAGATGGTCCCTCCTTGTGTCATCCAACACTTGGCCATGAGGGAGAAACTCCAACCCAATGCAAATAAACACGATAAGGCCTCAGTGGGACATAACCTGACCTCGAGCTGATACAATCACTTGGCCACAATGGAATGTTCCCTCATTGTGCCATTCAACACTTGGCCATGAGGGATAAACTCCAACCCCATGCCAAAAAACACAACAGGGCCTTGGTGGGACATAAACTGGCCCCGAGCTGATGCAATCACTTGGCCACAATGGAATGTTCATTCTTTGTGTCATTCAACTTTTGGCCGTATGGGAGAAACTCCAACCTCATGCTAACAAACACGATAAGGCCTCGGTGGGACATAATCTGACCCCGAGCTAATATAATTACTTGGCTACAAGGGAATGGTCCCTCATTGTGTCATTCAACATTTGGCCATGATGGAGAAACCCCCACCCTATTCCAACAAACACGATAAGGCCTCGATGGGACATAACCCGACCCCGAGCCGATACAATCATTTGGCCACAAAGGAAAGTTCCTTTCTTTTGCCATTCAACATTTGTCCCTATGGGAGAAACTCCAACCTCATCCTAACAAACACCACAAGGCTTCAGTGGGACATAACCCTACCCCAACCGATACAATCACTTGGCCACAAGGGAATGTTCCCTCATTGTGTCATTCAACACTTGGCCATGAGGGAGAAACTCTAACCTCATGCCAACAAACACAAAAAGGCTTTGGTGGGATATAACCCGATCCCGATCCGATACAATCACTTGGCCACAAGGGAACGTTCCATCTTTGTGCCATTCAACACTTGACTTTAGGGGCGAAACTCCAACCCTATGTCAATAAACATAACAAAGCCTCACTGGGACATAACCCAACCCCAAGCCGATACAATAACTTTTCCACAAGGGAATATTCCCTTATTGTGTCATTCAACTCTTATTCATGGGGGGAAAACTCCAACCCCATGCCAATAAACACGATAAGGCCTCGGTGGGACTGTTGGGGTAGGCGCAGCGGAAAGGCGCGATGGAAGGCAAAAATGGTTTTTAAACATTTTAAAATTTTTCGAACGAATTAATTAATACCAAATATTTTTAATTCACTCAAATAAGTTTAAATATATTATTGTAAGCATTGCATTTTTGCATATAAATCTCGATGATGAGTCTCATTTGGAGGCACTACCTTTTAAGTCGCGGAAGCCGCGGGAAACGGACGTCGGAAGGGAAAAGATAGAAATCAATACTTTGTCGAATTTGACTCGCTTGTTTAGCTTCGGGCTCACTGGCGGACCTCCGTTTTAAAGCACCTTTAGCCTAAAAAACCCGCAAACCTTTTAACCTTGGCCCAAACTCAGTCACCAAACCAACACAACACCTAACCCGCCAAGACAAGCCCACACCTAAGGCCCTCAAAATACAACCCAATTGAATTAAATATTAATAAATAATATACCAAACTAAATAAAATATTAAATCATATACCAAATTAAAATCAATCAACAAAATATTATTCCTAATTAAAAATATTGTATTCCTAACTTAACAAATATTATGCCTAAACAACACAAATTAAATATATCCCTACCTAAATTAAACTAAATCAAATCCAAATTAAAATCAAATTTTAATAAATCACTCACAAATTTAATATAATTCCCACCAAAAAATAAATATCATTGCCTAAACTATTTAAATCAAATACCACACATGCATCAATAATTGATTTTGTTTCATTTCAAAAACCATGCAAACCCTAATGCCTTCACACCTCTACCCTCTCACTATAAAAATAGCACAAAACCAACCCTATTGCTCCTCTCTCTCCCTCACGGCCAAAAAAGAATAACAAAACAAAAACCCTAAGGCTTCTCTGATTCAATATTCACGGCACCACTCTCCCTCATCAAAAAAAAACCCTAATCACACAGACTACCTTCAGCTCATCTCTCGCAACCCTCTCCTCTCTCTTGCCCCTCCACTTACAGCCTTATGCCACTAGCCACAGACCAAATAACCCATAAAAGCCTCACGCCCAGCACACCACGCAAACCTCACGCACTCACACTCATCAAGCCATAGACTTCACAAACACCAAGCCTTCAACGTAAACTACAACCACGCAGCACCCTCCATCACATAGCACCCTATTGCATCTCTCAAAGCTACACACCTTCCACTCACTTAGCTAACATCCACGCCAAGAGCCCCTCACAGCCCATTCACGCAAAGAAGCCACGCACACACTCACAGTGCACGTAAGCCATATTCCCTCAATTCAAAGCTACCTTAATTGACACAAATAAACATTGCCAAGCCACCTTAACGCACACTGCACCCTCACCGACTAATCTTTCACAAACAAATAGCCCACACAGTCCCGCAAAGCAGCCCTAGAAAACAACCTCCATACAGTCCACAAAACTACCGAGAAAACCCCTCACTGCACTGCCCAGTTCTACCGCATAAATAAGCCTGAAAACTGCCCAGAAATTGTCTCAAATCTGTCCTGAAACATTCCAGAATTCGCCCCCAAAACTGCACCAAAAACAGTCCCCAAAACTGCACAAAATAACCCCAAAACAGTCCTTTAACACACCTGAAGCAGTGACCAGAAAACAGCAGCAAAACGGAGTCAAAACAGTAGCGAAACAGCGAAGAAAGACATAGACTAGTGAACCAGAAAAGTTGCGGAGTGATAGCCCTTCCGACGGACTTGTAACGCGCTTCCGAAAGTCGACATAAAAGGTTAGACCTGAGGGTATTTTTCACATCAATTTTCATTCATATTTTTATTGTTTACTGAGTTTCGTTTGCATGATTATTATGGAGTGATGTATGTTGTGTCCCTTGAATAAAATGAAAAATGTGTCACCTCTCGTGGTATATAGGATGGAAACCCTGACATAAATTTCATAGCCGATTCCAAATGGACGGTAGTATGATCTGTACTTGGGATACAACTCCACGTACCACTTGAGTAAACGGCGCATATTTTGTTTTATGTCATTTTGATGTGTTTATTATTCGTTATTTAATTTCCGCATGTTATTTGTTTATGTAATGATGTGATCGAGCGCGCATGGGCTTAGTAAGTTGGATTAAAGGTCCCCTATTTTGAGGGGTTAAAATCCTTTACCACGATGCTTTGTCGCGCGGGTTGATGTATATTCGGTTGAATGTAAGATGTGTTCAATCGAGTATACGAAGTCTGATGCTGTTGTCTTTATTTTTATATGCATGATGCGATCGAGCGCATGGGCTTAGTAAGTTGGATTAAAGGTCCCTTATTTTGAGGGGTTAAAACCATTTACCACGATGCTTTGCCGCGCCGATTGATGTATATTCGGTTGAACGTAAGATGTGTTCAATCGGGTATACGAAGTCTGATATTATTGCCTTTATTTTTTATATGCATGATGTGATCGAGCGCATTGGGCTTAGTAAGTTGGATTAAAGGTCCTCTATTTTGAGGGGTTAAAATCATTTACCACGATTCTTTGCCGCGCCGGTTGATGTATATTCAGTTGAATGTAAGATGTGTTCAATCGGGTATACGAAGTCCGATATTATTGTCTTTATTTTTTATATGCATTATGTGATCGAGCGCATGGGCTTAGTAAGTTGGATTAAAGTTCCCCTATTCTGAGGGGTTAAAATCCTTTACCACGATGCTTTGCCGCGTCGGTTGATGTATATTCGGTTGAATGTAAGATATGTTCAATCGGGTACACGAAGTCCGATATTGTTATCTTTATCTTTGTACGCATTGTAATGAAAAACGCATGGGCTTATGGTGTTGGACTAAAAGGTTCTCTATTTGGGGGAAGGAAAGCCTAAAAGGCTACCTTTACCATGATATTTGACGCGTCTTTCATCTATTGATTGCATCATCTATCCTTGTCTTGGCTCGATCTATTATCATTGGTGTACCCATATTATGATAGCATTTGGGCATTATTTCTCGTGGTATATAGGATGGAAACCCGGACATAAATTTCATAGCTGATTCCGAATGGACGGTAGTATGATCTGTACTCGGGATACAATTCCACGTACCACTTGGAAAAAGGCCCATGTGTGTGTTCGTGTCAATTCTAGATATCTTTTTTGCATCACATCACGACATGTCTATTTTAGCATATAGTTGTCTCTTTTTACCTTATGCATTTGTATTACCTCTTTATTTATCTATTTCCATCATACGCTTAATTGTCTTTCCTTAATATGCATGCTTGTATGAATGTTATTTGTTTGCGCTTCTGTGTCTACCAATGTGAAATTGTATGCTTTCCGTATGTCAATTTATCTTTATGCATGAATTTGGACATAGATTGTATGCAAATAGGTTGTATGCAAAATATGAAAATGTGTTATATGTAAACTTAGATATGAGCTTTGTACCTATGTATGCAAACTTAGGAATAAATTATCCTTGGAAATATGTTGCTTAGGCTTGGTAAGATTATTGCACAAATCATTTTATTACAAGTGGCATAAGTAAGGGACTATTCCGAACCCAACGGTTTGAGGTCTTCCCTTGCGAGGGGTGAGTGCGACCTTAAATCTTTGTCCCGGTTCACACCGGGTGGCGACTCCATTATTCTCCGGTTTAATCCTCCACGAGCTATTCCGTACTCCCAACCGGGCCGCGAGCCCGAAACAGCATGCGTTGCCCAGTCTGTGTTCCCACAATTATCTATTAACATTTAATAACGTACTATATTGCGTTGCACGATGAATTATTTTACGAAATAGTTTTCAACAAATACTACGTGAAATGGGCAAACGGTCAAACCAGTTGACCAACAGCTGAGCCGGGGCAACCCAGTCACTCGGACAGTGTTCGGTCAACTCTTGGGTTGCCCGAATAGTGCCCAGTTCACTGGGTTCACAGCCGCGACACGGCGAGCTCGTCTCGACGCGAATTTAACCATGCATGTTGAAGTTCATAATGAATTAGGAATACGCCGGTGGGAGTGAGCCAAGAATCAAATTCATGCCCAATGTCTCATTCAACTGAAATTCAAACTTTCAAAGATGCTCAATGAGATCCATCATGTGCAGGACATGTAGACTTACTGGCTTGCCAACAGCCAAATGAGCGTGGAACAATTCCACAGAGATTCTATACACCAGGGTCTGCTTCTGGTTTAGAAATAGCTCTCGAAGCTGAGTTATAATGCTATAGGAGTCAGACGTATCAGCATATTGCCTCTTTAGATCAGGAGACAAAGAACAGGGAATGAATGATCTGACTCTCAGATCATCATCCTTCCATTTCTCAAATACCTCCATCTCTTTAGGTAAGGACTCCGGTGCAATATCCAGCGACACTGGATTATAACCCAACTTCTCTGATCTCAAGACTATCTTAAGATCTAATTCCCATTCACTAAAGTTCTCATGACTAGTCAGTTTATTCGCGTCCAAGACACGTGTAAAAGGAATAGAAGTAGTAGCTGCCATCACAAACTTAACAAAAGAAATGGGAATTAGTAGACAAGAGTAATTTCATCAATATCACAAAACATCGAACATATCATGGATTTTTAATATAAGGATGCCCTCCCACTATTTTACATAAATTAATAATCCCCAAATAAAATACGAGAATTCAATAATTAAATTAAATTCTATAGCATGAAGTAGACCTCACAAATATATTTACACACAGCTTTGGCACATTGTGCCCCAATATATTGAAAGTAAATAACAATTATCAATCACATCCAATGTGACTCTTTAAAAATAGGTCCTGAACCGTTTCCAATCCTTACTGCTTTGGCATCTATTGGATGGGGCGTATTCAAGACAATACTCGTCAATATACATATCCAAGTGTAGGCACTATATTTTTGCATATAAGTCCCGATGATGAGTCTCACATGGAGGCACTACCTTTAAGTTGTGGAAGTCGCGGGAAACGGACGTCGGAAGGAAAGAGTCAGAAATCAATACCTTGTTGGATTTAATTCGCTTGCTTAGCTTCGGGTTTGCTTGTTGGACCTCTGTTTTAAAACACATCCTTAGCCCAAACCCCCGCAAGTCACACACCGAGCCCACACACCAAGCCCACCAAAATAAGCCAAGCCCACGCCCAAGAGACCAAAGCCACGCCTAAACATATCCAAAATAACAAAATCACACATTAAACACATGCTAAAATCAAGACAAATCACCTTCCCTAATTAAAAGATTCAAATCAAATATCATCAAACTCTTTCCTAATTAAATTAAATCATATCCATAATCAAAAGAGAAGAAATCAAATCAAATTAAATCACATCCCTAATTAAATAGATTTTTCCTTATCACATACTAATTAAGAAGATACCCCCCATAATTACAAAATCCTTTCCCTATTCACACAAGGTAAACCCCAACCTTTGCCTATAAAAAGAAGCCAAAACCCACCTTAGAAGCCCTGGCTCATCCTCACCAAAACACAAAGAAAACAACCTAGCTCATTCACGCATTAGCCCCCTGAAATTACCATAGTCTATTCGCACAACACCATCACCAAGAATCCATGCATTGCTGTACCATAAGCCCCTGACCTTCAACGCAAAAACCATTCATTCAGCCCTCAAACTCACACCTAATAACAGCCCTCACCTCAGCCAACTCACACACCAATAACAGCCTTCACAGCAGCCCTGATCCACGCCTAATAACAGCCCTCACAGCAGCCAACTCACACGCCAATAACAGCCTTCACAACAGCCCTAATCCACGCCTAATAACAGCCCTCAGAGCAAACAAATCAACCTCAACTTCTCACCTAGTCAGCCCTCTTCACCGACACAAACAGCAACCAGTAAGTCCTCACAACCGCCTCTACTTCACACAAACAAAAACCCTTCATTCAGCCCCTGACCACCGAAAAAACACCCCCTGAAACACAGCCCTAATTCACGCACCAACAACCTTAAACGGCAGCCCAAATAGTGAAAATCGCAACCCCTAATACCCTCAAAAATGAAAAAACAGTCCCTTATTACCGCAAAGATATTAACCGGAAAATACAGTGAAAACAGCAGTGAAAGAGAGTAAAATAGCAGCCCAAACAGCGAAACAGCGAAGGAAAACATTGAACCAGTGAACCGGAGGAGTTGCAGAGCATCAACCCTTCCGACAGACGTGTAACGCACTTCCGAAAGACGACTTAAGAGGTTAGACCTGAGGGCACCCCTTTTATTTATTCTCTTTTTATTTTATTTTTATCTTAATTTACTTCGCATGGGTATTGTTGGTGGTGTATGATATGACTTTCGGATGAATGGAATATGTGTTCTCTCTTGCGGTGTATCGGATGAAAACCTGGACATAAATTCCGTAGCCGAATCCGAATGGACGGTAGTGCGGTCTGCACTCGAGATACAATGCCACGCACCGCTTGAGAGACACAAATATTTCATTTCATCCAACCTTGTGTTTGAGCATGATTTAGTCGTTAGTATGTTATTTATTTTTAATCATGAATTAGTCGTTAGTATGTTATTTATTTTTAAGCATGAATTAGTCGTTTGTATGTTATTTATTTTTAAGCATGACTTAGTGTTTAGTATCTTCCTTTTTATGCATGATTTAGGTGTTTATGTGATTAGAGGTATCGTTTTTGTTATTCCGTTCGAAAGCGTTATCAAACGCTATATGAACGTATGCATTTTGCCTCGTCCCGTTCGAACGCGTTATCAAACGCTACTCGAACGCGTGCATTCTATTTACCATTCGAACGTGTTATAAAACGCTTATCGAATGCGTGCATTTTGTTTACCGTTCGAATGCTACACGAACGCGCAGGCACTGGACAGATTCCTTCATCATGTTTTGCATGTTTATTTCCTTAGTTATTTCTTTCCCTATCATATGCTTAGTTAGCTCGTTTTAATGTTTATGCTTTTACCGTCATTGTTTTTAAACCTTTCCGTATTTATTTATCTAGTATGTTCATGAAATTGTGTGCTTACCGTTATTTCAACTTACTTTTATGCATGCAAACTTAGATAAAGGAAGTATGCAAATTTAGACATAGGTAGTATGCAAACTTAGATGTAGGTTGTTGTTGCGTAGATTAGGTTAGATTATTGCACAAATCCATTCATTACAAGTGGCATAGGTAAGGGACCATTCCAAACCCAACGGTTTGAGGTCTTCCCTCGCGAGGGGTGAGTGCGGCCTTAAATCATTTTCCCAATTCACACTGGGTGGCGACTCCATTATTTATCCGGTTTAGTTCCCCCGTGGGCTACTCCGTACTCCTGACTAGGCCGCGAACTTGGAACAGCGTCGCCCATTTCTGTGTCCTACAGTCTGACGACTCCACGGGGATAGAGAATCGGCCCTGAATAATGTCTTGTAATGTTTGTGATTTGTGCTTTAGTTAACCGTGTCTACAGTGGGTTGAAGGGGTTAATCAAAGGCATTATTAAGGCTCGGTGATGGTTTGGTGTCTTCCTTTATTCACTACATTTTTATAAGGAAAAGTCGTGAAGGCACCTAGATAATCATTTACTCGAAGCTTACTGTGATGGACTAATTTGGAGGACTTGTTGTTTATTCCTGTCACCAAGGCGATAAGAGCCTAATAGGCTTGGGTATTTAAGAGAGTTCGCTCCACCCTCCCTCTGGGGAATCTACAATAGGAAATCCATTTGACAGTCAGTCATACACCATAACTCGTTGGCACATACCTTAAGGTATAAAAAATGTGCGCTCACTTGGTCGCTCGAACCCTTGAGTGGGGAGTCCTAGTTGTGGGCAATCCTTCGCCGGCGAGAGCCTTTGTCTATACCCCCAAAACTCACATGTGAACCATAGTTATATGACCAATAGAAATTACTCATTTATGCTTGCATTTAGGACCATCGTCATTTGGATTCAGTTGGACTTTTTGTCATGAAGTATGGACTTGTTGGGCCATTTAAACTGGGACGAGCCCGTGCTTTATGGAAATTGGGTCAAAAGCTTCTAAAATGTCGATGGGCCACTTTATGTTTAGGACTTTTATCATTTGAAGTTGTTTAGCCATGTTATCGCAAAAGTGTAAACCTGTTGGGCCTTTTCAACTGGGAAAAGTTTGCACTGCGCAATAGTATGATTGAATTCTTTAAAATGATAATGGGCCGACTTATATTTTCCATACATCGCACGTATCTCATGTATCTCATGCATACACACATCATGTTAACCTCTGTAACTTAAGAGCCATCATAGATACCCGTTGGGTTAGGGAAGAGGGAAGACTCGTCAAAAGGCCACTAGCAAACAAGAATGAATCAGAGAACGAGGTATCCCGTATGGATCAGCTGGAAAAACAGTCTCACTAAGGTTACCGAGCAACTGCAAACTTTGACTACTGCTATGGCTAATACGGTTGTGCCCCGTGTCGGGGGAAACTCTGAGAATGAGAGAGTGTGAGGACCCTCCGAACAAGCTGAATGATGATATCCATGTCTTCAATGATGATATGACAGAGTATACCGTAGGAAGGATAGCCGGGGGTCTCAGGCTGAATTACAGAAACTCTGAGATCAGGTCGAGTCTGTTACTCATAAAATGAGGGTCAAACATGAAGATCTGCTAGACTATGAGGCAATGACGTTTGAGGAACAGTTGCCGGCTCATTTCAAAATGCCTGACATAGCCAAATTTAATGGGAACGGGGATCCGGGGGTCCATCTCAGGCAATATGTCTATGTGATGAGTTTAATGGGTTTGTCGAAACGTCAAGTCCAGAAAATGTTTGGGATGTAGCTTGAAGGGGCACCCGTGGTATGGTACCACAGCCTCGAGAAGAAGGTCAAGGATGACTGGCGGGCGTTGGCAGAGGCCTTTCTGGCTCAGTACGTAACGGATTTGGAGATCGACTTGTCACTCTGCGACTTGGAGAACACCAAGCAGAAGCCGGAGGAGAGCTTCAAGGAGTATGTGGATCGCTGGAGAAGCCAGCTTCTGAGAATGCAGACTCGGCCCTCGGGAATGACCAAATCAAAATGATCATCAAGGGCACCAAGCCCTCCATCTATGGCAAGCTGAGGATGATGACCTCCATGATTACAGATTTTCGACAGTTGAGGGAGACTGTCATGGATATCGAGGAGGAGGAAGCCGAGAACAAGAAGTTTTATGGCCTGAATAGGAGGACTTTTGGGGGGCAGTCTAAGACCAAGCCCGCTACTGCCGAGGTTGCTGCCATCAGGAACTGACATTTCTCTAACATGGGTAAGTCTTTGTCTAAGGTGCTTGAGAAGCTGAAGGTGCTAGGACTCCTAGAACCCTTAGAGCCTAAACCACTTCCAGATCCTATACCACCCAACCTTGACATAAGCATGTATTGTCACTTCCATCAGAGGAGAGGCCACGAAACTAACAACTGCACCCGCCTTAGGCATGAAATCCAAAACCACATTGATGCCCATAAAATACCTGATCCTGAGAAAGAATAACCCAACACACACCGGAACCCCCTACCGAATTATCACTCTGTCCCACCGCCTACCTACATGATCAACTCCGGCCTACCCGATACCTTTGTCCTCCAAAATCTCAGCCACCAAACTTCTCACATATGAATAAGGGAGAGCAACAGTGAAGAACATTAGGCCAAAGTAGAAGGCAATGATGTAAACGATGAAGTCATTTTCCTAGTTTATCTAATCCTGCATTTTTCCTCAATGGTTAAAACATAAGTCCAATGATGAAAATATTTGCTTTAGGGTGAAACCTTAGAAACGATAAGTGCGAGATGTACTCTCATCCGGGATTCTGAGTGGTTGATCTCGGCTAGGCTCGCGAGCACTTGATTACGGGATCTTAGCAGTGGAAGCCTGAGTGGCCGGCAAAATGACTAGTTGAAGAGATGGTGGATCAGTGAAGGACCGTTTGCCTGGATGTCCATCCTGGTTTACTTATGCTACGATAAATGATATGGTTCGAAATGAAGAAAAGTCTCTGAAAAGAAAAAAAGAAAAAAAAAATAGACCACCTATAACCGATAAGCGTGAAGCTACCCATGGGCGAGTATTAGGACCACCATGAGGAGAAATGCTACCTTAAATGGTAGGTGTGCTGAAAAAAAAAAGAAAAGAAGAAAAAGAAAAAAAAAGACAAAAATAAAAAGAAAGTTCAAAATGAAAAGAAAGAAAAGATAGAGACAAAAGAAAAAAGAAGAAAACCATATCATGTTGAGTACGAGGAAGTAAGAACAGCAGATGATCAAAACATCTAGGTTGGTTTGACCCATTGATCCCAATTCTTCAAGAAAAAATCATCGGGTTGGCTTACTGAAGGATTAAGTCGCGAAAGAGCCTTGGCACACACACACTAGGAGTCTAGTTCAGATCACTCATGCAGACGATCAGATTTGAGTATATTGAAGGTTCTTTGGGTTCGACGCGAAGCATCCGTTGAGGAAAAAAATATGTTTAGCTATCAAGACTATCTCGTGAGAGGCAATACAGCATGTTGATATGCAACATCACATCAGTATCAGTTTGGGCGCGAGGCCCACATCAGTATCAGTTTTGGGATGAGTCCCAGGGTTGAGGCCCACATCAGCATCGGTATCAGTTTTAGGGATGAGTCCCAGGGTCGAGGCCCAGATCATCATCAGTTTTGGAACGTCACATCACATGATCTACTTTGGCCCAGTGCAAGCAACGAAGAGCAAAAAGCTAAATCGAGTATGGGGCGACCAGTCAACTACCCCGTGAATAAGGGATTTATCGAGAACTTGAGCAATGAGACTAAAGGAAACTGAGCAATCACCAAGAGAGAATCGACAGAAAAGAACTATGAGCATGCCCAGGGGGCGACCAAAGACTTTTGCAGGAAAATGGCACCAAGGAGCACAAGGAAGGCCTAACCCATCGGAATAGGAAACATATACATGCATATATGCATACATATCACATACATGCAATTTTTGTTTTGTATTCGCAGGTTTGTAGCGGCAAAGATCATATCATCAAGTAATGGTTCAAAAATGAGCTACATTCTCGCATAGCACGGTTCAGAAATGGACCACAACAGATGCTGAAAATGGCGCTCCAAAATGGAGCACACACAACAAGATGCCGAAAATGGCGCTCCAAAATGGAGCACACACAACAAGATGCCGAAAATGGCACTCCAAAAATGGAGCACGCACAACAGATGTCGAAAATGGCACTCTAAAATGGAGCACACACGACATATGCCAAAAATGGCACTCCAAAAATGGAGCACACACGACAGATGCCGAAAATGGCGCTCCTAAAATATAGCACAGTCCGAAAATGGACCACTGGATCAACTCAGTTCGAAGCAGCAGGCAAGTCAGATGGCAGCTGGCGAGCCAGATAAGTAAAAATGCATTGCATAACTTTGATAAGATTTTCATTGTCACACACTGCACAAGTCCCATCAAAGTGGGGGCTACTGTAGGCACTGCATTTTTGCATATAAGTCCGATGATGAGTCTCACATGGAGGCACTACCTTTTAAGTTGTGGAAGTCGCGGAAAACGGACGTCGGAAGGGAAGAGTCAGAAATCAATACCTTGTTGGATTTAATTCGCTTGCTTAGCTTCAGGTTTACTTGTTGGACCTCTGTTTTAAAACACATCCTTAGCCCAAACCCCCGCAAGTCACACCACCGAGCCCACACACCACCAAGCACACCAAAATAAGCCAAGCCCACGGCCAAGAGACCAAAGCCACGCCCCCAAACATATCCAAAATAAAAAAATCACACATTAAAACACATGCTAAAATCAAGACAAATCACCTTCCCTAATTAAAAGATTCAAATCAAATCTCATCAAACACTTTCCTAATTCAATTAAATCATATCCCTAATCAAAAGAGAAGAAATCAAATCAAATTAAATCACATCCCTAATAGATTTTTCCTTATCACATACTAATTAAGAAGATACCCCCATAATTACAAAATCCTTTCCCTATTCACACAAGGTAAACCCTAACCTTTGCCTATAAAAAGAAGCCAAAACCCACCTTAGAAGCCCTGGCTCATCCTCACGAAAACACAAAGAAAACAACCTAGCTCATTCGCGCATTAGACCCCCAGAAATTACCCTAGTCTATTCGCACAGCACCATCACCAAGAATCCTTGCATTTCCGCAGCATAAGCCTCTAACCTTCAACGCAAAAACCCTTCATTCAGCCCTCAAACTCACGCCTAATAACAGCCCTCACAGCAGCCAACTCAAGCGCCAATAACAGCCTTCACAGCAGCCCTACTCCACGCCTATAACAGCCCTCACAGCAGACAACTCACACGCCAATAACAGCCTTCACAGCAGCCCTAATCCATGCCTAATAACAGCCCTCTGTAGGCACTACATTTTTGCATATAAATCCATATGATGAGTCTCATTTAGAGGCACTACCTTTTATGTCACGGAAGTCGCGGGAAATGGACGTCAGAATGGGAAATTCAAAAAATGTATGTCATCAGATTCATTTCAAAAGTTCACTGTTTTCGTTCGTGCTACATTCGTTACCACGTTCGAACATCAAGCAGATTGCGGGCGTTCGTGTAGCGTTCGAATCGGCGTTCGAACGGTGTCGGTATTTCTGATTTTGCTGCTAGCCTCATACCCAAGCCCAATTAGCCCACCAAAGCCCATAAAACACATCCAAATTAATAAATACAAATTTAACACATGGGGAATTAAATAAAATCTAAAAATCATATACCAAATTAAAATCAATCAAACAAATTTTATGCCTAAACAAAACAAATTAAATATATTGACTTCCTAACTAAACCAAATCTTGTCCCCAATCAATCTTTTGCTTTCCTTGTAAGACACTAATTGATTCCTTCCTTTCAAACAAGGAGAAGCCCTAGCCTTTGTCTATAAAAGAAACCAAAACCAACCATCACCTCCCCTAGCTCATTCACACATAATTCACACAAGAAATACCCTTGCATTGCCGCCCAACAAGAAGCAAAAGAACCCCTCCATTGTCGTGAGCCATCTCCCCACACCTACCTCATTCACGTACAAACATCTAGTCCATCATCAGCGCATAAGCCTCCATTCACTAGCCCCACTGCATGCCAAAACAGACCCTGCACTGCCCTTCACTGTAAGCCAAAACAGCCCAGAAAACACCCCAAAACAGTAACAAGAACTGCACTCTAAAACCCCAAAAAGAAACCCCAAAACAGCAGCCTATAACCCCTTTAAAAAACCACAAAAACAGTCCCTAAATACAGCAAACACAATGATGGAAAATCAGCAGTAAGACAGCAGCGAAAAGGAGCGAAAACGGTAGATTGAGTAGCGAAACAGCGAGAGAAAACGTTGAACCAGTGAACAGGAGGAGTTGCGGAGCATCCACCCTTCCGACCGTGTACGGTACTTCCGATAGTCGACATAAAAGGTTAGACCTAATGACACTTTTTGTATTTATTTTTTATTCATCTTTTAATTGTTTTAGTTATTTATTTTGTATGAGAGTCGTTTATGGATGCATGTTGTGGTTTTGAATAAAATGGAAAATGTGTCGCCTCTTGTGGTATATAGGATGGAAACCCGGACATAAATTTCATAGCCGATTCCGAATGAACGGTAGTATGATCTGTACTCGGGATACAACTCCACGTACCACTAGAGTATACGGCACATATTTTATTTCATGTTATCTTGATTTGTTTATTATCGTTATTTAATTTCTGCATGTTATTTGTCTATGTAATAATGTGATGCGCACGGGCTTAGTAAGTGGGATTAAAGGTCCTCCGTTTCGAGGGGTTAACATCCTTTATCACGATGCTTAGCCGCGCCGGATGACGTATATTCGGTTGAATGTAAGATATGTTCAATCGGGTATACAAAGTCCGATATCGTTGTCTTTATTTTTTTATACATTATGATATTAGCGTATGGGCTTAGTAAGTTGGATTACAGGTCCTCCGTTTCGAGGGGTTAAAATCATTTACCACGATGCTTTACCGCCCGGATGACGTATATTCGGTGAATGTAAGATGTGTTCAATCGGGTATACAAAGTCCGATATTGTTGTCTTTATTTTTATGTGCATTATGTTATTAGCGCATGGGCTTAGTAAGTTGGATTAAGGTCCTCTATGTCGAGGGGTTTAAATCCTTTACCACGATGCTTTGCCGCGCCTTGTAGCCCGTTATTATTTATTAGGTGTCATCTATTCACCCGTTCACGTATGTGTCATGTTGTTTACTGTTTTTTTGAGGACACTGCTGTAACCCCCGTTCGAACGCGTTTTAGAACACCGCACAAACACATGTTTTCTATCTTAGTTCGTCTGAACGTGTTTACGAACGCTATACGAATGCGAACCATATGTTTACCGTTTGAACGCGTTTACTAACGCTACTCGAACGCGCACATATTTCCTTTGTTTTATCATGCATAAGGTCTGGTCCCGTTCGAACGCGTTCTCAAACGCTATACGAACGCGAACCTTCTATTTACCATTCGAACACGTTTACGAACGCTACTCGAACACGAATGTATTTTATTTCATCAGGTCTTGTCCCGTTCAAACGCGTTCTGAAATGCTATACGAACGCGAACCTTCTGTTTACCATTCGAACACGTTTTCAAACGCTACACGAACGCGCATACACTGAACTGAGTCCTTTTCATCACATGTCATGCATAATTGTTTCTTAGGTGATTTCTCTTGTATCATGTAATCAATCATACTATTTGTATCCTTGTATTTATCTATTTGATGTGTTCATGAGATGCTATTCAAGCATGATTAGGCCGTTAGTATGTTACTTGGTTCTTAAGCATGATTTAGCCTATTTGGTTGTTCATTTTCAAGCATGATTAGTCATTTATTTTGCATTTGGAATTTGCATTATGTCTAGGTTGTTCTTTGTTTTTCGCATTGTATGATCGAAGTATGTTCATGAGATTACCGTGTGCTATTGCATGTTCGCCGTTATTCCAATTTGCTTTCATGCGTGATTATTATTATCTACTGGCATGCCTATGATCGAATGTAATGTGCTTATGACATCGCATACTAGCCGTATTTATCTTTATGTATGCAAATTGGGATATAGATTATATGCAAATAGGTTGTATGCAAATATGAAAATGTGTTACATGTGAACTTAGATGAACTCTTGATTTATGCATACGAACTTAGGAGTAAATTATCCTTGGAAATAAATGTTGCTTAGGCTTGGTAAAATTATTGCACAAATCATTTCATTACAAGTGGCATAAGTAAGGGACCATTCCGAACCCAACGGTTTGAGGTTTTCCCTTGCGAGGGGTGAGTGCGGCCTTAAATCTTTGTCCCGGTTCACACCGGGTGGCGACTCCATTATTCTCCGGTTTAATCCCCCGCGGGCTACTCCGTACTCCCAACTAGGCCACGAGCCTAGAACAGCATGCGTCGCCTAGTTTCTGTGTTCCCACAGTCTGGCGACTCCACTGGGGATAGAGAATCGGACCTGAAATAATGTCTTGTAATATTATAAATTTGTGCTTTAATTTAACCGTTCCTATAGTGGGTTGAAATGGGGTTTAATCAAAGGCATTTTTAAGGCTAGGTAATGGCTTGGTGTCTTCTTTCACTCACTACCTTTCTAGAAGGAAAAGCTGTGAAGGCACCTAGATAATCATCTACTCGTAGCCTACTTTGATGGACTAATTTGGAGGACTAATTGTTTATTCCTGTCACCAAACGATAAGAGTCTAAGAGGCTTGGGTACTTAAGAGAGCCTTGCTCCACCTTCCCTCTGGGGAATCTACAACGGGAAATCCATTTGACAGTTAGTCACACACCATAACTCGTTGGCACGTACCGTAAGGTATAAAAAAGGTACGCTCACTTGGTCGCTCGAACCCTTGAGTGGGGAGACCTAGTTGTGGGCAATCCTTCGCCAGCGAGAGTCTTTGTCTACACTCCCGCAAACCCACACATAGACCGGAGTTGTAAGGCCTATAGCAACTATTTCCTTGTGCTTGTGGACCATCCTCATTTGGATGCAGTTGGACTTCTTGTCAGAAATGCGAACTTGTTGGGCCATTTAAACTGGGACGAGTTTGTATCATATGAAAATTGAGCCAAAAGATTCTGAAATGCCGATGGGCACTCTATAGAAATTTTTTTCTTTATGCTTGTGTTTGGGCCCCCTATCATTTGAAGTTGTTTAACTATGTTATCGCAAAGGTGTAAACCTGTTGAGCCTTTTCAACTGGGACAAGTTTGTACCGCGCAATGGTGTGGTTAAACGCTTTAAAATGATAATGGGCCGACCTATGTATTCTATACATCACACACATCTCATGCACCTCATGCATACATGCACCATGTTAACCCCATTTTTTCTTGAAAGCCATCATAGATACCCGTTGGTTAGGGAAGAGGGCAGACTTGTCAAAAGATCGAGCAGCCACCAAGAGTACCGGCAGGAGACCTAACCCCACGGGATAGGAAACTCAATCATGCATACATGCATACACGTAACATATTTTGCATTCCTTTTTGTGTTTTGTGTTTGTTTTGTGTTCAAAGGTTTTGAAGGAGAAATAGAGAAAGCGAAAAATGAAAGCCAATCAGAAGCATCAATATGACATCAGCGGTTTGGGGACGAGTCCCAGGGTTGAGGCCCATATCAGTATCAGTTTGGGGCGAGGCCCTTATCAGTATCAGTTTGGGGCGAGGCCCATATCAGTATCAGTCTGGGGCGAGGCCCATATCAGTATCAGTTTCGGGCGAGGCCAATATCAGTATCAGTCTTGGGGCGAAGCCCATATCAGTATCAGTTTGGGGCGAGGCCCATATCAGTATCATTCTGGGGGCTAGGCCCACATCAGTATCAGTTTAGAGCCGAGGCCCATATCAGTATCAGTCTGGGGGTGAGGCCCATATCAGTATCAGTTTGGGGCGAGGCCCATATCAGTATCAGTCTGGGGACGACGCCCACATCAGTATCAGTTTGGGGATGAGTCACAGGGTCGAGGCCCACATCAGTATCAGTTTGGGGATGAGTCCCGAGGGTCGAGGCCCATAGCAGTATCAGTTTAGGGGCGAGGCCCACATCCGCATCATTTTGGGGTCGAGGCCCGCATCAGCATCAGTTTGGGGATGAGTCCCAGGGTCGAGGCCCATATCAGTATCAGTTTGGGGATGAGTCCCGAAGGTCGAGACCCATAGCAGTATCAGTTTAGGGGCGAGGCCCACATCCGCATCAGTTTGGGGGTGAGGCCCATAGCAGTATCAGTTTGGGGGGGGCGAGACCCACGTCGGTGACAGTTTAGAGGCGAGGCCCACATCAGTATCAGTTTTGGGGCGAGGCCCACATCAGCATCATGCATCCATGCATACATGCATACATATCACATACATACAATTTTTATTTTGTGTTCGCAGGATTGTAGCGGTAAAGACCATCTCATCAAGTAACGGTTCAAAAATGAGCCACCTCTCATCAAGTAACGGTTCAAAAATGAGCCACATTCTCACACAGCATGGTTCAGAAATGGACCACCACCACATCAAATGTCGAAAATGACACTCCAAAATGGAGCGCGATTCGGAAATGGACCAAGGAAGGCCTAACCCATCGGAATAGGAAACATATCCACGCATACATGCATACATATCACACACATGCAATTTTTGTTTTCTATTCGCAGGTTTGTAGCTGTAAAGACCATCTCATCAAGTAACGATTCAAAAATGAGCCACCTTTCATCAAGTAACAGATGCCGAAAATGGGGCTCCAAAATGGAGCACACACAACAAATGCCGAAAATGGCGCTCCAAAATGGAGCACACACAACAGATACCGAAAATGGCGCTCCAAAATGGAGCACACACAACAGATGTTGAAAATGGCGCTCCAAAATGGAGCACACACAGCAGATGCTGAAAATGGCACTCCAAAATGGAGCACACACAACAGATGCCGAAAATGGCGCTCCAAAATGGAGCACACACAACAGATGCCGAGAGTGGCACTCCGAGAATGAAGCACAGTTCGAGAATGAACAAGCCGGGAATGGCACTCCGAGCATGAAGCACAGTTCGAGAATGAACAAGTCGGGAATGGCACTTTGAGAATGGAGCACAATTCGAGAATAAACAAGCCGGGAATGGCACTCCGAGAATGGAACACAGTTCGAGAATGAAAAAGTCGGGAATGACACTCCGAGAATGGAGCATAGTTCGAGAATGAACAAGTCGGAAATGGCACTCCGAGAATGGAGCACGATTCGGGAATGAACCACCTCACAGTAACGGTTCGGGAATGGACCACCTCACAGCATGGTTCGAGAATGAACCATCACACTATCAGTATCAGTCTTGCCAGATATGGCACTCTGAGGGTTGAGGCCCATATCATTATCAATATCAGTCTTGCCATGTATGACACTCTGGGGGCGAGGCCCACATCATTACTAGTATCAGTTCTGCCAGGTACGACACTCCGGGTATGGAGATATTACTGCGACGCCTTGGGTATGAGGGTTAGCACGTCAGGTACGGCACTCCGGGTATGGAGATATTACAGCGACGCCTTGGGTATGAGGTTTAACACGCTAGGTACGGCATTCCGGGTATAGAGATATTACTGTGATGCCTTGGGTATGAGGTTTAGCATGCCAGGTACGACACTCCGGGTATGAAGATATTACAACGACGCCTTGGTATGAGGTTTAGCACGCCAAGTACGGCACTCCGGGTATGGACATATGACAGCGAAGCCTTGGGTATGAGGTTTAGCACGCCAGGTACGGCACTCTGGGTATGGAGATATTACAGCGACTCCTTGGGTATGAGGTTTAGCTTGCCAGATATGGCACTCCGGGTATGGAGACATCACTACGACACTCTAGGTACGGAGACGCAACCGCGACACCTTGGGTATGGGGTTTAGCATGCCAGGTACGGCAATACATCAACTCATCTCAACATATGGCAAGTTAGGTGGCAGCTGGCGAGCCAGGTAAGTGAAAATGCATTACATAACTTTGATAGGAAGTGAAAATGTCACTGTTACACATTACACAAGTCCCATCAAAGTGGGGGCGACTGTAGGCACTATATTTTTGCATATAAGTCCCTATGATGAGTCTTATTTAGAGGCACTACCTTTTATGTCACGGAAGTTGCAGGAAACGGACGTCGGAATGGGAAATTCAGAATAAGTATGTCATCAGATTCATTTCACAAGTTCACTGTTTTCGTTCATGCTGCATTCGTTACCACGTTCGAACGTCAAGCAGATTGCGGGCGTTCGTGTAGCATTCGAATTGGCGTTCGAACGGTGTCAGTATTTCTGGTTTTTCTGCTAGCCTCATACCCAAGCCCAATTAGCCCACCAAAGCCCATAAAACACATCCAAATTAAATAAATGCATATTTAACACATGGGGAACTAAATAAAATCTAAAAATCATATACCAAATTAAAATAAATCAAACAAATTTCATGCCTAAACGAAACAAATTAAATATACTGACTTCCTAATTAAACCAAATCTTATCCCCAATCAATCTTTTGCTTTCCTTGTAAGACACTAATTGATTCCTTCCTTTTCAAACAAGGAGAAGCCCTAGCCTTTGTCTATAAAAGAAACCAAAACCAACTCCCACCTCCCCTAGCTCATTCACACATAATTCACACAAGAAATACCCTTGTATTGCCGCCCAACAAGAAGCAAAAGAACCCCTCCATTGTCGTGAGCCATCTCCCCACACACTACCTCATTCACGTACAAACATCTAGTCCATCATCAGCGCATAAGCCTTCATTCACTAGCCCCCACTGCACGCCAAAACAGACCTTGCACTGCCCTCCACTGTACGCCCAAACAGCCTAGAAAACACCCCAAAATACTAACAAGAACTTCACACTAAAACCCCTAAAAGATACCCCAAAACAGCAGCCCACAACCCCTTTAAAAATCTGTAAAAACAGTCCCTAAATACAGCAAACACAGTGACCGAAAATCAGCAGTAAGACAACAGCGAAACGGAGCGAAAATGACAGCTTGAGCAGCGAAACAACGAGAGAAAATATTGAACCAGTGAACTGGAGGAGTTGCGGAGCATCCACTCTTCCGACGACCGTGTACGGTACTTCCGAGAGTCGACATAAAAGGTTAGACCTGAGGGTACTTTTTGTATTTTTTTTTATTCATCTTTTAATTGTTTTAGTTATTTATTTCGTATGAGAGTCGTTTATGGATGCATGTTATGGTTTGAATAAAATAGAAAATGTGTCGCCTCTTGTGGTATATAGGATGGAAACCCGGACATAAATTTCATAGCCGATTCCGAATAGACGGTAGTATGATCTGTACTCGGGATATAACTCCACGTACCACTAGAGTATACGGCACATATTTTATTTCATGTTATCTTGATTTGTTTATTATCGTTATTTAATTTCTGCATGTTATTTGTCTATGTAATAATGTGATGCGCATGGGCTTAGTAAGTGGGATTAAGGTCTTCCATTTCGAGGGGTTAAAATCCTTTACCACGATGCTTCACCGCGCCGGATGACGTATATTCGGTTGAATGTAAGTTGTGTTCAATCGGATATACAAAGTCCGATATCGTTGTCTTTATTTTTTTATGCATTATGATATTAGCGTATGGGCTTAGTAAGTTGGATTAAAGGTCCTCCGTTTCGAGGGGTTAAAATCCTTTACCACGATGCTTCACCGCGCCGGATGACGTATATTCAGTTGAATGTAAGATGTGTTCAATCGGGTATACAAAGTCCGATATTGTTGTCTTTATTTTTATGTGCATTATGTTATTAGCGCATGGGCTTAGTAAGTTGGATTAAAGGTCCTCTATGTCGAGGGGTTAAAATCCTTTACCATGATGCTTTTCCGCGCCTTGTAGCCCGTTATTATTTATTAGGTGTCATATATTCACCCGTTCACATATGTGTCATGTTGTTTACTATTTTTTTGAGGTCACTGCTGTAACCCCATTCGAACGCGTTTCAGAACGCCGCACGAACGCATGTTTTCTGTCTCAGTTCGTCCGAACGCGTTTACGAACGCTATACGAATGCGAACCTTCTGTTTACCGTTCGAACGCGTTTACTAACGCTACTCGAACGCACACATATTTCCTTTGTTTTATCATGCATCAGGTCTGGTCCCGTTTGAACGCATTCTCAAACGTTATACGAACGCGAACCTTCTATTTTCCGTTCGAACGCATTTACGAACGCTACTCGAACGCGAATGCATTTTTTTTCATCAGTTCATGTCCCATTTGAACGCGTTCTCAAATGCTATACGAACGCGAACCTTCTGTTTACCGTTCGAACGCGTTTTCAAATGCTACACGAACGCGCATACACTGAACTGAGTCATTTTCATCACATGTCATGCATAATTGTTTCTTAGGTGATTTCTCTTGTATCATGTAATCAATCATACTATTTGTATCCCTGCATTTATCTATTTGATGTGTTCATGAGATGGTATTCAAGCATGATTAGGCCGTTAGTATGTTACTTGGTTCTTAAACATGATTTAGCCTATTTGGTTGTTCATTTTCAAGTATGATTAGTCATTTATTTTGCATTTGGAATTTGCATTATGTCTAGGTTGTTCTTTGTTTTTCGCATTGTATGATCGAAGTATGTTCATGAGATTACCGTGTGCTATTGCATGTTCGCCGTTATTCCAATTTGCTTTCATGCGAGATTATTATTATCTACTGGCATGCCTATGATCGAATGTAATGTGCTTATGACATCGCTTGCTGGCCGTATTTATCTTTATGTATGCAAATTGGGACATAGATTATATGCAAATAGGTTGTATGCAAATATGAAAATGTGTTACATGTGAACTTAGATGAACTCTTGATTTATGCATACGAACTTAGGAGTAAATTATCCTTGGAAATAAATGTTGCTTAGGCTTGGTTAAATTATTGCACAAATCATTTCATTACAAGTGGCATAAGTAAGGGACCATTCCGAACCCAACGGTTTGAGGTCTTCCCTTGCGAGGGGTGAGTGCGGCCTTAAATCATTGTCCCGGTTCACACGTGGTGGCGACTCCATTATTCTCTGGTTTAGTCCCTCTGTGGGCTACTCCGTACTCCCAACTAGGCCACGAGCCTAGAACAGCATGTGTCGCCCAGTTTCTATGTTCCCACACCCTCACATCAAACAAATCAACCCTCAACTTCTCACCCAGTCAGCCCTCTTCACCGACATAAACAGCAACCAGTAAGTCCTCACAACCGCCCCTACTTCACGCAAACAAAAACCTTCATTCAGCCCCTGACCGAAAAAACACCTCCTGAAACTCAGCCCCTAACCACCGTAAAACACCCCTAAAACACAGCCCCATGACCACCGCAAAACACCCAGAAAACACAGCCCTAATTTACGCACCAATAGCCTTAAACCGCAGCCCTAATTCTCATAAAAAACAACACCAAAACTGCAGCCCAAACAGTAAAAAACGCAACCCCTAATACCCTCAAAAATGCAAAAATAGTCCTTTATTACCGCAAAGATATTGACCGGAAAATACAGTGAAAATAGCAGTGAAACAGAGTAAAACAGCAGCCCAAACAGCAAAACAGCAAAGGAAAATGTTGAACCAGTGAACCGGAGGAGTTGCGGAGCATCAACCCTTCCGACAGACGTGTAACGTACTTCCGAAAGATGACTTAAGAGGTTAGACCTGAGGGCACCCCTTTTATTTATTCTCTTTTTATTTTTATTTATTATCTTATTTTACTTCGCATGGGTATTGTTGGTTGGTGTATGATATGACTTTCGGATGAATGGAATATGTGTTCTCTCTTGCGGTATATCGGATGGAAACCCGGACGTAAATTCCGTAGTCAAATCCGAATGGACGGTAGTGCGGTCTGCACTCGGGATACAATGCCACGCACCGCTTGAGAGACACACATATTTCGTTTCATCCAACCTTGTGTTTGAGCATGATTTAGTCGTTAGTATGTTATTTATTTTTAAGCATGAATTAGTCATTAGTATGTTATTTATTTTTAAGCATGAATTAGTCGTTAGTATGTTATTTATTTTTAAGCATGACTTAGTTATTTAGTATCTTCCTTTTTATGCATGATTTAGGTGTTTATTTGATTAGAGGTATCGGTTTTGTGATTCTGTTCGAACGCGTTATCAAACGCTATATGAACGTATGCATTTTGCCTCGTCCCATTCGAACGCGTTATCAAATGCTACTCAAACGCGTGCATTCTGTTTACCGTTCGAACGCGTTATAAAACGCTACTCGAACGCATGCATTCTGTTTACCATTCGAACGTGTTTTTGAACGCTACACGAACGCGCACGCACTGGACAGATTCCTTCATCATGTTTTGCATGTTTGTTTCCTTAGTTATTTCTTTCCCCATCATATGTTTACTTAGCTCGTTTTAATGTTTATGCTTTTACCGTCATTGTTTTTAAATCTTTCCGTATTTATTTATTCAGTATGTTCATGAAATTGTGTGTTTACCGTTATTTCAACTTACTTTTATGCATGCAAACTTAGTTAGAGGAAGTATGAAAACTTAGACATAGTTAGTATGCAAACTTAGATGTAGGTTGTTGTTGTGTAGATTTGGTTAGATTATTGCACAAATCCATTCATTACAAGTGGCATAAGTAAGGGACCATTCTGAACCCATCGGTTTGAGGTCTTCCCTCGCGAGAGGTGAGTGCGGCCTTAAATCATTTTCCCAGTTCACACTGGGTGGCGACTCCATGTTATTTCTCTGATTTAGTTCCCCCGTGGGCTACTCCGTACTCCCGACTAGGCCGCGAGCCCGGAACAGCGTCGCCGATTTCTGTGTCCTACACCAAGGTACTTATGCACTACCTCACTGCTTTGGCATCTATTGGTATATACTTTCGCTCGAATTTGTTTCTTATGAAATAAGTTCTACCGGTATAAATAAATTTTCATTAACCATAGCTGCACTGCTTTGGCAGACATAATCACGATATCGGGAAAAATATTTACATCCATATTGACGAGATAGACCCAATAATGTACAATACACTCAAAAAATACGAAGCCTTATTATGAGGATTTTACAAAACTATCAAACAGCCAAACTAATTGATCCAATCAATTAATTCTCAAGCATATGTAAAATAAATTGAATTAAATATCAAATAGTTAAGGCATAAGAAATTATTTTGGATGTGGGATCAGACGCTCTGATACCATTTTGGATAGCGGAAGGGCGCGGTGGAAAGCGAAAATGGTTTTCAAACATTTTAAAATTTTCCGAGCGAATTAATTAATATCAAATATTTTTAATTCACTCAAATAAGTTTAAATATATTATTTATTAACATTTAATAACGTAATAAATTTCGTTACACGATGAATTATTTTACGAAAAATATTTTTTGAAAAATACTATGCATAACGGGTAAACGGTCAAACCGATTGACCAACAGCCGAGCCAGGGCAGGCCAGTCACTCAGGCAGTGTTCGGTCAGCCCTTGGGCTGCCCGAATAGTGCCCAGTTCGCTGGGTTCACAACCGCGACGCGGCGAGCTCGTTTCGACACAAATTTCTCTGTTTTCTCATATTTTCGCCCCAGAACATTTTTCAAAATTTATCCACCACCCAATACATATCCAAAATCTTCCAAATAAAATATTTTTACATAAAAATATTATGTTATACATAATAAAATAAGATCTGATCCAGTTTTATTTTTTATCCATTTTCATGCCTAAAATCAAATTTTTTTGTAAAATTAATTTAATTAATTTAAACCAAAATTTAATCACAACAATACAAAGCCTCAAGAATAATTCTAGGCAATATTAGAGTGGTAACATCACTCTAGAATGACAATTAAAGTTTTTGAGATTAATTCACTAATTAATCTATTTACACATGTTTATAAAGAAAAACTATTAAGGTTATTAAACAATCAACACCAAAACTTTGATTCATATATTTATCCAAGATACATATATTTCAAAATATGCAAAATACATATACAATAAATATTTCCATGCTGAAGAAATAAAAATTAAGAAAAAAAGAAATTAGGAATTTGATTTTACATTAATCCAAATTCCAAATTCCTTAATTTTCTTTTCTTGGTGTTGGTCAATTTTAAGAACCCTAATCTCTTGTTTTTTTTTCTCAACACATGAGAATGTGA
This sequence comes from Zanthoxylum bungeanum, assembly GCA_019454045.1. Taxonomy (NCBI): domain Eukaryota; kingdom Viridiplantae; phylum Streptophyta; class Magnoliopsida; order Sapindales; family Rutaceae; genus Zanthoxylum; species Zanthoxylum bungeanum. The sequence continues at coordinate 294,806 of SKCR01030519.1, forward strand.
TCAAAACTTGCAAAATGAAAACAATTCTCATTTATATATTTTTTTACCATTGCCGAAAGTTGTAGATTTTTTAAAACAAAAACATAACAATTTTATTTGGCTACAATTTTGACACATTTTAATCTTACCCAAAAATTAAATAATTATTTTGATTTTTTGTTAACAATTTCATGTGTTAAAAACACATGGTTTGGTTAATCAAATTATGCCAAACTTATAAGAATATACTATGTAATATTCTTAATTAAAATAAATTAATTAACTAATTAATTAATTCATTTTATTATTAATAAAAAGACAAAATAAATACATGGAGAAATATTCCAAGAATATTCTTCCATTTTATTATTATTAATAATCAATAAACAATTAATTAATTAATAATAGAAATAAAATAAGTGTCAAAATTCAATCGATAATAATGTGTATCTAATCTAAATTATATATCGTATACAAATACACATTATTTAATACGCATGTGTGAATTCTGAATAATCCGAATTAGCAATAATTAATTGTCCAAGTGCTCAATAAGTTTATCTGTCACAGAAATCAATTTCGTGTCCGTAATTTGTCAACTCATAAATTACGACGACCACAGATAATCGAGTTGAACCATCCAAGTCGAAGTCATTGCATATATATAATCCTTCTGTCATGGGTTATCCGAATTGTTCCGGAGATATAGATTAAACGTCAAATCTCCACTATGAACAGTTCATGTGTCGCGACATAATTATGATTCTTCAATAAATATTCGGAACTCGTTTCCGAATCATACCCGGCCAAGGATTTCAAAGAATCATAAATTGGACACCTAAATCCCGTACACGGGACTAACAAATCCTTTCTGGATACATCACAAATATCATGAGTATCAGTCCATACCCGACGAACAGGCAGAGGTCTAATCTTAAAAGATCATTAACGTGACTGTTATCAAAGTACGGAGGATATCTCACATATCCACAGTGGTATCACAAGTCAAAGGAGCTAATATGTTATTCGACTCGTAAAGATTCTTATTAACGTTGGTGTACCATCTATCAGGAATCTTTGAATGAGTCATTCAGTATTTATCTAATAAATACCTACGTGTCTATATGATTCTCCCAAGACTCATGGTTTACTGAGATATACCATTAGAACAATTCTAATATACGACACGTACCGGTCTCACGGGTTTACTAACTGACCAAGTATGTAAACCTTGACTAGGAATAATTTAAGAATGAATTGTATCATGATTTTTCTCAGTAACAACTGTGGCGCTTTTGTAATTATGTCACAACCATTCATTCTAAGGTCATTTACGCCTTTACCATATAATAGAATATATTGACGAAATTACTCAATTTTACAATAAATACAACAACATTTGGCGCGCCGAGCACCAACTCCAACATTTTCTCCCACTTTCTCTAGTGCCAAATTTGATGGTATCTAATACCCATCGCCTCTACATGTCTATCATATATTCTCGGAGGCAAGACCTTCGAAAGCGGGTTTGCTATGTTGTCCTCTCCAGATATCTTGCATATGGAAACATCTCCTCGAGCGATGATCTCACGTATAATGTGGTACTTTTATTCCACATGTTTCGATTTTCGATGCGCTCTCAGTTCTTTTACTTGTGTAACGACACCACTATTATCGCAGAACAACGTGATCGAATCCTCGAATGCTTGGGACAACTCCCAAGTCAGTGATAAATTTTCTAATCTATACAGCTTCCTTTGTAGCATCTGATGTCGTAATATATTCCGCCTCAGTGGTGGAATCAACTGTTGATCCTTGTTTGGAACACTTCCAACTAACTGTAGCATTATTAAGAGTAAATATAAAACCTAAGGTAGACATTCTATCATCAGGATCTGACTGAAAGTCAAAATCTATATATCCTCTTATCTGTAAATCACATTCTCCATAAATAAGAAACTTATCCTTAGTACATTTTATATACTTTAGGATATGTTTAACGGCCATCCAATGGTCGTTACCTGAATTTGACTGATATCTGCTAGTAACGCTTACTGCATGACTAATATCAGGTCGTGTACATAACATGGCATACATGATGCTTCATAAGCATGATGCATAAGGTTGACTAGATATTCTAGCCTTTTCATCTTCCATATGAGGACACATCTTCTTCGAAAGATGAATGCCATGTCGAAAAGGTATATTAGTAACTTTATAATTTCTAAAGTTGTACCTTTGTAAGATCTTATCTATGTACGAAGATTGGGATAACCCAATCAGCTTCCTTTCTCTATCCCTATAGAGTTTTATACCAAGTATATAGGAAGCTTCACCCAAGTCTTTCATGGAGAAGTTGTTACAGAGATATGTTTTAACACCCTGCATCATTCCAAGATCATTTCCAATGATCAGGATGTCGTCAACATAAAGCACTAAGAACACTATCATACTCCCACTAACCTTCTTATAAACACAAGGTTCTTCTTCATTTTTGAGAAAACCATACAATCTGATTATCTCATCAAAACGAAAATTCGAACTCCGCGAAGCTTGTTTAAGTCTATAAATGGACTTCTTAAGCTTACATACCATGCCAGAATTCTGGCTAGAGACAAAACCCTCTGGTTGTTCTATATAGATTTCTTCATCAAGAAATCCATTAAGAAAAGTCATTTTGACATCCATTTGCCAAATATCATAATCATAGTAAGCAGTGATGGCCAATAAAATCCTAATAGACTTTAGCATAGCTACTGGTGAAAAAGTTTCATCATAATCCACACTTGGCCTTTGTGTGTAATCTTTAGCAACCATTCGGCTTTGAAGGTTCCAATCTTCTCATCAGGCCTTCGCTTCCTCTTGTAAACCCATTTACAACCAACGGGAATAATTCCCTGAGGAAGCGGAACCAAGTCTCGTACTTGATTCTAATACATAGAGTCTATTTCAGAATTCATGGCTTCCTGTCATTTAGCGGAATCAATGTCTAACATTGCTTCTTTATAGGTATACAGATCAGTCTCCTTAAGAAGGGACACATCGAGACACTTGTTTTGTATCAAGTACAAGCGCTCATGAGGTCTCGATATCCTAGTAGACCTACGAAGAGTGGAACTAGAAGGTTATGATTCTGTCTGAATCGGTGATTCCTCTATCGGTCTGTCATCTATAGGTTGGACTTCATCAAGCTCAACCCTTCTATGATTACCACCTTATGCCAAAAATTCTTCTTCAAGAAATCTGGTAAAATGAGCTACGAACACATTTCGATGCTCGAGTTCAAAGAATTGATATCCTTTGAAATTCGAAGGATATCCAACAAACCTAACTTTTCTCCCTCGAGGCAAAAGTTTATCCTACTACGTCACTTTGATGTATCCAGGACAGTCCAAAATCCTAATATAATTAAGGTTCGATTTCCTACCAACCAATATCTCATTAGGAGTTATGGGAACAACTTTAGAAGGAACCATATTCAGCAGATGTGCAGAAGTCAGAAGAGCATGCCCCCATAAAAAATAAGGTAGATCTATAAAACTCAACATTGATTGGACCATATCCAATAAAGTCCAATTTCTCCTTTCAGATAATCCACTGTGCTGTGGAGTACTTGGAGGAGTATGTTGACCGAGAATCCCATTCTCATTAAGATACTCGGTAAATTCACTACTCATATATTCACCACCTCGATCTGATCGAAGGCATTTGATGAATTTACCAGTTTGATTTTCTACTTTATTTCAAAATTCTTTGAAATTTTCAAAGGTTTCCGATTTATGTTTCATCAAATAAACATAACCACATCGTGAAAAATCATTGGTAAATGTTACGAAGTAAGAAAAACCACTATGAGCAGTGTGACTTATAGGACCACATACATCACTATGTACGAGCGCCAATAAGTCAGTGGCCCGATATCCAACACCAGTAAATGGGGCTTTGGTCATTTTACCCTGAATACAAGATTCACAAGTTGGAAAAGATTTTATGGTTAGATTCCCAATCAAACCATTCTTAACCAACTAGGTCTGGCGTCGTACACCTATATGACCTAACGGCATATGCCAAAATTCAGTATCAGTTATTTCAGATATTTTACGTTTATTACACATAGAACGATTCTTAATATGTACATGATATCCTTTTGTATCTATTATAAACAATGAGATAATATTAGCTACACAACCAGACACAAAAACACAATTTGTCAAAATGATGCTGCCTCTAGATAGACGAATCTCCTATTCGCCAATGGCTGCTGCAGATAAAGAATCTTCATTCCCAAAACGCAGCTGCATCTCGCCTAGATTCAACATTCTACTGACCTTCAGCCCCTGCAACGATTACAGATGTGAGTAGGAGTAGCAGAATCCAAAAGCCATTCGGAACCAATGGCTTCAAAAGCCAAAAAGATATCAATGATAGGGAAAATAAATATACCGGATGCGGCGGCTCTCTCTTATCTGACGGAAGCTATATAGTCTGGACAATTACGTCTCCAATTTCCAGTCTTGCCACAGTGGTGGTACTTGTCCTCAGCGGCTTTCTTCTTCGACTTGCCCGACTTCGCTACCTTTCATTTAGGAGGAATACCAGAACCAGTCTTCTTTGCCTTTTCTTCTTCTTTTTACCCGATCTCGTAGATTGAGAAGAAGAAGAACTAGGCAAAAAGGACTTTTAAATGAGTGTCGGCACACTCTTCTTGATGTCCTCCTCCGTAGTTTGAAGCATCATATGCAACTGACTGTAGGAACAATGAATATCATGGATGTTGAAGTTCATAATGAATTGGGAATACGCTGGTAGGAGTGAGCCAATAATCAAATTCATGCCCAATGTCTCATTCAGCTGAAATTCAAAATTTTGAAGCTGCTCAATAAGATCCATCATGTGCAAGACTTGTGGACTTACTGACTTGCCAACAACCAAACGAGCAAGGAACAATTCCACAGAGATTCTGTACACCAGAGTCTGCTTCTGGTTTAGAAATAGCTCCCGAAGCTGAGTTATAATGCTATAGAAGTCAAACATATCAACATATTACATCTTTAGATCATGAGACATAGAACATAGAATGAGTGATCTGACTCTCATATCATCATCCTTCCATTTCTCAAATACCTCCCTCTCTTTAGGTAAGGACTCCGGTGCAATATCCAGCGGCACTGGATTATAACCCAACTTCTCTGATCTTAAGACTATCTTAAGATCTAATTCCCATTCACTAAAGTTCTCAGGACCAGTCAGTTTTTTCGCGTCCAAGATACGTGCAAAAGGATTAGAAGTAGTTGCTGTCATCACAAACTTAACAAAAGAAACGGGAATTAGCAGACAAGAGTAATTTCATCAATATCATAAAACATCGAACATATCATGGATTTTTAATATAAGGATGCCTTCCCACTATTTTACATAAATTAATAATCCCCAAACAAAATACGAGAATTCAATAATTAAATTAAATTCTATAGCAGGAAGTAGACCTCACAAATATATTTAAACACACAGCTTTGCCACATTGTGCCCAAATATATTTGAAAGTAGATAACAATTATCAATCACATCCAATGTGACTATTTTAAAACAGGTCATGAACCGTTTCCAATCCTCATTGTTTTGGCATCTATTGGATGGGGCGTATTCAAGGCAATACTCGTCAATATACATATCGAAGGTACTTATGCACTACCTCACTGCTTTGGCATCTATTGGTATGCATTTTCGCTCAAATTTATTTCTTATCAAATAAGTTTTACCGGTATAAATAAATTTTCATTACCCATAGCTGCACTGCTTTGGCAGACACAATCACGATATCAGGAAAAATATTTACATCTGTATTGATGAGGCAGACCCATTAGTGTACAATACACTCATAAAACACAAAGCCTTATTATGGGGATTTTACAAAACTGTCAAATAACCAAACTAATTGATCCAAAAAATTAATTCTCAAGCATATGTAAAATAAATTGAATTAAATATCAAATAGCTAAGGCATAAAAATTTATTTTGGATGTGGGATCAGACGCTCCGATACCATTTTGTTAGAGTGAACACAGCGGAATGACGCGGTGGAAGGCGAAAATGGTTTTTAAACATTTTAAAATTTTCCGAGCGAATTAATTAATATCAAATATTTTTAATTCACTCAAATAAGTTTAAATATATTGTTTATTAACATTTAATAACGTAATATATTTCGTTACACGATGAATTCTTTTACGAAAATATTTTTCAATAGCCCGGTCACTCGGACAGTGTTCGGTCAGACCTTGTCCCGCCCGAACACTGTCCAGTTCATTGGGTTCACAGCTGCAATGCGATGAGCTCATTTCGATGCGAATTTCACCATTTTCTCACATTTTCACCCCGGAATATTTTTCGGAATTTATCCACCACCCAATACATATCCAAAATCATCCAAATAATATATGTTTACATGAAAAATATTATGTTATACATAATAAAATCAGATCTGATCCAGTTTTATTTTTTTTTTATCCATTTTCATGCCTAAAATCAATTTATTTGTAAATTTAATCCAATTAATTTACACCAAAATTTAATCACCACAATACAAAGCCTCAAAAACAATTCTAGGCAATATTAGAGTGGTAACATCACTATAGAATGACAACTAAAATTTTTGAGATTAATTCACTAATTAATCTATTTACACATGCTTATAAAGAAAAACTATTAAGGTTATTAAACAATCAACACCAAAATTTTGATTCATATACATATCCAAGATACATATATTTCAAGACATGCAAAATACATATCCAATTCATATTTCCATGCTAAAGAAATAAAAATTAAGAAAAAAACAAATTAGGAATTTGATTTTACCTTAATCCAAATTCCAATTCTTCAATTTTTTTTCTTGGTGTTGATCAATTTTAAGAACCCTAATCTTTTTCTCTTTTATTTCTCAACACATGAGAATGTGATCAAAACTTGCAAAATGAAAACAATTCTCATTTATATATTTTTTTTACCATTGCCGAAAGTTGTAGATTTTTTTAAACAAAAAAAAATAACAATTTTATTTGGCTATAATTTTGACACATTTTAATCTTATCCAAAAATTAAATAATTATTTTGATTTTTTGTTAACAATTCCATGTGTTAAAAACACATGGTTTGGCCAATCAAATTATGCCAAACTTATAAGAATATTCTATGTAATATTCTTAATTAAAATAAATTAATTAACTAATTAATTAATTCATTTTATTATTAACAAAAAGACAAAATAAATACATGGAGAATATTCTAAGAATATTCTTCCATTTTATTATTAATAATATTAATTAACAATTAATTAATTAATAATAATACTAAAACAAGTGTCAAAATTCAATGGATAATAATGTGTATCTAATCTAAATAATGTATCATATACAAATACACATTATCTAATACGCATGTGTGAATTATGAATGATCCGAATTATCCATAATTAATTGCCCAAGTGCTCAATGAGTACACTTTATATTGTGGGACTCTTCAGGTTCAAGGTTATCTGTCACAGAAACCATTTCTGTGTTCATAATTTGTCCACTCATAAATTACGACGACCATAGATAATCGAGTTAATCCATCCAAGTCGAAGTCATTGTATATATATAATCCCTCTGTCATGGGTTATCCGAATTGTTCCAGAGATATAGATTAAACGTCAAATCTCCGCTATAAACAATTCATGTGTCGCGACCTAATTATGATTCTTCAATAAATATTCGGAACTCATTTCCGAATCATACCTCGGCCAAGGACTTCAAAGAATAACAAATTGGACACCTAAATCCCGTACACGGGACTGATGGATCCTCTCTGGATACATCACAAGATATCCTGAGTATCAGTCCATACTCAATGAACAGACAGAGGTCTGATCTTAAAAGATCGTTGACGTGACTGTCATCAAAGTACGGAGGATATCTCACATATCCACAATGGTATCACAAGTCAAAGGAGCTAATATGTTATTCGACTCATAAAGATTCATATTGACGTTGGTGTACCATCTATCAGGAATCTTTGAATTAGTGGTTCAGTATTTATCTAATAAATACCTATGTGTCTTTATGAGTCTCCCAAGACTCATAGTTTACTGAGATAAACTATTAGAACAATTCTAATATACGACACGTACCGGTCTCACGGGTTTACTAACTGACCAAGTATATAAACGCTGACTAGAAACAATTTAAGAATTAATTGTATCGTGATATTTCTCAGTAAAAATTGCGGCGCTTTTGTAATTTTGTCACAACCATTCATTCTAAGGTCATTTACGCCTTTACCATATAATAGAATGTATTGATGAAAATTACTCAATTTTATTCATAATAAAAAAGAAATGTACATCTTATTTACAATAAATATAATAAAATTTGGCGCGCCGAGCACCAACTCCAACATGGACATCACCCGCCCAGAGCCGATACAATCACTTGGCCACAAGGGAATGTTCCTTCATTTTGCCATTCAAATATGGCCTCAGTGGAATGAATGCAGCCCCGAGTTACTGTATTTCTTACCAAGACTCAGCCGGAAGGGAAGATTTTCGACCTCCAATGATCTCTATGGACACTGGTAATGACGTCTCACACCAAGTCATCCAACAAAAAAAAAATAATAAAAATAAGGCAAGTATAATGGAGGTGACATATCCCGTATTGACCCCAAAAAGAAACAACGAGGGAACTTGAGAAAACATCTTGCCTCATGCTACCCAAAAAAATAATTTTGAATCATACAATCTAGATTTCCCGGCGAATCGGGCTACGGATTGGAGGGATGACCATCGCCATAAGGTATGTCTTCATGCTAGGAAAAAACCCCAATCCTGTAAATTCCGCGGATGTCTTTCTGCCTTACCCGTGCTATGCTCGACAGGTTCGAAATGGGATGGCCAGTGTCATGTAGGAATTTCTCTTCCCCGTGCTAGGCATATCCTGATGCTACAAATACCACATAGGCCCATAGGCCCTCTCTGTGCTATATACCTCCAACACTGAGCTGAAAACACCATGAGGGAATTATCTTTCCCCACCCTATGCAAACCCCGAGGTACCGTAGTAGCATAGCTGTCGTCAATCCATACGTGCTATGATTACCATGAGGCACCAAACTGTTGGAGTTGGTGCTTGGAGCGCCAATCCGAATAAATATATTGTACATGATATTTTATTATTTATTAATAAATAACTACATTTTCATTTCAAATCTTATTAATAGTAATGTCATTATGCATATTAGATTGATATATAAATATGCTAAGAATGACATCGACCTTAGGCTAGTCATGTAATAATACTGGACACTAGGTAATCCAACATTGGGATAATATTACTATTTTAAAATATTCTTAAAGTAAATATTCATAGTCGTTGGTTTTGGAAATACGGTCGAATTTCAATAACCTAGAAGACTAGCACATGTCGTATATTGGAATTCGAGTTCCAATGGTTTAACCCGATGTACAATAAGCTTTGGAAGCTCATATAGACATGTGGGTATTCATTCGAGCGAATACTGAATGACTCATAGGAGATTCCTAATAGTTGGAAGTACCCACCACCGTCAATATAAATTTCCTCGAGTCGAGTAGCATATGTGATCATTTGACTACAGGATAGCATTGATTTTGTGTGAGATCCTCCACACTTAGATGCCATATATGTCAGAGACCTTTCATGGTCTAGTCGCTAGATGTTCGTTGGGTGTGGACCGATGCACTCGTTAATCAAGTGCGTATCAAGATAGGATCTGTTGACCCGTATGTGTATCATAAGAGGTTTAGGTATCCATGTGAGTAAGTCACGATTCTTAAGACTTTGGCCAAAGCTGATCGCTTAGGGTGGATCACATATATCATAAACGGTTTCTGATTAGTTGTAAAGAATAATGGACATGTTGACATGAGATGTGTGTCTTGGAAACTTGACGGTATAATCTATGTTTCCTAAGCACAACTCGGATAGCCTACAACGAAGAGATTGTTAAACATATGTGACGACCTCGACTTGTATAGTTCCAAAAGTTCATTCGTGTTCTTCGCAAATTCGAAGGTGGTCGAATTGTGTACATATAAGCTAGGCTTATATGACGAACATGTCTGAATTTTGAGAGTCCAACAATATGAGGTGTAACTCGTTGAGCATTTCGGTAGCCGATAATTTTTTATAATAAAAAATATTTAATATTATAATTATCACTAAGATAATTAAGTGTTATTAGATAACATTGATTATTTACTTTGACCCAATTGGATTAATTGGATTATCTAAAATTACACATGGGTTTTATCATAATTTCATAAATATCTCTACCATTTGAGGATATTTTAGTAATATGTAATAATAGGTGTATTTGGATTGATTTAATTGGATTAAATCAAGTAGTATACATTGAACTAATCCATTAAAATTTATCTTGATTTAACTCGATTAAATCAAAGTGGTATACAATTTGATTAGTCACACCTAATTATACATATTTGATTAAGTCTACCTATATTTAATTAATACTTTTATTAATTAAAAATTGCCTAAGTTTTTCTATAAATAGTAAGTTTGAGCAAGGTTTTAATCAAGCTTGAGAAAGCTAAAAACAAGCAAGAATTAGAGATACTTACCTAAGTAAAAGAAGTGTTTAAAGAAGCTTTGGAAGTTCTCTACAATATTTCAACAAAGACAAGAAGATTGGATCTTGGAACCAAGCTTACTACCTTTGGGAATTCTCTATAAGAACAAGAATAAAAAGATTGGATCTTGGAACCAAGGTTGCTATCTTTGAAAGTTCTCTATAAAATTTCAATAAGGAGAAGAAGAATTAGATCTTGGAATCAAGCTTGCTAGGTAAATTTGATATTCTTCAAAGCTATTTTTCATTAGTGAATTATATATTAGATACATAATAAGATAACTTGATGTTGAAATTAGGCTAATTAATTGTGTATGGATTATTTGGAAGTATAAACATAATTTACTTGTGATTTGGTCAAAATGTTTATGTTAGTCATACACATAAAATTAGATTTTGAAACTCTAGTTGATATCTTGGGGTTATGGCTACCATTCTAGAATCAATTGACTATATTTGGGTGACCTAGAATTATTCATGAGTCATTTCCTTGTGGGATTCTAATTTGGTTTGTATTTTAGATTCAAAATTTAAGCATATGCGTACTTTGAATAAATCTATGTTTTTATAAAAATATTTGATATATAAAAAAATATGATTTTTATTCAATAACAGATATTGATGTTGGTTTTGATGTTAAAAATTAATTTTAGGTATTTCGAAGTTTTAGGGAAGGTTGAATGGAATTAGGGTAAAAGACCCTTATTTCTTTTAACTCTCTTGAATTCCAGAGAGTTGAAGGAATTTGTAAAAAAAACTAACAACAACAACCAAAATAATAATAATAATAATGTAAACAGCAGTGTGCGCGCCCACTTGCACCTGAAATTTATTTTCTCTAGTTTTTAGTTTGCACACTCCGATTCAGCCCCGATTTTTTCCTATACACTCATAATGGAATAAAGTATTTCATTAAACTATTTAAAAATCCATTGATGCTAGATATCCACGTGTTAGACCCATTTTTTACTGTGCGAGATACCGATCCAATCTTAGGGGTTCCACATCCGCCCCAATAGAATGGTATTAGATCAGGCCTTAACTGCATAACATATGTTGCATCTATGACATATATTTGAATCTATGCTTCTGTATTTTAATTTAATTATACATAAGTCATATTGGATAAGCATTGCATGTTTAAATTAAAATTTTTATTTTGACCCAAGCATGTTAATGACTTGATTGTCATAAATCTCTCATGATTAGGTGATTACTTTATTTAAGTAAATAATATTAAAAATAGTATTATTGGATGGTCTGTTTTGTCAATACGGCGATGAATGGGTTCTAACTACTTATGTCTAAGACCGTCGATAGTGTAAGGGTATAAGTGCTCGGAACTTAGGTCGCTCTGGTAAAATATTAGATGTAGCGTGATAAGTTAACATAGTCACCCAATACCATCATTATTGTGAGGGTACACTTACGAAGTTCATTAATGCACATTGACAAGTACACACCTGAACATGTCTTAATCTAATACTGTCATTATTGTGAGGATAAGAAACGGTTCAGGACCAAACTAGGAGTCACATGAATGTGATTGACCT
>SKCR01030520.1:0-95517 GCA_019454045.1 Zanthoxylum bungeanum
AGGTTTGATTGAATCACGTACCAAGTTTAACGTGTCATCAGGTATTTTTAAACAATTGTTACTTCAAAGAGTTTAAATAACAACTGTTTCATTTTTCTTTTTCTTTAAACCCCCTAATCAACCCCTAAAATTCAAACACAAGATTTCGGAAACCTTTAGAAGAACTTACTAAACTGAGAATTCCTCAATGGTTCTTCCAAATCTTGTGACTTTAAGCGATATTCGAATATTCAAATTACTTAGCCTTTTCGGATAAAGATTGTATTAGCGAATAAGGTTGACAAATAGAGCCGACTTAAAAAAGTCCATCCCCAAATTCAAATACTATTTATTAATATTTTCAAGATGAATAGTGATTTTTTTAAAAGGGTAGTTTTGGAAATAAATAAATTTAATAAAAAAAGTGGGCCACGGGGTCAAATAACACTCACCTTTCAAGAAATTAGAAAAACTCGGTTTCTTAAACTTTAAATTGATACTCTAATTATGTTTTCTCAGGCATGTGCTTAAATAAAAAACATTTAAACTGTGGTTGGAACTTTTTAAAGCTAAACCTATTTACCAACCTTAATTATTTGGAAGCTAAAATTACACACACTTAAAAGTGCTACTATTAGTATTATTTGAAAGTTGAAACTCCATTCAAAGCTAAAGATCGAATTCTTAAATTGTACTACAATGCCATTGGCTTAAAATTCTAAATTATTAAAGATTAAACGCTTAGCTGACTAATAGCTACACACACATATATAAAACATACAGCAATGTCTTTATGAGCATGAAATGGGATTTGATTGATTACCTTTTACTCAAAGCCTGCAGGGTAAGACATTTTTGAGCTTCTTTCCGAAGATGAACTGAAGAGCTGAGCCGAGCAATGGCCATGTTGTTATAACGGCAATATAAGCAAGCAGCCACGTCGATCTTTTATTCCTTCGAGAAAGCTGGTTTAAGCAACTTGTAACAGCAGCAGTTAAATTGAGCAATTTGGTGTCGGAAGTGTTTGTAGGCGGTTCACAGGTTCAACCAGTGCTGGGCACAGCGTCAGATTTGGCTTCTGTGAGCTGGTCATCTTGTTCTGTATCTGGTACCATTTCATTGTCCGTTTGAAGGTCTTCTACAATGCTAAAATTTAGCAATTCATATATTATGTTCACGATTACACAGATGCATTCCTCCATACACAGAAGATGATTCAGCAATGGAAAGGAAGCCAACCATTTTCATGCCTTCCCAATTTGCAAGGCGAGAATAGTGAGGCTCATGCCTGCAAAGAACATTTAGTATATTCTCATGTGAAGTTCAAGAAAAGACATTGATCTCATGAAAGAAACAACAAAATAAAGGGAAAAGAAGTGAAATGAATTTGTTATTAACGTGATTAGGGAATATCCGTCCTTAAATTTAAAATTCATACAAATCAAAACTGGATGCATGGACATACAATTGTGCAAAGTCTTGAAGGCCAATTGTCAGAGCTCTGTCATAAAGTTTTTGTAGCAGCCTGTGGCATATAAACCTGTCGCCGATCTGCAAAGGATTAATTGGGAGGCCATGACCTCTAGTAAGCTAATGAATGACATCCAAACAACTGAAAAATATGATTACAATCATTTATTCAATGTGATATGAGGACGTTAAGACACTAACCAAAAGGTCCCATGGAGAGCAAATAGCTGCAGCCCCAGCAACAGAAGTCTTCTCTCCCTCCTCACCAAGATATTTTACCTGAAATATAAAATTCATGGTAAAAAAATTTGAATAATGCCAAGGTTCAATGAATTGGAAGTCAAGGGAAAAGGTGAGGTTAAATTCTAATGAACATTAAAACTTAAGTGAGACTTACGCAACAAGAAGTGAACCCAAATAACTATTACCAGAATGTTGGTGCCAATGCTAGTTCCAATGACAAATAAAGGAGCCTTGGGATACTCATGATGGAGATAATCGATGACTTCCTCGTATCTTCTGTCCATCCAGCATTATAAAAGCAATCCGACTGCATTGATTGTCATGAAATTTCTCTGTCAAACGAATAATTTTATTTATTTATTTTTCAGAATATATTGCTTATAGAAATAATAGAATGATTGAATTGTTCCCTTCCTAATGATTATCCAATGTGATTGGATATGTAAGAAGAACATATCATGATTAAAGAAAAGAAACAAGCAAGAACTCACAGTAATTGAAACACCGCCCAATCCTTGGTGGTTGCTAACAACAACAGTCCATCCGTGTTTGGCCGTATTAAAGACAAGATGCCTTATATACTGCAATCCATAAAATGAAAGATAACCATGAAAATATTACTATGCTTATGTGACAGAGTTTCTTCACTAATAACAAGTAGAATTGGAGTTCCTGGTTGTCAAAATGCAAATAAGTCTTTCTCTATCATTAACACTTTTCTTGGTCCTGCAGCATTTACAGTAATGTGTTATATAGATGGATTTCAAGAGGAGACTCCATGTATGTTAGGCCCAGCTATATGTTCTAACCTACTTATTTGCTTTATTTGGTCTTGGTAGATCTTCTAGAAAATATTGGCTTGTTACATGGATAATACAAAAACAGCTACCTGAAACATCAATTTTCACTTTGAGAAGATTCCTACAATGGTCTTTTCATCATATTCAATACTCTTAACATCACAATATAACACCTTCATCAAGAGATCTGCAATAAAAAAAACAAGACATAACATTAAACTTACAGTAGCTGCAGAATCACTTGTTAATCCAGGTACGACAATCACAATAGGCATTGTGTCATCTTTAGAAATGGAATTATTCATGTGTAAAGCACCTCGGGGACCTGCTGGATAATCAAGTCCACCAAGTAATTTAGCAATGAGTCAATGACAACATAATTTCCTAATGCTACAAGGAGAAATGGTAGTATTAACCATCAATTGCCAAAATACTGAACAACATAATATATTTACCCTCAGAACTCACAAGTACAAATAAATAAATAAAAGTTGTTAATATGAATTAATATGATGTATTTACCAGTACAACCCATTAGTAGCCGATCCAGAGCAATCATTCCACCATCAGATAAACGAAATAATTGTCTGAGAAAAAAATTATACATTAATATTTGTCAGATTGAAACCCCAGACCAACAATCAAAATACAAAAACACAACAAGGGATTACTGTCGGGTACCCTAACCATATTAGCAAATGCTTACCAATTCATTGGTACATAATTCACGGGTCTCTATATCCAAGTGACAAAGGTGAAGTGGACAAATCAAGAAATCAAAAGGGTCCCTAAATTCCACTCATGTATGAGAAACAGTTTCAAATACAAATCACATTCTAAATAACATGGACAGAGCAAGAATGTTAAACTCTTACTGAATTAAACAAATTCACAAATTCTTTCTATCCACTAAACACAAAATTCAATGAGATATGAAACCCAAAAAAAAAGGAGGAAAAATTTAAAAGTAATGACCTTCTGTAGCTGAAACATGGAGGCCTCCCATAGAAATGCAGGAAAGCAGTCTGAATATGTGGACTTGAAAGCCACGGCGTTACCAAATACCTACACGAATTCAACACAAAGATTTGTTTTTTATTTTTATTTTTTAAAATAAGTAAAATTTCAAGTTAAAATTGGGAAAGATTAATCAAGTGTTTGGCTGGCAGACCTGCCGTGGAGAATTTTACACTTGGAAACGACGCCGTCGTAGATTGGAGAGGAGGAATTGAACGTCAAGCGAACAGGAGAGCCTCGAAATCCGGAGAAGAGATCTTCGAAGAAATGAAACTCCAAAAAATTGTAAAGAACAATGATAAAGAGAAGCGAAATAGATAATACATAATGCGAGATCGGAATCAGAGAGTGTAAGCATTGACGGAAGGAGTCAAAGACTCGTCGGAGTCGGAGTCGGAGGTCACCGATATCAAAACGGCGAACATTTCCAGTGTTGCGATTGTCGTTTTGAGACGATGCGTTTTGTGGTTTTGTTTGTTGAAGTTCTGTTATGGCGGATGGGGTTAGACGAGGAGAAGAAGAAGAAGAGACAAGAGAGAAACACGTGGTGATTACATGGCATGTTGTCAAAGAAGAAGAGGATTGTTGGCGCCACCATGGCCAACGACTCTGTGACGTAATGACTCAGGAGGGCTTTTGTAAGGTGCTTGAGACAATACGGCGTTAAACGCTAATTTCGACAAACAGTAGGGTGTTTTTTGAAATTTTCTCAGTGGTGCAAAATTTTGTAAATGTTGAAAACGGTTTTTCAAATTTTATGATTAATGCAAAAATTCGCATCAAATATTTTTAAATTAATCTTCAATCTTACATCATTATTTAATATAATAATATAATTACTTTTTTTTAATGAAAAAAAACCATTCTAATTCAAAAACGATATAAAATTCAGAAATCTAATCAAAACGGGATCAAAATTGACAAATTCTGATCCGACTCAACCTCAAAATACAACCAAAAACAGTAACAAGAGAAATAAGTGGATGCCTTTTTGGTTATTACAGAAAGACAAAAGTATTTATGTACATACAGAAGTAATAAAAACAATAGCCTGATATCCATTCATTTGATCTCTAACGATATTAAATTCCTCTTGAACAGGTGCATTATCACCTTAAATTTCTACTTGAAGGAATCATAACATATATTACTTGCCAGTTGCTTACTACCTGCATACACTCACTGCAACAAAAAAAAAAACAAACTGCGCACGGAAAATTGCAGCAAATGTGCGTTGTTATCCGCGTTCGGTTTATAAACTTCGAATTGTATCCACTCGATCCATAACATCCAAGGCTTTGATCCGATCAATATCAAAGTCAATTACAGGAACCGAAGATGGTCTCCTAATGGGGAAGGGGTCTTTCTTAGTTTCGCTTGATGGGGAGTGGCTATTACTTTTCGTCAACCTGTGGTGCTTGCTTAACCTGTTTCTGGCAGTCTCAAACTCTTGACTCTTGCTTATTCCCGGTGTCTTTTTCCTTTTGCTTACATCACGAAGCATCTCTTGATCTTCCAAGGTTAGCATGGGGGATGACGGGTGGGGTGGGTTTGTAGATGATGGAATTACCTTCTGGTTGGGGGAAGGCATAGGGGATTTGACAGGAGATCTTATTCCATTACCAGCCCTTGCTAGGCTAACAAGATGGTGAAGCCACACAACAAGTTCAAGGATATAAGCATCTGTTTTCTCCTTATCCGCATGATGTAATGTCTCGATCTTGAGAAAGTCAGTACCAGCAGGTTTTTGATTCATCTCATACCTGAACAGATTTAATGAAAAATGCTTAGTAAAAATAACAACCTTGACCGAAAACAAATGAAGACACAGCAAATTGTAATCATAACTCACCCCGTGTTCGCCCATTCTCCGACCCACCCGAATCCATGATGAGCCCTGGTAGGACCAAATTGCAAAAACAAAACAACTGATGGATTAGACTACAAAAGGACTCGTACTTAATAAAAAATACATATTTCCCAGAAATTACAACCCAGTTTCAAGAAATATGCCCATCATTACGCCTAATAAGAAACTGAGTTAACTACTACACTCCATTGCCTTTTAAAGATGAATTGGTGATAAAGCCCTCTGAACAAAGAGGGAAATCCATGAATTACAAAATCTGGTACCAGAGGTAAGACACAACCTAACAAGAAAAATAAAATGGAAACTGAGGTTTGCAGGGCCTGGTTATCTTACTTGGTTGTGTTAGTCGCAATAGGAACAAGCCACTGCAAAGTTTTCTCCATTTCAGCCTTAATTTGTGGGACAGTAAGCTGCAAGACAGCATTTGAAGAGAAGAATTGTTAAATCAGAATGTAAGTGATATCACAAACATAAAGACTTTCAATAACTATTTCAAGTGTTGAAAATATTTAATCAATACCTCCTCCTCAACCTGGAATGACTCTAATAATTTGGAGCGCAACGCTGACTTTATAGTAGGTGGCAGCCCTTGGTATAAAGCATCCCTCGTATTTGGAGGCACAGAACTTGATCGAGACACCTGAGGACATTAACATATTAGCATAAATCCTTGACTGAAATTCTCAGCTTCTTAGAAGAAACAAAGACCTCATGATTTCTCGAGTAAACATGACATAAAAAGTTAAACTCAAAGGGCTGATTTTCATGAACTAATGTTGCGTTAAACTCACTTCAACAAGTTTAAGAGTGCACTTTTGTCAAAGTAAACCAGCACAAACATTTTCTCCGACAATCTCTAGTACTTTACCTACAGAAATATCTAGAAAAAGGGAATCCTTGAAATTCAAGAACAAAACAATCCACCCTAAAATGCTCAAACAATCTGACTAGGCTTAGATACCAGAACAACATGTTATAACATTAATAGAGGTTAAAGATATGCCAGAGAAATAAAAAACAAAAAAGGACATACTTCATAGTAAGAAAAGACAAGGTACAAGGAAGTTAAATCTTCACAAAATTATAAACTCACAAGAGTATCAATTTGGGTGATGATGTTTGCATAATGCAATGCAAGACCAGCTGCCCCCAGTTTCTTATGACTGCTCCGAGAACCTTTTACTGGTCTCTCACCATCTGCAAGGTCACAGAGAAAAACATCACAAAAACTCCATTCGATTAGTGAACCCCAATGAGCTGTTCACATGGCTTATAATTATACAAGTTTAAGAGATTTGTTGAAGACAGATGTAACACGAAACCTGAATTGAAGAAAACAAATAACTAATAAGATATATTTATTTGCAGAGGGAAGGAAAGATTATTATCTTATCAAACTGGTCAAGAAACTTGACTCAGATTCTGATGAAGGTTTTGTGAGGCATTTAAGTTATTATTTTTGTCACACGTGTTTAGAATTCTCACCAGCACTAGCAAAGGCTTCATGAATCTCCAAATGCAAGAAATGAACAATGTCAACAAGCTTCTCCATCACCTGTAACACAAGACCTTAGATATGTCCTCAGAAATGGTAAGAGGATAAACTCCAAGAGATAACTTCGTACTAAAGCAAAGGATTAGTAACGATAATACTTGCCCTTATATTGTTTTCTCTTTAAGGAAATGGAATCTTTTATTGATATACTGCAACTTTTTAAGTGCAGTGCTTTTAAGTATATATCTTTTCATTTTTTAAAGTTCTAGTTTTAAGTTGGTTTACTTCATATTTTTTTGTTAAACTGGTAACCTGGACACATTCATGCCAAATGTTACACAGTAGATCAAACCGCATTGATATGTACCTCTTCCAAAATTTTCGACCAAAGAGATTTCTTTTGCAAACTTCTTACATGCTTCCTTTGACTCTTTAACTCAGCTCTCAAAATTGCAAGACTGTCTCCTGCACATCAAATGAATATATATAAGATGAAACAGAACCACTGCAAATAAACATTTTCATAAAGCTGACAAATACAAGCTTAAATCAGAGTTGATCTCCATAATTTCCACAATTTTAGGTAGGATCTTACCAGAAGTAGAAAGTATCTCAAATCTTACAAGTGCTCATAGCCTGGACTCATGCCAGGTTAGACAGTAAATTAGAGGTGAAAAGCTGGCTAGGCCATTCAAGGATCAAAATGAGTGAAGAATCATATAAACGGAGCAAATTAATAGGTATGATTTATTATTACATGCATAATATTCAAATCACAAACTATTGCTAAAAGAACGACTAAAATTATATTGCTCAGGCGTCAAAAGGCTGCACACAGCCAGACCCCAGTAGGGCAAATGAAACATTTGACATTTCAAATGGGACACTCGCTAAAATTAGCTTGGTTCCAGAAAGCTTAAAATAGTATTACAAGTAAGAAGAATTGTCTCCCTCGATAATATATGGCTTTCAAATTTCACACATTTTGCCATCATAAAAGGAAAGATTAGAGAAATTTTTGTCAAACTGCAACACCAAAGTGTGCTACAAAAATCACATTCGCAGATATGGATCCAAGACCCTATTTACCTCTTTGAGATGCATTAGAATTATCCTCCTCCTGAAGCTTGCGTCGATAATCTTGTTCAAATCTGTCCAAGGCATGTAATTCATGATATAATTCCTGTAACCAAAAACATTTAGTGAGACTAGGAGGCATAACATCAATACAATGTCAAGAACACAGCTCATGCCTTCCAAATGAATGTGATGAAAGCAGAACAAAAGTCTTGGAAATTGTCCTTAAGAGATAAGAGGATCAAGAAATGACCTCAAAAACACAAACAAGAGAACTCCCCTTAATTCAAATATCTGAAAATCAAAATTATTCATTCTTGAGAAAGAAACTTAAGACAATTCCAGTCCTCCAACAACTATTCAAGAGTCCACCTTTCCAAACTAGGAAAAGATAGAAAGATCATGGATATCATTCAACTCCCCTTACTCAAAATATGCATAAAACAATGATTTGATCCATTAACTGATTGTACTTTTAAAATAATAGGGACAAAATCAATTCCAGGTACTGTTTAACAGGCAATTTCAAACAATAAATCAGATCATAAAGCCATGAAATTTTTAAAAGCTTTTCAGCCTAGCTCAAGAAAGAGAATGAAGAATGAGAAAAGAATAGATAAATACAGAGAAGTGCCCGTCATAGGATTGACAAAAGGAATACAGCTAAATGCAATGAAGAGCACAGCTTAGACTCTATCTATGCAACAATAGTGCAAATTACTCACAGTCGTATACTGAACCAAAGTCACCAATTGATCCATTATTGTCTTTGCTTCTTCCTTCAGTTGCTTTTGTGGCGTAAGTTCTGAACCCAACCTAAAAGTCATAAAAGATGGCACGAGAAAAAAAAAATAAGAGCCTAATATGACATGCTGTAAGGAATATAAACTAAAGAGGTAAGATGCTGTTAGATTACTTCACAAAATAACGATCCAAGTTGTGCAACTGAGGATCTTTACAACGATTTCCAAACCGTACCACTTCTCCAGAAAAAACTTTCAACTCTTCTCTGTCAAAACAATAAAACAAATTGATTTATACAGATTGAAAATATAACCTATATATTCTCTCGTTAACAGAAAATAATTTGTAAAAAACATAGCTTATTTTTGCATTCTCCACCTCTTATCAGCAGCAGCAATTCTCAGTAATTCATCTGTATCCCTTGAAATTAAATTTTGAACCCCTTCTGAAGGGAGCACAGCCTCTTTTAGATGTCTAATATTCTCTGTTGAAAGGGATTGCATCAACTTGAAACCCTTGACGATAGTGTTCGCAACTTCAAAAGCCAAAATTAAGATTTTATTCCCTTTTGTCGTCACCCCTGAGGTAAATCCACCGCTGGGGTTCAAACTGGTCATGCTACTACCTAGCGTGTCTAACACATCCACTGCTTTCCCAAACCCAACAGTACCAGCTCTGCCCAAAAGAGAGCTCACTTCGGAGACCTATAAGATAAAAATAACTAAATCAGCAATTTTGCATAAAATAGACCATGACTCAAACTCTGAAGATATCACCATCAATATATTTCAATAAGCCATTAGATTTAGAGGACACAGTCCAATTTCAGAAATAATCATTTAATAGAAATCAGAAGCAAGAGTCCTTTTATTCATCAAGTGTATAAAACAGTAGCATGTGGCATTCAGCTAAGGAATAAGTCCATCCATGATGAAGACTTTTTATATGGGTAGAAAGACAAGCAACTAGTTCTTTAGAATCCCTTTATGTTGCTCTTATCACATAACCAGTGCATTGAGAGCTGTGTACTAGCTAGGACCAAGTTCCTCAAAACTATATACAATAGATGGATCCAAGTGAAAAAAAATACTTATGTTCTAAAGGAAGGATTGTCGTTGTTGCTAGCTTCCTAAGTTCTGCAATCAAAAATTCATTTATTGCCATGAGTTCCATTTCATGGCCTCTTCAAAGATGTAACATTTATTGAAAGAATTAAAGTATAAACAACTTGTTTCTTCATCCAAAGGAGGACGACTTCCATCCATTCACTAAAAAATGTTGGATAAGTTGGATATGTATAATGTATGTACTGATAGATCTAGCTCTTCCGCCAAACAGAAAGAAGGGCATCAAACTATCTTCAAAATATCTCTCTCTCTTTCTAGATTTTCATTTTCCAACTAACACCCTGAAATACATTTATGAAGAAAATCACCTAGTAGCGAAGAGAGAGGGAAACAAAAGGTAAACATGAAATTTTACAATCTGTTCATTAGTCATGACTCATGACTCATGTCACGCTTGACCTCCAGGCTCCAAGTTTTGCAAATGAACCTTCCCCATACATGTTATGTTGAATCTTTGCCCTACATGGAAAAGAATTACACATAGTAGCTATTTACAACGCAACAACCCAAGCCAATACCTGCATATCCAACAGGGTTTGATACCCACTAACCCAAGTTGCCTTGTTAAAAAGGTGATTAAAAGGGCATGAAACCAGCATAATCCACCAAGGAACAAGCTTTTTGGCCACTGCTTAAACCATAATCAGATTTCAAAACTTTAAACCCAAGTCTAATTCTAATTAGAATACAGCATTAGCATATTCTAATTAGAATACAGCATTAGCATCCTATTAATACATAGTCCTTGAAACACATAACCACCCAAACAAATACCCAGTAACCTTTCCCTATGTTTAAAGCATAACAAATTAATCATTGCAGTATAACATAATAAACAAACTTTAACAGAAGCAAAAAGATACAAAAGAGCATGTGAAAAGCAAATAAAATTAAGGCACACCTTAGCAACAGCAACCTGTTTAGACTTAGTTGATCTAGATTTGTTCGAAGGAGCCCTTGACAAGCTAGGAATCCCATCATTGATATCTCCAGGATTAGTCCCATAAGTAGCTATAGCACTGAACTCGGGAAAGGAAAACGGCTCATTCAATTCTTTATTCTCCACATTCTCCCCAACCGGAGAAGGAGTTGAATTGCAATTTACTTTCATGGGCAGTTCACGGGACTGATAAACCAAACCAATATGACCATTAACACTCGGAAAGTTTTCACCGGGAGCATTATCTACATTCGAACTCCTCGAGCAAAGCCCTCCCATTGTGTTAATCACCGCAAACTATCTAAAATAAACTAGTTTAACCTATCTAAAATAATCAAAAATTGCCCTTTAACAGACCAAATCAGTAACTCAAACATTAAAGAGATCAGCAAGACTTCCAGTCCATTAACTCCAAAGCAACAAACAAGCTGCAAAAACAAAACCAACACGTCAATCAAAGACTACAAAGTCAACAAAAGAGTCAAAATTAAGCAAAAATGTAAAATACCCAGATGGTATAAACACAAACAAGGTCCAAAAACAGCAGAAAGTTCAAAAATTGAGATCAATTCATACAGATTCAAAAACCCACAAAGATAAATGATTAAAATAAAACAGATAAGCACTTACCAGCTAACAAAAAAGACATAAAGAAAAAGGAAAAATGGATCTCTTGCGTTGCGTGATTGTAATAAAAGCGGAGACTTTGGCTGTGTCAGCGAAGCGGCCAAACAAAACAAAACACTCAAATGGGTCAAAACAAACCCAAGACTAAACTAAACTCACCAACACTTTTTCACTGCGTCGTCTTGTTTATTACCATTACTGCTCTGTTTATGACTTTGCAGTTCATGACTTTGCTTGCAAACTTTGTTTCTCAATCTCACTGTCGCCCTTGGAGCGTGTCCTTTTACGCGCCATTTTTTTTTTTTTTGATAATTTTGGTTTACTTCATTTATAAACAATAAATATGATTTTTTTTTTTTTTTTGTTATTTAGCTTTTGTAACTTTCAACCACTTGCTACTATTTTAATACTGACATTCATTATCTTTTTCTCTATTTCAAAATTTTTATCTAAATTATAATTTAAAATTTAATTATAATGGAAAAAATGAGGAAAAAATTCGTGTACAAAAAAAATGATAAAATAATCTTTAAAATTACATGAAATATTACATAATTTATCATCATTTTATACTAATATCACATATAAAATCATTGAAATGTTAAAATCCTTCTTACTCAACTCTAAAATGGTGAGATGTATAACGTATTTTTATATTAAAATTTAAATTCATATTAAATGTTTTTAAAAATAATAGACTACTAATCTAAGTCCAAAAGGGGCGTGGTTTGGTGGTGAATAGCGTAGGATTTCATATTGAGATTCTGGATTCGAATCCAAGGATGGTGTTTTCTTATAAGAACTTGGGATAACCGGAGATTTTACATATTTCACTTAAACCCGGAAGAGATGGTTTCGCATACAAGCCCTAGAACAACAATATATAAGGAAATTAAAGTTTAAAAAAAAAATTGTAATGGTTTTTTGTAGAGCGAGTGTATTCACGCGCATTGCAGGGATCATAGCCCAAAGCTTTCCCCTTTCTCGAAAATTGTACAGTAAAAAAAAAACCAACACTGTAGCACTGAGTTATAAAATCACTGTAGCTCATTCTGTGGGTTTAAAAAATAATAATGTATTTTAGGAATACAATAGATCAAAGTTTATTTGATAATTAACAATTTATATTGTATTTCATAACCCAAAAAAAAAAAAAAGGACCACTTCAAAATTATTATAAAGTCAAAAAAGTAATGATCAAATATAAACTTTCTATGCTCAATTATATGAACATTATAAATTCCTTTCATTGTGCGAGGCCAAAGAGACAAACAAATAGTTCCAATTTTGAATTAATTAACATTTAAATTGCCCATACAAATTGATTTGTATGTTTTGGACTCTTTCTGAGTCAATGGTCCTTCTTTGTAATCATGCAAATTAAATTTATTCACATTGTATTTTCCTTATTACAAAATAAAATAAAATAAAATATCTTACTTTTATATTATAATATGTTCATAATTATGGTGTTGATCTATGCATTAACCCAAAGCTTATAAACTATTTTAGTATTGCCTTTGTTATAAAATTTATATGGAAATAAGTTGTTGGTACTTGGCAGTTTTAGCCTGAAATTATAGTAATTAGGTAAATAATAAATAGTGTAATTGGATCCATTTCGAGACTTTAAATATTAATATTATACTTATAAATACGCGTTTTTATGTTACAAAATTTGACAATTAAAAATCAACATATATAGATGTATTTGTAGCTTATGAAGTTTTTTTTTTTTTTTCGGAAACGTTGGAAATTCAGCCTCCAAATTATCTGATTCAGGCTTAAGCGAAACATATAAAACCATCGACTGTCTCAGGTTCTTACAATAAGTGCAACTTCTGAATTCGAACCTAGGACTTGACAACCAAATCTTAAACCTTATACCATCACACCAAACCATGGAGACTATGAAAATACTAATTAGTGAACCCTAAAATATTTCATCTTAAAAAAAATATGAGTAAAATTATTAAGAATTTCGATGTAGATGAAAGGTTGCTCATAATTTCAATTAAGACCAAGTCAAGCAAGGACCCCCCCGAGCACATGAAACAAGACTTTTGGGCTTTGTCTTCAACATCACACTTTTAAAATTAGTCAAAAAAAAGACAAAGGCATTTGAAGTTTCTTTAAAGCAAGAAATAATATTGTGCAACTTTAGAAAAAAAAAAAAAATTTGATAGAATTTTATGGAGGTTACTGGTTGGTAAGAGTCAATTATATTCGATGGGAAATTGGGATTCTCCAATTTTATGCACCTCCGTGGCTTAAAAGGACAATTGGCAAATCTATTGCAATTAAAAGAGAGATTATCATTTCTAATTTGCTTAGTTGATTGTAATTATTTTGGGGAATCCAATTGCATGATCTTTCTAGGGATCTACATTGTATTTCAACGTTTCATTATTTGCTTACTCTTCTTTCAATCTATGATGTTGACCACTCCATTGTAGTCAAATACTATGTGTACATCTCAAGTTTATTGTACATAAGTTGAAGGATATTTTGTTCCGTTTGGTCACGGTATCAAACCTTAGAAATATATGCGAAAAAAAATAATAATAATAAAACTGTATATATCACGACATTCTTCAGACTCTTATAGCAGAAATATTGTGTACTGAGCACGACCGCTAATGTCTATATATATTAGACTATTGAATTGTTAGAAACTCTGTCGCCGAACCACCTTAAACGGAACAAGTAAAACCTACAATTGTCCCAGACTCTTACAAGAAACGTATTTTCTGGATTCGAATTCATGATCTCAATGTGAGATCATGAACCCTACAGATTGTATTGTATAGCTGCTAATTCAGATTTTTTTTTTGACGTGTGCACTTGAGAATTCTTAATTTCATTTAAGCACATAAGTCCGAACAAAGTCTTGTAGTCTGCAATTTTCAATTCTTAAAAAAAGCTTAAATAACAATTATCCGTCAGTAAATTTTGATATGAGAGTTAAGAAAGAAAAAGGAAGAAGTTTAGTGGTACAGGATTAGCATGTTGGTGGTATTAAGCATGGGGAAAAAAAGGCACCTCATAGTGTCCAAAATCTCTGTTCATTTTGTCTACCAATTTGAAGGAACTTGTGCTTTTCTGGAATGAGATATCATTCCCAGCTTCTGTAGTAGCTTCGAAACATCGTACACCACTGTGAAATTGTATACATTCTCCAACTTCAAGCGAAATAAGCAAGCAGCTCCAATGTCTCCAAAAATTGTTCATTATTAGTTTTAATCAAGGGCAACAGTGACCAATCTAGCTGCAAAATATAACAGAGGTCGGAGAATTGCCGGTTTAGCAAACGCGTTATATGGGGCATTTTTATAATGGCGAGAGTGTAGGGCTTGTGGTTTGCAATCCGTAAAAGCTCAAAAAATCAAGAGAATGCTTACCATTTTGAGCTCATGCCACTATTGAAACCCGAGATTAGGTCTTCCAATTCATCAACAATTGCTGCATGACAGAAATTATATTGCTCCTAATAAACCAAAAAAAAAAAGGTCAAGGAATGAATAAACATATATAACAATATGGACATTTCTTTCAGCTCAGATAGTTATATTCTGGGAAGATAATGAGTGCAAGAGAGAGAAGATAATGAGTGAAAGAGATAATTGACATTTGACAGTGTAATCACTTATTATTCGAAATGCTAAACACACATAATTAGTAGCACTACATGATGAAATCTGCCGTTGACAAAAATAGAGCTTTCAATAGAAGGGAAATGACAACAACGAAATAGCCTGCTAGTGCAAGTTGATATATATATTTGTTCGAGTGACCTAAATTGAGGTACTGGTTAACATCTAGTGAATCATAATGCCCTGCCCTTAAAATGAGATTTTTAAGGAATAAAATATTGGAAGTTATCACACCAATACAAATACTAATATCATGCACCTACCCATAATAAACTTACAACCGTACTGAAGGATGCGTAAAGAAAATCCATTATTCTTCTATTTCCATGAAATAAAAGAACATAGTTTACGGTTTAGAGTTTAGAAGTATCACTGTTATTCTCATAATGAATGTAAGCCTGCACCAAGATATGACTATTGACTAAGACTTTGGCTACATAAAAAAAATACTGAAATTTAAAAAAATAAAAAATAAAAAAATAGAAAGAAGCCTGAATGCCTGATTACTAATTTTGCAATTAACACATAATTTACGACAAGGAACATCTCCAGTGTGAAGTGCATAATGGGAAGTGGGAACAATATTCTTTCTTTTGGGCCACATACCAGGATTGAGGAGGATATTGTAATGGGTAAGCATCTTTTTAATTTGACTTCTTTGACAAATTGGGACAGAAATCACATCCATTGATTTCATCAAATCCAACGGTTAAAACCTAAAGTCAAAAAGTAGCATTTTATGTTGCCAACTCATTAACCTTATCTATCATTGGACTGGATAGAATCAGTGACTGAGAATTTGTAACACAACTTCAAGTAAAAATTTTAGTTAAAAGATCCTTACCTGTTTATAATACAAAGCATCCACCTTTGCCATTTATTAATATATTGGGAATTTTTGTCACAGAAATGCCAAACACCAACTTAACAATATCAATTCCTATGTTTATGGTTCTGCTCTTGATTCCGTAGGAACTCAAGAATGTCAACAAGTTGAAATTGTTGTTCAGAAGTTCAAACGCATTAAAGAAAAAGAACACTAGGCTTTGGACCAAGAAGGAAGGAAATACCATGGTTTGAACCATTCCAATTCGCTGAGACCTAAATGCCTTAACAGTATTTGCAAGATCCAGTGCAGACATGTCTCCAACAAGTATTCTTTGGATTGTATTATGAATTGCGCAGTATGTACCAGTTCTCCCAATTCCTGCACTGAGCAAAGAAAGAGACTCTCTCAGCTGTGTAAAAGGTCGACTTACCAAACATTCTAAGACAATTGCAGTAATAAACATGAGCTCAACCTGCAATGCACCACTATTGGGCCAAGATTGGGTGGTAAGTGATATATTCTTTTCAAAATTTCACGAACAGCAAATGTGTCTTGGGGAACTCCATGATCAGGCCATTCAGGATATTGAATGTGCAAAACAGACATGGGTGGTTCTTCTGACTGTAGCCAAAAAACATAATAGAAGGGGGAAATTAACAATTAAATCTTCAGGTACCAATATTAATTTTAAGAAAGAACTGTAGAGAAATAGAGAAAATAATAAATATTTCAAAAGATAAAACAGGGACAGAACAAATTGATAAATATTTGTTTGGTGAAAGTCAAATTATTAAACTGAAGCATCATTTGTCATAATATTCGCGGTGATGCCGTGGTGGCTGTGGTAAGCGGATGTGGTGCTAATAAATCTGAGTGTGTGTATCTATCATATGTCCTGGACATGTTATTGACTATTGCTGAATCAAGTGGGGAGAGCCAGCTCTAGCTCATGTCATCCAAGTTACTGATACTTCTAATAGTACTTAGAGATCTAGGGACTTGGGTTTCTCGTCCAAATGCAGAAATATAGATCTCAACTTAGACAACTCACCTCTAGCATTTTCCCCGCAGGTCTACTCTGTCAACCAATCCAACACACAGACTAAAACATCCGTGCGAAGACCATCAAATTCAATCCTAGTCTCCATAATGAGACCCAGCAATTAGATTATGAAAGATCCAATACCCTCCTATTAGGGGTGGGCAAATTAACCGAACCGAACCGAAAATATCGGTTCGGTTCGGTTTTTCGGTTTATGTTCGCATTAAACCGATCGGTTTGGTTTGGTTCGGTTCGGTTCAGTTCGAATCGTGAACCGGACCCGTGAACCAATCAGGTTGTAAAATTGTGAACCGAACCGATCGATTTAGGGGTTAATTATTCTAAAAAAACCGGTTCGGTTCGGTTTTGAACCGAACCAAATCGGTTCGGTTTGGTCCATTCGGTTCCGATCAGTTCGGTATTTCTTGAACCGATCGGTTTTCGGTTTGGTTAACCAAACCGACCCGACCTTTGCCCACCTCTACCTCCTATGCCATGGGTCGTCTTTCTCCCAAGACCACCATCTGAATCAGAAACAGCTTTCAGGCACTGATTGTGCTATTTATATAGTCTAACCATCCACAGCATCTGGGGGTTAATGTCTCACCTCCAGGGTAAATATCCTAAGCCTTGAGTTAGACACCAAAAGACAATACATGCCAAACATATATATCCTTAATAATTTCAACCTAAAAAGAAAAATCTATGCCATTATTAAGCAACTATTGAGCATCATAAGCATTTCTATAATAGCTTTTTGAAGTAAATAAAACATCTCACCTCTTTGTAGTTCACCTCTAGATTCCGCAATACCAATGAAGTGTCTGTAGTTTTTATCCATTTAGTGACAATACATATGTTACCAAATTCTCTAGGACCATCTTCAGCTTGAAAGTAGTCTCCGCATTTTACTGTCTGCGCATAAAATATAAATAAGAAAATGTTAAAAAAAACTGAAGCAAAAAGTATACAGTTATGCTTAGCCACTTAAATGGAAATTATAAGACAAGCAAAAGACTACATGATGATGTCGTCTGCAACAATTCGTCTTCAACCGGCTTACTATTTACCACCAGAAGAATGGCCATGGCAAGTCAAAGAGCACAAATCAGAGATAATTTGAAGATCAAACGAGCAAAGTTGCAATAATTAACAGTCAATTGTGCCATTTGAAGAGATGCAACTCTTCCCATGCTCCCAAAACATGGCAAGTATGATACTTTTATCGTTATTGTTGAGCATTTCCACAACATTACCAATAAAAAGTTCTTATCTCTAGGGTAAGAAAGCAAAACTTATACCATATTAAGTAGCAGCTCGCATTTCCTGTAAAAGTTTTACAACCTAAAGTGTAAGTCTTATACCATATTAAGTAGCAGCTCGCATTTCCTGTAAAAGTTTTACAACCTAAAGTGTAAGTGACACCTTTATTTCTGACTTTGTACATTACCATATTTCAATGCCCTGTCTCCAAATTATTTTATTATTACTTATTTACATTATTATGTATAGTATTCATTAAAACATATGCACAACTCCCAAACTAACATATGGTGAATTCAGCCACTTTCAAGAGAATATGCACCAATCTAGATAGTAAAATACCTTGTAATTGTCTACCAATCGAGTAAGCATCACAATCACAGGGCAATGATACTGTATGACCATCTCCCAGAAGTCCTCGTAGGTATGAGGTAGCGGACCTTGCGTGGCTATGAACTGAGAAACTTTTGCAGACGAAGACGTCTACAAACAAACAACCATTCCACAAGTTTCAAAGTAAAAACACGCATAACAGTTTAAGCTGTTTAAAGCAAAATACATTTATTAGCTCAAACCATAGTGACATAACTATTTTGACTCGAAACTAGATATGGTCTCGAACCTTCCAGCCATTCTACTAGTTATAAAGTGAACATTTAGAAATAACTTCAAGAACTTGTCTCCCAAAAACAACCAAACATAAAAGATATATTTTCCAATGTCAGCTGTTAGTATAATATTTTTAACCAAAAAGGGTAGTGAGAGTATGCTTGAAATGGAGCAACTATGACTTTTAATCCATAACTGCAACGAAATGATATCACTAGTAGTCAAATATAAGACATTCGCTTACCGAGATTAAGCTGGCATTGATATACCCTCTAGCAGCCGGTCTATAATCCTTGCACTGATTCAAAACAATCCTATTTTTGTCGACTGCAACAAAAACAATCCAATTGCCACAATTTTTAGTAAAATTACAAAACAAATGATAATACATAAATAAAAATCAGCCTAATAATTAACAAAACAAAGAATTTACAAGGCAAGATATCGGTGTATCGATTCTTGCTAAAATTGACGCCATCACGAGCAACGGTGCAGCTTCGCGCCATTTCAGAGGGCATAATCCGACTAGCCTGCAAGCCGGAAAACTCTTGGGCGATTTCACGGGGCTTGTTCTGAAGCTTCCCTTTGAAGAAACTGAGAGCTTCAGAGCAGTGCTCGTACTGATCGGCCGTGAGCGGGATTCTGGGAGGAACATCAACGGCAGAGAATTCAAAAGATTTCGTATTATTAAGAGAAGCATAGTGGTTGCCGGCGGAGGAGGCGGCCATGGCCGATCTTCGGTGAGAGCGAAGGCGCTTTGAAATGAGATTTCCCAGCTGGGTTATTTTGATTGTGCTTTCTTGCGGGGAGCTGGAAGCTGGTTGTGTTTTGGGTGTTGCAATTTTGTGGGATGATTGCGTTATGTTTGCTTTTTTGCCACAATCAAGTCTCGATTTTCCAAAGACATTTAGAGATCATGTTCAGTGTTACCGAATCCGAAAATGATTGGATTTGTGAATGTTTCGTAATTCTTTTGACTTTTTTTTTTTTGTTTTATGACAATAATCTTTGTAGATTGAGCAATTATGGGAAAGTTTAGTACTCCATTTATTTATTATTCACTTTTTTTTTTTAAATGAATAAAAATTCGGATTTAAAATCGAGATAATTTTTTATTTTAAATCTTAATTTATTATCTAAAAAATCTTAAATTTTAATAGAGATTTGAAATTCAAAATTATTCTATCCGGGATTTCGTAAATGTCAATATAAGTAAAAATAATATTTTATCAAACACACTAACTATTAATCTATTATATATATACACATATATACACACACTCTTATATAGTATAATGATAATTTAATTATCTGTGTCTCGGCATAAGATTCGAATATTTAACTTCACACATAAAACGCAATTATTGGATGACAAAATATGGTCATGGATATCCATCACTTGTCCGCATTGGATCGTTGAAAAGAGTTCGGCTTAAGGCTAAGCACCGATTAACAGATCGGTTTTAGTTCCAAAATGAAAGAACTGAATTTAAACAGTTTGATTCCAGTTCTGTCCAAACCGGATTGAAATCTGTTTTGGGAATCGAATTTAGAATCAATTTCGGAACCAAATTAAAACCTAATTTCATAATCAATTTTAAAACTCAATTTCATAACCTAAATTAAAATCCAATTTAAACATAATTTCATAATCAGTTTTAAAATCCAATTTAAATCTGATTTCATAACCCAAATTAAAATACAATCTCATAACTCAATTTAAACTCAGACACTTCCTACAATAATATTATGTATTGAGTCAAAAATATTATGGATTGTTTTATTTATGTGTGGACAATTGCCAAAAATATTATGTAATATTCAAGTGTGAGAAATAATTGTATTTTCAAAATTTGATAATAATAAATAAATAGGGTAAATCAGAACCGGATCTGAACTGGACTGAAACCGATTTTTTCCGGTAGGTTCTAGTTCCACAAGGAACTGAATTAGAACTGATTGATAGGGTACCTTATTTAGTTGGGTAGGTTCTGTTCCACTTAATTAGGAACCGATTTTTTTCCGGGTAGGTTCCGTTCTGGTACCACGCGAAATCGAAACTGAAACTGATTTTGCTCACCCCTAGACTTCGGTAAAGACAATTTGTTGCCATCATATGGGTGAGAGTAGGGAAGCATACGGTACACATGTAAGTTCTCATGCCCCGCCTCTAATACTAGCTCTCTCCAATCAGAAGGATAAAAAGCCACTTCAAAGGTTTTTTGAGGGAGTTTAACAAAATAGAACCTGTGATTGACTTATTCCTACTCATACAGTGCCAGAGAATTATATGTGCGGTTGGCGATTCAGTATAGGCCGAACCATAACTGAACCATAAACTAACGGTTCGGTTACGATTTTGGCCAAAATCGAACCGCAATCGAACCTTAAATCGACCGAACCGTACGGTTCGATTCGATTTAAGGTTTGGAATCATTTTTTTAATAAATTAAATTATTATAAAAATAATAAAAAATTAAAGATTTACTAAATAATATACTAAAAATAGACATTCATAATTTATTTATTGTTTTGAAAAAAAAATAGCTTGCATTTAAATAAATTACATATGTATCCTCTTATGGCGTAGATGAATCAAAACTCACGTAATCTATTACATTTTATTTTTAATAATTTACACAATTAACATTTTATTCATCGTCATCTGGGGAAAGCGGTCCGATTTTTGAGTTTTCGGTTCCAGTTATGTCTGTGTTAGCATACAAATCTTTAAAAGTTTCTAACTGATTTTCTTGTTCACGACCTTCTGCCATACATCAATCGTCAAGACATGTTTGAGCTTCTAATGTCTCTGGTTTCAACCTTGATCTTATGTCATCAAGAATATTGTCGCCCATATTAAATATCTGCTTAACATATATAGTTGATACTGGTGTCGCTAATATCTCTCTTGCAATCATGACTATGACTGGAAACAATCCTTGATGTTTTGCCACCAATCCTCAATTTTTTACTTTGCTGTATTAACCAACTTCTACCAGCAGGAAACTTAGATTGTTCGGTTGGTGCATTCATAGATTGTGTAGTATCATCTATTTTAATATTATATCTACTAACATAATCATTGTATAAATCAAGTAAAGTTCTCATAACATTATCAATAATTGAATAAACAATCGCATTTCTTTCACTTAATAAAACATAATAATTTGGTAAAATATTTTCCAAATCTTCTATTTTAAACCTTGGATCAATAAGAAAAACAATAAGATAAAATAATGGTATGTCTCTATAATAATTAAATCATTTTGTCTTCATTGATGCAACATATTTTTTAATTACGTTTGAAGGATCTTCAAAAATATTGTTAGAATCATCAAATTCGTTGTTAGAATTATCAAAAATATTGTTAGGATCATCAAAAATATCATCAAATTCGTTATTATTAGGTTCGGCTAATACTCCAACAATGTCAAGACCTGTAATAAGTGCAATATGAGAGTTTAATTACTTTTTTAATAGGTGCAATACGATAGTTTAAAGATTTCAAACAATCTCATACACATAAATTTAAAATATGACATGCATATCAAACATGAGAAAATTTACCTTCCAAATTTGGTTGGCAAATAGCTTTAAGTTCATTAATTGATGCAGTATTAGCCGGTGCATTATCAAATCCAATAGTTAATTTTTTTGCACTAATCCATATTGCTGTAAGATATTACTAATCATTACATAAATATTATGTGCAGTGTGTGCATCATCAAAAAGCCGAAATATAATAATTTTTTCTTAAATAAACCATGAATCATAAATCCAATGACATATCACACCTATGTATGAATATGCCTACCAATAGTCACTCTATATGTCATAACAAATTGAAACACGACCTTTAAGTTTTAAAAATATTTTCTTTAAATTATTTTGACATTTTACATACAATTCCGTCATTTTTTTTTACATGTCATCCTAATAAGTTTACATACAGCAGGATTCAAAATTTTCATATATTAAGTCATTAAAAGACGCTTTTTCACCAAAAATAAAAGCTAAATATTCAGTGGCAATAAATTTAATTAGATTATCTTTCCATTGAGATTCATTATATTTAAATAATTTAGTAAAAGAAAAGAACATGGACCGGAAGTAGAAAACCTTGTCATTTGTGTTTGTATCAATCACAAACTCAGCTTTATGTGTACTCCTCATATGACCGTCATAGTTTCATACCCATCGGTGTATTTATAAATTTTTCCACAATAATTGCTAGGGGTGTGCAAATTTTCGGGTTAACCCGCGACCTGACCCGCACGAGTTTCAAAAAATATATTAATTTTTTGGGTTAACCCGACCCGACACTATAATTTTTTATTATTTTTCTAAAGTTTTTATTATTTTTTAAATTTTTTTACTATTATTTCATTTATTTATTACTTTTGTTGTCTTGAAATTTTATATA
The DNA here is from genome assembly GCA_019454045.1 of Zanthoxylum bungeanum. Taxonomy (NCBI): domain Eukaryota; kingdom Viridiplantae; phylum Streptophyta; class Magnoliopsida; order Sapindales; family Rutaceae; genus Zanthoxylum; species Zanthoxylum bungeanum. Next base: position 23,212 of record SKCR01030520.1, read on the forward strand.
TATGATAATTTCTAGGATATAAAATAACTAATATTTATATTTCGAAATAATTAATTCATTAAAAAATTATTTTTTTGGCCAAAATTTTGGGTTCAGGTTTCCCGATCGGGTCTCACAAAATTCAAAAAAACCCAACCCAACCCGTAAACACCCCTGATAATTGTAGACATCATTCTTCTCGCCGGTGACATCATTCACGACCAGAGTATAATGTTTTGTCAATAATTCAGAACCTCAATTTCTCACATGAATACGTGAATTCGTTTTGTCGGTGGTATGTTGAGTGGTATCATCAACCTCAGAAATGTTAGTATTGTGTGCTGAGCTTGTCATTATAATGAAGAGAATGAGATAATAAGAAAATAAATTGGTTGAATATATGAGATTTGAGAAACCGAGAGAGTGAGAAGAGAATAAATGATTTTATAGTTTTGTAAAATGAGTTAAAGATTTATTTATAGTGTTTTTTGATTTTTTATGATCCCTAAAATGTCCTCAAAATATAATTATTCGGAGGATAAATTAGACATTTTAAACTTTTATTATTATTAAAAAAAGTTTTTTGTTACAATTACTCTTAACAGTTGAAACCGTTAACCATAATGCCTAAAGGTTTTGAATCGTTACGGTTCGAACCGTAATGGTTATGGTTCGAATTGAACTGTAACTGTTACGATTCGAACCGGTCCAACCGCCCAAGCCGATGGTTGGAAATCGTCTCAACCTTAACCAAATCGGATCGACTAATTTGGTTACGATTCGTCTGTTGCATAGTCAACGGTTCAGTTTAAGATTGATCAACAGTTTGATTGCAGTTCGATCACATTTCCGAACCGCAACTGTGTGCATGTCTAGGTGAAAGAGGAAATTAAGACAAATTATCAGTTATCACTAAGACATTACATAATTGGCACTTAGAATTAAGTAACTTTAACTGATGATTAATCCACGTTTAATCATTGTTTGAGTGATTTGTTGAGATTGATTTTGATCGTTTTAAACTGATACTGAAATTTGATTGAGTTTGATGGATTTATCGATCATTTTTTTAAAATCTTTTGATTTCAATTTTTTAAGAGTTTTATTGATGATTTTGTAGGGGGAAAAATTCATTCAAAATTATGAAAAAAGTACGAATATGTTTCCATTTAGACGGATTATTATCGGGATACTAAGTAATCTCATCATTATCCTTAATTTACATAAATGAATGATTTTTTTTTTGAATATTGAGAGAAAGTTTTGAATTTTTTTATTATCAGTCATGTGAAATATTAATTTTACACTATTGATTATTTATGATGATTTTTTTGATTATTTTCAATTAATCACATATCACTCAAATCGAATTTTGTTGCCAATTCCTATTAAATTATCCAGTGTTTATGCTTAAAATTTTATTAATTAAAAAACAGAAGTTTTATGCTTTATATATTAGGTTTTTGTCGAGTAGTAGGGACTCTAATTCTCCTAAATTGGGAGTAGATTTATAATTTTAAGTGTGTTATAAATATATGTATTCAGTGCCTCGGTAGACTTGTAAGATGTGTTTGTAGGAACCATTTTCCTTGCGCAGTGGAAACGCGTTAGGCACCCGGATCAGACTTGAAATTTTTTTATGGCATTCCCTTTAAGTGGACGAATGCAACCAGTACCACCACTGCAATTTTTCTTCTGTTTTAGATAAAATTACAGCCCCGAAACAGCCTCGGAACAATCCCCGAACACCCTCGAATAGTCGCACAAAAACTGGATTGTTTTGGACCCGATTCGCGCCCAGTGCAATGCCGAAATAGCCCCTGAAATTCGTGGACAGTGGCTGTGTTTCAGTTCTGATTTTTCACTTGAAAAAAAGCCTTAACACAACCCAAAAACACCTTTATATGTTCCCCAAAAATTCTGGATTAAAATGAAACCAAACCGAGTCCCGTTTTACCAAATAAGGTGCGACAGTGAGCAGAAATAATGTTCACTGCCGTGAGTCAAGAAAAGATGGAGATAATGAGTTTTGGTTCAACACCACAAAGTCTTCCGAGCTATCTCGTTACCAACAGAAACTAGTGTGGGCTAGACTCACAAAATAATCTCTAAACGTTTTAGAGATTGAATCACACTTGTATTTTGTTTATTTTTCTTCTTGTTATTTCTTTTGGTTTTTCTCAACTTTTGAGAGAGAATAGAGAAGAATAAGATGGAGGCTAGAGTTAGAATGGGAGAGCATAGAAAAAATAAAATAAAATTCATTTTTATATTTAGGGTTTATTATTTCCAAAATAAAGAAAACCCTTCCCCTCCCAAAAACCAAAAATTCGGCCATAGCAAGGAAAACCAAAAAATTTTGTGACATCAAATTGTCAATTACCATAATTGAAAAGATGTTACAGAAGTTAATAAGTTATCACCTAATGAAAAATGTACCTTCCAAATTGAAATCAAGGGTTTCCAAAACCCAAATTTGGAATTCCAAGTTTACCCTCTATTAAATTATATCATATATAATTTAATAATTAATAATAAATAATTATCATATAATCATTTATTATAAAAACCATATATTAAACTTAATATAAAGTTCCAAGTGTGACAAAATAACATTATTAATCATATTAATAATATTTATACATTTGTGAGTGTATAATTGGACTATCCAATTATACTAAATCTGCTATAGTTTATTAAGCTAGCACATGGACCAAATGGACCTACGGTTTCGAGCTTCAATAATCACGAATATTAATTAAACTCTTAATTAAATATTCTGAATTATTAACTCCGGGTTATTCCACTAAAACTCGAAGCTGCACTCTCGTTGCCGCAAAAAGTATATTAAGCTGAACCACGTCGGTGTCCATCGATATAGTCACTACATATAGATTAATCATTCACGAGTATCTCATTATTAGAGCCGGGTCATAATATCCGTTATACCCTTCTAATTATTTTTACCTTGAGTACCATTGATTCTCTAATGAATAATTTATTCATAACCATTATGAATTTTAATCTTTCTATTTGAAATAGAAAGACTTGAGCGCTCTAACCGTTCAAGTATCGAATCAACCCTTAAGGAATATACTCTTCTATTTCTCGCAAGAAGGAGTGAACTCAATGTCTATGTAAAACGTCCATAACTACACACCGGACCATGCCCCCAAAGTACATAGCTATTGGTCGGGACTGCTACACCAACCTCACCTTTGTAAATCAAATGACATAGCTTGCCATGCATGAGTTCGTAGTACACTCAGGATTAAGATCAATCCATATATGACCATCTAGTAGATGGAAACAAATTTCTTTATTTAACAGATATTATAAGATAGTCATTTCTACCTAGGTCCAGTCCTATATGATCACATCATACAAGGTTCCTCCATTCTCATGTCTCCACATGGAGGATCCCGAATCAAGGTCGCTATACAATTATAGAATGGACCGCAGCTATAGATTAACCCCAAATAAAGTATCCGTTTTGTTTGCTCTCTATGGACTATTTTAGATTATCAACTTCAGACTTAAATCCTCTTGTGTATGACACTCATACACTAAGTCTGAAAGTACAAGTATAATCTAGGGTAATCAAGATAATTTACAATATGCGAAATTTAAATAAACATTTTGATAAATGAATAATGCATCATTTTATTTCATAACATATAAAATCTTTTATATTACATGAAGATCTATGGTATATATCCCAACAATCTCCCACTTGCACTAGAGAAAATGGGACATGTCACGTAATCCTAAACCATCTATATGACCTTCAAACACTTTAGCCGACAAGGTCTTTGTAAACGGATCAACCAGGTTCTCTGCGGATGCAATCTTTGTGATAGTAACATCCATTCTCTGCACTATCTCATTGATGAGATGATATTTCATCTCTATATGTTTTCCCCTATTGTGGCTTCTTGGTTCTTTTGAATTTTCCAATGCACCACTATTATCGCAATAAAGTGTGAGTGGTTTATCCATATCTGGAATAACTTCCAGATCTCCCAAGAATTTACGGAGTCATACCCAAGAATTTACGGAGTCATACTTCTTCCTTAGCTGTTTCACAAGCTGCTACATATTCAGCCTCTATGGTGGAGTCATCAATACAAGATTGCTTTATACTCCGCTATACTATAGCCCCACCACCTAGGGTAAACACTGGTCCAGATGTTGATTTCCAATAATAGACATCAGTCTGAAAATCAAAGTCTGTATATCACCTTAGGAACATATCCTCACCGGAATATACAGACATATAATCTCTCGTTCTCTTAAGATACTTGAGAATATGTTTCACAGCCACCCAATGATCCAATCTTGGGTTAGACTGAAACCTACAGACTACTCCCACTGCAAAATAGATGTCCGGTCTCGTGCATAACATAGAATACATGAGACTACCTACTACTGAGGCATATGAGATATGTCTCATTTCCTCAACATCTTGAGGTGTCTTAGGAGACTGTTCATTTGACAAGTGAATTCCATGTCGATAAGGTAAATTGCCTTTCTTGGAATTCTGCATTCCAAATCGCACAAGGATCTTGGGAATATAGGATGCCTGAGATATAGCTAACAGTCGTTTCCTATGATCCCGGAGTATCTGAATCCCAAGATCATAACTGGCATGTAGGAGCGAAGTGGGGTTTACCGCTATGCCTATGATGCTCGGCGACCACGACACTGTTGGGCTCACAGCCCGTAGAGAGTACGGAGTAGCCCGCGAGGGACTAAACTAGAGAATAAAAGAGTCGTCACTCAGTGTGAATAGGGAAAAGATTTAAGGTCGCACTCACCCCTCGCAATGGAAGACCTTAAACCATTGGGTTCAGAATGGTCCCTTACTTATGCCAGTATAATGGACGGGTTCACACAATGGTATAGCCAAATCTTAATGCAATTCATTCATAAAAGCGAATAAAAATGTAATAACATACCCAAACAAAACAATAATCACAATAATGTAGTTCCAAAGCATATTAAATTAAAAAAATACGAAATGTGATAATGAAAATTATAATGAGTAATCAAAAACAGGAAAAACGTCAATAAATGAATGGTAAACAAAAAGGGATTAATCACACGTATATTAATATTTCCCGAGTGGCACGTGGAGTTGTATCCCTGATACAAACCGCACTACCGTCCATTCGGATTCGGCTACGGAATTTATGTCTGAGTTTCCATCCGATATACCACAAGGATAATAACATACATAATCATCAATGCAATGTAAATGGACATAAATAATAGACGTGAAATAATAAAATAACGATAAATGGACGAAAAGATAAATAACAAAATAAAGGCGAAATAATAAAATAATCATAAAAGTAAATAAATATATAAAAAAAAGGATAAATAACAGAATGCCAAAGAAAGAAAGAATGTGACCAGAAATTTGGTCGTCTTTGATGTAGGACTTCGCATACCCGGCTGGACATATTTCACGTCCAGCCAGGCATGCAGCGTCCAGAACTATAAAAGTAAATAGGGTAAGGGTGGCCTCAGGTCTTACCTTTCAAGCTGCTTTCTCGGAAGTGCGTTAGGCTGTTGCCGGAAGAATTGAAGCTTGGTTCGCTATTTCTGGTTGTTGGTTCGCTGTTTCTAGTTGCTGTTTTGCTGTTTCTGATTGATGTTTTCACTCACTGTTTTGCTATTTTTTGTTTACTGTTTTGCTGTTTTCTGCTTGCTGTTTCTCTATTTTCTGGTTGCTGTTTTTGATTGTTTTGGCTGCTATTTTTGGTTGTTTTGGCTGTTGTTTTTTAGATTTTTTTTTGCTACTGTTTTTTCTGTTTTTGGGCTGATATTTTTGGATTTTGGCTGCTATTTTTGGTTGTTTTGGGGCTGTTTTTAGGGGCTATTTTTTGGTTGTTTTAGGCTATTTTTTGGTTGTTTTTAGGGCTGTTTTTTCGGTGATTTGTGGTGATTTTGGCTTGCTATTTTCTTTGTTGTTTCGGTGGCTGGTGGTTAGGGTTTTCACGATTTTTTGGTATTGTTTCTTTCGGTGATTTGGTGATGGTTGTTTTGTTCTGGTTTTCAGTGATTGAAGAAGAAAAGGCCTAGGGTTTTTTGTTGTTTGTTGTTCACGCCCAAAGAAGATGAAGAAGAGGGTTTTTTGTTTTTTATTTGTCGTCCCCCTCTCCTCTTTGATGATTTGGTCTCTCTTTTATAATGATTTGGAGGGTTCTCTAAATAAGGAAACAAATCATGTTGATTTGGAAATATATTATATTGGGATACAATCTCATATATTTGGTGATGAAAATATCCCAAATCTTGTTAAATTGGATGAGATCTCCAAAATCTCACTAAATTGAAAAGTGTTGATGAGGGAATTTGAGCATGTGGAATGCATGGGATTTTATCTATTTTGGAAGGTTTGGGCGTGCATGGGAGGTTTTCATGGGCCTTGGGCGTGTGGATGGATTGCATGAGGTCATGGGCCAATTGTGTGGGTTGCAGGGTAATGGGCTGGTTGCAGGTGTTTGGGGTTTGTCCGAGGTTAAGGTTTGAAACAGCGGCTGAGCGAATCCGAGGCTGGCTAGTGAGTCCGAATCTGATGAGAGGCTAGTTTAAGGGGTTTTCTTTCCTTTCGGCATTCATTTTTTACAACTTTCGTAACTTTTCAGGTAGTGCCTCCATACAAGGCTCATCATCGGGCTAATGCAAAAATGAAATGTCTACAGTCGCCTCTACTTTGATGGGGCTTGTGTAGTGTGTGACAGTGACAACTCTATCAAAGTCATGCATGCATTTTTGCTTACCTGGTTTGTCGACCATTGTCGGACTTACCTGTGATTTCACTGCTGATGTGAGATGCTTCGATCTCTGAGTTGGGTTGATGGCGAGGTGCTTCGACCCCTGGGATTTCTGTTGGACAATTATGACCCATAGCGTCACTATTTGTACATATCATGGTGTTGTTGTACAAATTAACTATGTGACAAAGGAGATTGCACTCTTATCATTTGTGATTAGATCATCTAGATGTATAAATGATGATAGGTCATTGTGATTTGTTCCTGGATTGAGAATGATATGAGACAGTATCAGTCCACGAAGGATAAATCATTAAATATCCCTAGTCAGAGTATTATCGAGATTAGACATCGATAAATACGTAAAAGACTAGTATTACACTTGTGCGCGTTGTGAGGGCACAACGACATAGTTCTCATATATTTGGGTATATGATACTCATGCAAGTGTAATAGGAGGTTGTATTTTACCGATGGTACGGGAAACAGCTTCTCTCTGGATAGACCCCCTCGGAATTCCATTGGTGGTATGACTATGTGTCTATGGAAGGCCGAAATCAGAGTAGGTGTATTTGGTCTTAACCTGAGACTTGCACCGCTAATACTTACGACAATCAATATACTTTGATTTTGGTCGTCCAGGGCTTTAACCGGTTTCTGTGTATGCCTCTTCTGGGTATATCGAGAATCGTAGTGTGTTGGGTGTGATGTCAAGACGGAAGTATCACTTCAGTCATATGGAGATGATGGTCACGTAGGATACGGTACTAGTACTCTTATGTACTGCAGTCATCGGGATAAAATGACAAGGTCATGTTTATCCGATTATAGAGACTAGTTACCAGACATCTGACATGTGCTTCGTACGTGGCAGACACAATTCCAGCCCCAGGCCTAGCACATGATCATCTGATACTGGATCGACATACACAATACTACGTATACTACGCATGATATAGATCCTTTATTCCTGTAAGGATATTTCTGGAGAATTAGGTAGGCATGTCGCTTTGCTAGAAGCCAACCTTGTCTTGTAAATCGGTATAAACGTAGTACGAGGTACTTATCTGTTCGGATAGTCCGACGACCGAATTTACTGCCAACATATCCGGGGATCTCATGGGTCGCTTCCGAAAGATTCACCGATGACGTATGACTCGCACTTTTAATTAATCTGGGATTAATAAGATGAGAGAGAAAATTAATCTGGGATTAATAGCAGAGATATTTTATCTGGGATAAAATATCAATTAAAGAGAGATAACGATTAATTTGGAATTAATCGGTTAAATTAATATATTCGATATATTAATCGAAAATGGATTTCGACGCGGAATTAAAATTAGATTTTAATTCGAGCGAACGAATTAATTTAGAATTAATTCGTTAGCCACGTGAATAGTGATTTCGCAAGGCATAATCATTTAATTACGTCGCAACGGAAAATTTGTTAATTTGGAATTAGCGAACCCGAGCCCGGGATTATTTGCGAGCGCATTCGTATTTCGAATTCTAGTGCGGCACGCAAGTCAAATCAAACGTCAAATCGTTAGTCGCATCAAGCGTCAAATCACATGTCACTTTGAGTGATGTGACACTTGATTGATTGATGTGATTGATTGGGTTGTTTGGTTGGTGTATGAGTGTGGAACACTCAAGGTTGTTGGATTTCATTAGTTTGACTTTTGAAAGCAAAAGTGTATATGATTTTAATAAAAATCAATTACCATTTAAGAAGACAATAACCTAATACACAAATATAACTCCTCTCTCTCTCCATTGTCTTCATCTCATTCATGCCCTTGGGGCTGATTTTCTTTCTGGTTTGGCAGTGAACTGCCGAGAGCCATGATGAAAAAGGGAAGCAAGTGTTTGGTTTTTGTGGCAAAAATCAAGAGAGCTAGCACTCCGAGAGACATGCGAAGGTGATAGGGAAGTCCACCAATGAGCCGGGAATTGTTTGACGAAGCTTGGAGCTTGACGAAGATGATCCAAATGGCCAAAAATTGGGACTGCAATCAGCCACTGCCGTGAGCAGTCCAGTGAGGAGAAATCAGTTTTTGTTCGTCAAAGCGTCGCTCAACCGATCGATGTGAGTATTCTGCAACTCCCTCGTTGTATTCACACTTAGTTTCATGCTTGTTTAATGATCTTGGGACCTTAGCAAACACCAACAATAGTATCTTGAGCAAGGTTAAGAATGAAATTATTTAGGGTTAAAATTTGGGTAAAAATGTGTTTGAGCATGATTTATGAAATTAGATGAATGAATATGTTTAAATGTGTTTTAATTGAGGATTGATTGGATCAATTTGTTGAAAAATTGTTTGGAACAATTTTCCCCAATTATCTTAGCATGGCCGAAAGTTAAGGAACCCTAATTGTCTTGGATTTTTGATTTTTTGATCATTGGATGTGTTGGAAATCATTTGGGGATATTGATTTAATGTTGGTTTGGATTTAATTGGATTGAATTCGAATTGGACAAAATAATCCCTCCAATGCCGAGACTTTGAGCATGATTATTGGGTTTGATTTTTGATGAAATATATGTTTTGTTGTAATTGAGCATGATTAATTGTATAAATTACTGTTTTGGAAATATTGATTTGGGTAATTAATTGTGTAATACACTTTATGTAATTAAATTATGAAATTGGGTTTTTGTGATTTAATTATGTTGGGCCTAATTTTGGAAATTGGCTTTTAAAGTTGTTATTGGGCTTATTGGGCTTGGTTGTACCAAGTTGGGTTTAGGGAAAATTGGTTGGATCCAATTGGGCCCAAAACCGCATCCATAAAGCCCAAATGCGACTAATGGACCTTTAAAGTTTAATTGGGCCTAATGGGCCAAGATTGATTTCTAGGCTTATGGGGTTAATCCCGGATTGGACTTTGGTTATCGGTTTGACCCGAGTTGACCAAAAGTCCACGCCTTAAGAAATTAATTAAAAGCCCATTGGACTTTAATTAAATTAACGTTGGACGTTAATCGGGCTTTGAGTCCCGTAACGATTAAATTTGGAATTTAAGTCGTAATGGTTCGTTTAATAAAGTGTAGTATTTAATTTGGAATTAAATAGCGAATTAGTATTAAATACAAATTGAATTGGATTTAATTATGTAGTTTAATTTAATTCGAGAATTCATACTTTGAGTACTTATTCGCAAAACGAGTTTGACTCGTGCAAAATCAAATCACTGTTTGAACATTTGATGGTCACTAATTATCAGATTAATTAATTTGATTAGATTGATTGATAACATGCTTGTGTGAATACATGGTTGTGATGCATGAATAATGTATATCGGATGGATATTAGATGGGTGGGACAATTTTAGAAATTGTTGTAATAAATTTGATTTATTAATTGGACCTGCGTGTCCAGCCTTATACCTCCTTATTCTTTGTATTCTCTTCTCACCTATTCCCCTCAATGTAAATGAGGTTTCTTTAGAAGTGTAGTGTAACAGGTAGAAGTAAATACTTGTGCTAACGGGAGAGAGAAAGGGAGAGATTTGATCTAGGATCAATGTGTAAAGTATCCATCCGCATATCATTATTATTTTACATACGCGCTTTATTATGTGTTTAGAATGCATGTTTAAGGGTGTATGATGATGAGACCTTAACAAAGATAATAAATTGGTTGCCAATTTGCACTCGAAAAATCCTCGCAAAATATTAAGCGTCTTTCCTTCCATTGAGTGATTCTCACTCAAGATCCGAGACTGGCATTGGCTTGTTGGCCAAAGTCAAGGCCTTTTTCCGTCGAAGATGTGTTTGAATCACGAGAGCTTTGTTCCATATTGGTGTCTTGTCCAAGTTGTGTTTTGTTGGCCAAAGTCAAGACCACTTCTTGTCCATCGACATTGATTACGAAGCTTTCCATGGTCAATGGGTCGCGCTTAATTGGGATCACTAAGTTTGTTGTGCCAAAGCCAAGGCTTAGTTGATTCAGAGGAAAAAGGTTAGGTAATACATTGGATGTATTGGCATATATAAGATATATGTTTCGGACTTGGATGTCCCCCTACTGGATCTATGAATTGGATTGGATCCAATTGATCTTAGAGATCTACCTAGTTAATTATCATACAATTTATTGGCCAAAGTCAAGATTGTGTGATATTTAACGGGATCCTAGCCCGCTAGGAAACACGGTTTCCCGAGTACTCGACAGAGGGTTAGAGGCTCGCCGAAAAATAGTGGGAGGCAAGAATTGAATTTGCAATATTCGTTTAATTACATTCCATACGCGCTCAACATAAATATCATTCGTCAAATAAATTAAATGTTAGTTGGACTAATATTTAAACGTTGTTTTAATTAATAGTTGGACTATATTGAAACAATTCATTTATAGTTGATTTTATAATTGGATTATAGTAATCAATATAATTGATTTTAATCTATTAAATTATAGTTGATTAAATAGTTGGACTATTGTAATCATTATAATAAATAGTACATAAATCGTTGATTAAGTAGTTGGACTATTAGAATCAATATTTACTTGAAAGATTGACATTTAAAACATAATCCTAGGGAAAATGTATTTAAATGATCTAATTTTCAAATTGGGAATAAATTTCAGGATGGTCCTGGAAAATAATAAGTTACTCTATTTGATAAAATAACATATTATGCCTATGCCTGAAGTTAAGCAAATAGTAGAGCATAATCTTTGGAAGATTTATGTAATGATAACTTTAGTGCTTAATCCATTAAGCTTGTCGCAGTAGACTCCTTAATTTCTGAATCAGAACTAAGGATTAGATCCTTAAAGTATGATAAAGAAATTGAAGGATCTTCATAGATCTTAGAAGTACTAAATTGCAATAAATAACTCTTGGAGAGTTAATGACTATTCTCAAGGAGATAAAGTCAAAATTTGCAATAAGGCAAGTAGCGCAAGGCGCACCTTACTTCGATATTCTAGAAACCCGAGGCTTGGCCAAAGGCTTCTGGAGTGTTGAAAAGGGCAAAGGCAAAATCATTATATTCTTCTAGGAAGATAAAGGATAAATCCCAAAATGTCTGCTTTAATTGTGGCAAACGGGATCGTAGAAGCGTGACTGTCGTTTGGACAAATCAGACATGAAGGATTTGAAGACGAGCAAGGCTCCGACTTCAAATATGTTTGTCAAGATTATGTTCACTACTAGTATTGAAATTGGATTTTAAATACTTAGTGTGATACATAAATACATATTGATGTTCAGAATCTGCTATGAGCAGGATACTGACTTCAGTTGAGATTAATCTGCGAATTGGAAACGGGATGAAAATCGTTGTTTTAACCGTAGATACCTAAATTTAGGAACTACCTTCGGGTGTGTATCTAAATTTGGAAACTGTTATAATATAATTAGTTTGACTAGAAACATTATCTTTATAGCAGTGTTTAACCCGCTGCGGGTGAACCTTTATATTCTAGAACACTAAAGTGTTTTATTATATAAAGATGATATTGAGATAAACACATTAGATGTGAATAACAGAATTTATATTTTGAATATAAATAAATCTCAAACGTATAACATGACAAACAAATAGCTCAAACTGATTTGATCAGAAGAAACTTAAAAGTGGCATTGTTGTCTGGGACACAATTAAACAAGACTCGTATATCCACACTTTTGAAGAGTGGGTACTAGGACTGATTTGATTCCATTCAAATAAAGTCAACGAATCTAGTTTATTGGGCAATGTGCCTAAAACACTATTTACTTGGTAAAAGTGAAAATGTCACCGATCTATTAGCCCTCGTTCATAGTGACGTAAGTGGGCCAATATCTAGCTCGGCTAGAGGTGGATATGAATATTTCGTGACCTTACGGATGTGGCATCGCGTTATGGTTATGTGTCTCTTTTGAAACACAAATCGGAAACTGTTAAGTTTTGACACGAAATAGACAAACAGATCGGCTAAAGTATTGAACCGTCACGGTTAGACCGTAATGGAAAATACTTAAGCAATAAGTTTCTAATATACTTGAAAGAGTAAAGTATTCTTTCAAATGAGGACTCCTCCCGGAACACGTCAGTTTGACGGTGTGTCTGAACTAGATAAACCGAATTTTGTTGGACATGATAAGGTTAATCGTGAGTCGCTCTGAGCTACCATTTCCTTCAACGAATAAGCATTAACAGTGCAGAACTTATTTAGAATAAGGTTTCATAAAAATCTGTTTGACAGATTTCATATTAGATATGAACAGGAAAGAAACCGGGTTTCTCATTCCTGATAATTTGGGTATGCTGGGCATATGTTTGGATGATACCAAACTAAAACCCAAATTGGATAAGTGCCAATTGTAGGTTATCCTAGGGATACCAAAGTATTGTACTATACAACTCACAAGAGAACAATATAATTGTTGCTCACCATGCGGTTTTCCTAAGAGGAATACCGATATGCAGTGGTAAGTGGGAGGATAGTAAGACTCGATGAAAATCGCAATAATACTATTCAAGTCACTGATTCCTAATGGAACATAAATAGTTCATCAAGGATGAAACTATTACTAATAATCTTCGAATACACCAGAACCGCGTGAGTCGGAGAGAGTCAGAAAATAACCTGGGGTATGGGTTTCTGATCTCACCTCATAAAGATGTCTATCTTATTGAGGCATACCAATTGACTACGTATGAGGAAGTGATACAAGGTATCGACTCCCTAATTATGGCAAAGTGCCATGTGTCCGAAATGGATTCCATGTAAATAAACTATGTTTTGACACTAGCTGATGTACCGCAAGGCATTGTGCCTATTGGTACTTTATAAGTCTTCAAGGAAGACATACATGGAAGGCAACATACCAACGTACTAAGCTAGGCTTGTAGCGGAAAGGTATCGTTATCAACATTGTGTTGATTACGATTCAACCTTTTACCTGTTGCCACGGTAAATCCATTTGGATAATGCTTGCTAAAGCTGCATGTTTCATTTATGAAATATGTCAGCTTAACGGAAAAATCGCTTTCCTTAAAAGGAAACCTTTTGGAGGATGTTTACAACATCCTGTCGGTTTTGTCGTACCTAAACTAGCAAACAAGGTTTGCAGGTTATTCGATCCATGTTTGGATTGAAGCAAGCATAGGTTCTTGGAATTATCATTTTGATGTAATCATAATAGCTTATGATTTAATTCAAAACGTAAAAGATTCTTGTGTATATAAGGAGGTTAGTGGGAGCGCACTGACAGTGGTTGTCATATAAATAATGATAATATGTCATTTCTTGGAAATGATATTCCCTATAAAAAATACTATCGGCGAAAGCTTAGCTTTCATAAATACTCTCCGAGAAATCGTACATTGAAAAATGTACGCGAGCTGGTGTCTCATACGCTTCGAGCATATGGATTCACAGACAGGCCAATCCGAGTGATAGTCACTGGATTGATATTAAGAACATCCGTTAGTTTCTTAGATAACTAAGTATGCTGTCTTAATATGTGGAGTTGGAGAACTTGAAGTGACTGGGATCACTACTGCAAGTTTCCAAACCGATAAAATAACTATAAGTCGCACAACGGTACTATACAATTTGAATAACGGTACAGTGAGATGGAAATCTTCCAAGCAATATATTGTTACCGAATAAACAACAAATGATGGGTAATTGCTGCAGCTGAGGCGGCAATTGAAGCCATTTGGGTCGATAACAAATCTAATTAGATTAGATATAATTCTGTTAGCAGCTGAGCTAGGCGTCAGCACAGGCTAAAGAATTAATGGTCTCATCAACGATCCAGATACATACTTCGATATTAATCTGATTCGTTCGGATCAAATATCGTGGCGATGTAATGATCGAATAAATCGCATCAGATGATAATCATGCAAATTCGCTGACGAAACCTTTCCTTAGCAATTTGAGCCAACCGTACATAGTTCAGGTGTCAGACACTCGAGTGACTGGCTATAGGCCAAGTGGGAGATTGTTGGACAATTATGAACCATAGCGTCACTATTTGTATAGATCATGGTGTTGTTGTACAAATTAACTATGTGACAAAGGATATTGCACTCTTATCATTTGTGATTAGATCACCTAGATGTATAAATGATGAGAGGTCCTTGTGATTTATTCCTGGATTGAGAATGATATGAGACAGTATCAGTCCACGAAGGATAAATCATTAAATATCCCTAGTCAGAGTATTATCGAGATTGGACATCGATAAATACGTAAAAGACTAGTATTACACTTGTGCGCGTTGTGAGGGCACAACAGCATAGTTCTCATATATTTAGGTATATGATACTCATGCAAGTGTAATAGAAGGTTGTGTTTTACCGATGGTATGGGAAACAGCTTCGCTCTGGATAGACCCCATCGGAATTCCATTGGTAGTATGACTATGTGTCTATGGAAGTCTGAAATCAGGGTAGGTGTATTTGGTCTTAACCTGAGACTTGCACCGCTAATACTTACGACAATCAATATACTTTGGTTTTGGTCGTCCAGGACTTTAACCGGTTTCTGTGTACGCCTCTTATGGGTATATCGAGAATCGTAGTGTGTTGGGTGTGATGTCAAGACGAAAGTATCACTTCAGTCATATGAAGATGATGATCACGTAGGATACGGTACTAGTACTCTTATGTACTGCAGTCATCGGGATAAAATGATAAGGTCATGTTTATCCGATTATAGAGACTAGTTACCAGACATCTGACATGTGCTTCGTACGGGGCAGACACAATTCCAGCCCCACGCCTAGCACGTGATCATCCGATACTGGATCGACATACACAATACTACGTATACTACGCCTGATATAGATCATTTATTCCTGTAGTGATATTTCTGGAGAATTGGGTAGGCATGGCGCTTTGCTAGAAGCCAACCTTGTCTTGTAATACGAGGTACTTATGTGTTCGGATAGTCCGACGACCGAATTTACTGCCAACATATCCGGGGATCTCATGGGTCGCTTCCCGAAGATTCATAGATGACGTATGTCTCGCACTTTTAATTAATCTGGGATTAATAAGATGAGAGAGAAAATTAATCTGGGATTAATAGCGGAGATATTTTATCTGGGATAAAATATCAATTAAAGAGAGATAACGATTAATTTGGAATTAATCGGTTAAATTAATATATTCGATATATTAATCGAAATTGGATTTCGACGCGGAATTAAAATTAGATTTTAATTCGGGCGAACGAATTAATTTAGAATTAATTCGTTAGCGACGTGAATAGTGATTTCGCAAGGCATAATCATTTAATTATATCGTAATGGAAAATTCGTTAATTTGGAATTAGCGAACCCGAGCCCGGGATTATTTGCAAGCGCATTTGCATTTCGAATTCGAGTGCGGCACACAAGTCAAATCAAGCGTCAAATCGTTAGTCACATCAAGCGTCAAATCACATGTCACTTTGAGTGATGTGACACTTGATTGATTGATGTGATTGATTGAGTTGTTTGGTTGGTGTATGAGTGTGGAACACTCAAGGTTGTTGGATTTCATTAGTTTGACTTTTGAAAGAAAAAGTGTATATGATTTTAATAAAAATCAATTACCATTTAAGAAGACAATAACCTAATACACAAATATAACTCCTCTCTCTCTCCATTCTCTTCATCTCATTCACGCCCTTGGGGCTGATTTTCTTTCTGGTTTGGCAGTGAACTGCCGAGAGCCATGATGAAAAAGGGAAGCAAAGTGTTTGGTTTTTGTGGCAAAAATCAAGAGAGCTAGCACTATGAGAGACATGCGAAGGTGATAAGGAAGTCCACCCATGAGCCGGGAATCGTTTGATTAATCTGGGAGCTTGACGAAGATGATCCAAATGGCCGAAAATGGGGACTGCAATCAGCCACTGCCGTGAGCAGTCCAGTGATGAGAAATCAGTTTTTGTTCGTCAAAGCGTCGCTCAACCGATCGATGTGAGTATTCTGCAACTCCCTCGTTGTATTCGCACTTAGTTTCATGCTTGTTTAATGATCGTGGGACCTTAGAAGACACCAACAATTTCTTCCCGAACCATGCTGGGTGTGAGATGCTTCGATCTCTGAGATTTATTCCCAAACTGAATTGTGTTGGTGGCGAGGTGCTTCGACCCCTGGGCTTCATTCTCGAACCACCGGGTGTGAGATGCTTCGACCCATGGTCTTCATTCCCGAACCACCGGGTGTGAGATGCTTCGATCTCTGGGATTTATTCCCGAACTGAGTTGAGTTGATGGCGAGGTGCTTCGACCCCTGGGATTTCTTCATGAACCATGCTGGGTGTGAGATGCTTCGATCTCACGGATTTATTCCCGAACTGGATTGAGTTAGTGGCGAGGTGCTTTGACCCATGGGCTTCATTCCTGAACCACCGGGTGCGAGATGCTTCGATCTCTGGGATTTGTTCCCGAAGTGAGTTGAGTTGGTGGTGAAGTGCTTCGACCCCTAGGATTCATTCCTGAACCACCGGGTGTGAGATGTTTCGATCTCTGGGATTTATTCCCGAACTGAGATGAATTGATGGCGATGTGCTTTGACCTCTGGGATTTGTTCCTGAACCATGCTGGGTGTGAGATGCTTCGATCTCTGGGATTTGTTCCCGAACTGAGTTAAGTTGGTGGCGAAGTGCTTCGACCCCTATGATTCATTCCTGAACCACCGGGTGTGAGGTGTTTCGATCTCTGGGATTTATTCCCGAACTGAGTTGAGTTGATGGCGATGTGCTTTGACTCCTGGGATTTTTTCCCGAACCATGCTGGGTGTGAGATGCTTCGATCTCTGGGATTTGTTCCCGAACTGAGTTGAGTTGATGTCGAGGTGCTTTGACCCATGGGATTTCTTCCTGAACCATGCTGGGTGTGAGATGCTTCGATCTCACAGATTTATTCCCGAACTGGATTGAGTTGGTGGCGAGGTGCTTCGACCCCTGGGCTTCATTCCCGAACCACCGGGTGTGAGATGCTTCGATCTCTGGGATTTGTTCCCGAACTGAGTTGAGTTGGTGGCGGGGTGTTTCGACCCCTAGGCTTCATTCCCGAACCACCGGGTGTGAAATGCTTCGATCTTTGGGATTTGTTCCCGAACTGAGTTGAGTTGATGGCGATGTGCTTTGACCCCTGGGATTTTTTCCCGAACCATGCTGGGTGTGAGATGCTTCGATCTCTGGGATTTGTTCCCGAACTGAGTTGAGTTGATGACGAGGTGCTTTGACCATTGGGATTTGTTCCCGAACCATGTTGGGTGTGAGATGCTTTGATCTCTGTGATTTATTCATGAGCTGTGCTGAGGTGCTTCGACCCCTAGGCTTTATTCCCGAACCATGCTGGGTGTGAGATGCTTCGATCTCTGGGCTTTATTCCCGAACTGTGCTGAGTTGATGGCGAGGTGCTTCGACCTCTGGGCTTTATTCCCGAACCATGCTGGGTGTGAGATGCTTCGATCTCTGGGCTTTATTCCTGAACTGTACTGAGTTGGTGGTGATGTGCTTCGACCCCTGGGCTTTATTCCCGAACCATGTTGGGTGTGAGATGCTTCGATCTCTGGGCTTTATTCCCGAACTGTGCTGAGTTGATGGCTAGGTGCTTCGACCCCTGGGCTTTATTCCCGAACCATGTTGGGTGTGAGATGCTTCGATCTCTGGGCTTTATTCCCGAACTGTGTTGAGTTGATGGCGAGGTGCTTCGACCCCTGGGCTTCATTCCCGAACCATGCTGGATGTGAGATGCTTCGATCTCTGAGATTCATTCCCGAACTGTATTGGGTGTGAGATGTTTCGATCTCTTGGATTCATTCCCGAACTGTGTGGGTGATAGCGTCTTGGTCCTCATGTGTGACTCTTCGATCCACTGGGGGGTTTTCCATGATAAGGATGTGCTTCGACCTCTGGGAATCATACCCAAACTGTTGATAATGTGGGCCTCGTCCCCTAGGATTCATCCCTGAGGTTCCTCTATTCCTCTCCATTCTCGGAGTTGCTCGTCCTTATTCCCGAGGTTCTTCTATGTTCTTGGAGTTGCTCGGCCTCGCCGTTTTTTTCTTTAAAGCCTGCAAAATAAAAATTGCGTGTATGCGACGTGTATGCATGTAAGCATGGATGCATTCCTTATTCTGATAGGTCCTCTTGATGTCATCCTTGGTTAGGCTTTCCTTACGCTAGAGGGTTTTCTTCACTCCTTTAGGAAGTCTTTGGTCGCCCCATTGGCTTGCTTACAGTTTCCTCCTATCAATCTCACTTCGGTGATTGCTAGTTTTCTTTGTTCCCATGGCTCAAGATCATTTCTATCTTTTGCTTAAGCTGTCCTTTCGGATTTTCAACCTAGCGGATTGTTTTATCTTGCCTGAGTCGCCTTTTTAGGTTTTCAACTCAGCGAGCTAAAAAATATTTATTTATTATTTTTTATCATATTTTTTTTGCCTAAGCTGTCGTTTCGGATTTTCAACTTAGCGGGTTGCTCTATCTTTCCTGAATCGCCTTTTCAGGTTTTCAACTCAGCAAGCTAAAAATAATAATAATTTTTTTTTATTTGTCCTCATTTTCAAGGTTTTTTGCTCATCCTCATTCCCGAGATTGTCCTCCATTCTCAGAGTTCCTCTCCATTCCCGGAGTTCTTTTCGCCCCCATTCCTGAGGTTCCTCTCCTAGATCTTCTGACCTTGGTCCAGCATCTAAGAAATAAAAGACGTGATTTGCAATTACTTGACTCTAATCTTTCCCCGTTAGCTGGGATTTATGCAATCTATGAACATCTTGAACATTTGTTTCAATAAACTGCATTGCGATGGTACCTCTGTCGCTAATTGTTCCTCACGGATTTTACAATTAGCCATTTTCTTGCTCACACATGCTCTTATATTTTGCTTGGGCTGTCCTTTATGGATTTTCAACCCAACGAGCCTTTCTCTTTTTTTCTTCTTTTTTTTATTTTTTATGCAAAGTATCGTTTCAGCCTGTCCACGCTGATGGGCTCAGTGAACTCGTTCCCTTCCAAGTCTGATAGTCTCACTGCCCCATTCCCCATCATCTTTTTGACTAGGTATGGCCTTTTCCAATTGGGCCTGAACTTTCCCCTTGGGTCCATTATCAGTGGCTTCGACTATTTGAGCACTAGATTACCTTCTCTGATCTTGGTGGGATGTACCTTCTTGTTGAATACCTTGGCCAACCTTTTCTGGTATAGCTGCATGTGGTGTAAGGCCTTTATCATTTTCTCATCCAGTAATGTTAGCTGTTCGAACCTCTGTGAGGCCCATTCATGCTCAGGGAATTATGCCTCTGCTAGTACCCGCATTGACTGTATCTCTATTTCCACAGGTAACACTGTCTCCCCTGCCTGCACCATCATCACCCCCAGCGTTTCGGGTTCTATGGCTAAATACAACACCAAGGGTTTGCCCGGCCTTGGAGGTTTCAGGACGGGCGGCTTAACCAAGTATTCTTTGATTTTGTCAAAAGCTTCTTGGCATTACCTATTCCACTCCACAGACTGGTCCTTCCTCAATAGCTTGAAGATGGGCTCACATACCAATGTTAGCTCGGTAATGAATCGACTGATATATTGGATTTTCCCGAGAAAAGCTCTAACTTCTTTTTTTTTATCTTTGGTGTGGGCATCTCGGTAATTGTTTTTTTTTTGGGTCCACTTCTATCTTTCCCATTCCTACCGTATGCCCTAACAACTTTCTGATGTTACCCCAAACACACACTTCTTACGGTTGAGTCGGAGGTTGTACTTATCGACTCTCTAGAGGGATTTCACAACTGCTTCTATATGTTCGGCCCTCGTCTCTGACTTAACCATCATGTCATCCACGTATACCTCAATCTCCTTATGCATCAAATTATGGAACAATGTAGTGGCCATTCGTTGATAAGTGACTCCCGCATTCTTAAGTCCAAACGACATCACCTTATAATAATATGTACCTCATTCAGTGACGAATGCAGTCTTATACTTGTCTTCTTCGGCCATGAATACCTGATTATATCTTGAGAATCCGTCCGCGAACGAGTACATAGCAGATAAAGTCGCGCTATCAACCAACACGTCTATATGGGGTATGTGAAAAATCATCATTTGGGCAAGCTTTGTTGAGGTCCCTATAATCCACGCACATTCTGACCTTTCCATCATTTTTCGATACCGGCGCAATGTTGGCTAACCACTCGGGGTACTTCACCACCTCTAAGAACCTCTCATCATATTTGCTTCTTGACTTCTTCCCTAGCCTTTTCGGCCCATTTTGGCCTCATTCTTCGGAGCTTCTGTTTTATTGGTCTCATGTTCGGATAAGTTGGTATCATGTGCTGGGCAATACTCTTGTCCACTCCTGACATGTCTTCATAGGACCAGGCAAATACTTTTGCATATTTTATTAATATTCTCTCTAATTCTTTCCGCTCATCAGAGGTAACCTCACTTGCAATTGAAATTTCCTTAGGGTTTTCACATGTACCAAGATTAAATGCATTTGTCTTTGTTGAGTTAATGTCAATATGCTCATGCCATGCATGTTATGATGCAGACTAACAGGAAAAGACTCGAACAAGTAAGCAAAATCAATGTCTATATGATTAATAAATGCATGATTACAATTAAATAAGTCAGGAAAATAAACATCTTTCAAATTTGCAGCCTCCTTTTTGTCACTGCTCGAGAAGTTTTCCCAGAAATCTCTCACTTTCTATGTTTCATCTTCACTACTGATGTCCTATATCCCCATACAGGAAGCTTGGTGGTTGAGAGTTTGGAGGACAAAGCTTTCGGGCAGGCCGGAGTTGATCATGTAGGTGGGTGGTGGAACAGAGTGGTAGTTGGGCAGAGGGTTTCTGTGTGTGTTGAGTTGTTCTTTTTCTGGGTCGGGTATCTTATGGGTGTCAATGAGGTTTTGGATTCCATGCCTAAGGCGGGTGCAGTTGTCAGTTTCGTGGCCTTTTTCCTAATGGAAGTGACAGTATAGGTTTAGGTCGAGGTAGTGTGGCACATGGTTTGGAAGTGGTTTGGGTTCTAAGGGTTTTAGGAGTCCTTACCTCTTCAGCTTTTTAAACACATTTGACAAAGGTCTGCCAAAATTAGAGAATTGCCTGAATCTGATGGCGGCGACCTCAGCAGAAGCAGGCTTGGTCTCTGAAGGCTCCCCAATGGTCTTTCTATTCTGGCTGTAAAACTATTTGTTCTCGGCTTCCTCTCTACCTCGATATCCATGACAGTTTCTCTTAACTGTCGAAAGTCACTAATCATGGAGGTCATCCTTCTCAGCTTGTTATAAATGGAGGGCTTAGTGCCCTTAATGATCATCTTAATCTGGTTTTTCTCCGAGGGTCTTGTCTGCAGCTTCAAGAGCTGGCCTATCCAGCGATCCACATAATCTTTGAAGCTCTCATCTAGCTTCTGTTTGGTGTTTTCTAGGTCACGGAGTGGCAAGTCTATCTCCACGTTCGTGACATATTGGTTCAGAAAGGCCTTTGTCAATGCCCTCAAGTCAGCCCTGACCTTTATCTCCAGGCCATGATACCATACTACGGGCGCCCCTTCCAGTGACATCTCAAACATCTTCTGCACCTGGCGTTTCGACAAACCAACTGAACTCATCACTCAAACATATTGTCGGAGATGGACCCTTGGATCTCTGTTTCCGTTGAACTTGGCCATGTCAGGCATCTTGAATTGGGGAGGCAGTTGTTCTTCAAAAGTTTTTGCATCATAGTCTAACAAATCCTCATGTTTTCCTTTCATCTTGCAGGTAACTGACTTTACTTGTTCTCTGAATTTTTATAACTTTTCGTGAGGCCCGGCTATCATTCTCACGGATAGACTCGGCCAAGGTTCCGGTTCGGAACCAGAACTGAACCGGTTCGGTTAGGGTTCTCACCCTGACCGAACCGGTTCGGTTCCAGCGGTTCCAACAATTCCAACCGGAACCGAAAGTAAAAAAATATATATATATTTACTTGGAACCGTAAGGTTCCACAAGTAAATCTCAATTTTTTTTTATTAATAATAATGAGATTTAAAATTGCAATACTAAAACATGAATGTCCACATCCTTTTTATAACCGACTCTTGGTTATTGACTTCTTCATATAAGCGATGTGGGACACAATAGCCAAGTAACAAATATCCCACATCGCTTATATTAAGAAAGCATTAGCCAATAGTTAGCTATAAAAATGATTCTATGTTAAAAGAATTTTATAAAAAAAAAATTCTATAAAAATGATGTGATAGTTTGAAAAAACATTACGATTATAGAAATTTTTTCTATTTTTTAAAATTTATTATTAAAAAAAAACCGGAAGGGAAATCGTAACCGAACCGGAACCGACCGGTTCGGTTTACGGTTCCGATTCCACTTAAGTGTGGAACCGAAACCGAACCGGAATTAACCGGTTTAGTTCTGGTTCCACACTTATGGAACCGGCCGGTTCGATTCGGTTCCGAACCGGAACCGAACCGCCTGCCGGGTCTACTCACGGCATACTCAGCCATGTCATCATAAAAAACGGGATCTTCACTCACCCTATTCGGGGGCTCCCCACGCCTTCCATTCTTATTGTTTTTTGTTCCCACCGTGCGGTGTACTGTCAAACTGGCCATAGCGTTGGTCAAAGCTTGTAGTTGCTCGGTAATTTTGGTGATATTGGTCTCTAATTGATTCATGCGAGAATCTTCACTGCCTGACGCACCCATGGTTGCTAACTTTTTCTTGACAAGTCTTCATTCTTCTCTAACCCAACAGATATCTATGATGGCTATAAAGACAAGGGGTTAGCATGATGCGTGTATGCATGTGGTTATCAAAACAGCATATAGCATTCCGACCTTATTCCTCCCACACTCTTGGTAAGTCCATTTCTGCCATAGGTATGGCTTATTTTATGCACCAATGTGGGGTATACAAAATCGTTATCTCCTACGCTACAGGGGTGAACCTTGGCTACCTCAGTCCATTTTCATCGGTAAAAGACAAAAATCTCTCATTTACAAGATTGACTAAACCTATTATGAGGATCGTGCCATTGTCTAAAAACGACGAATTGGGCCCTCGGTAATCACGGTTGTGGCGGAGACGGACTTGGAGATATCTAAAAGTATACAAATATGTCGTAACAAGGCGTATCCTTTCTGGATGAAAGCCAGTGCGGATATCAGACTCATGCTTCTAGCATATTCGGATCATGTTTGGACCTTCTAAGCCCATCAAGGTTTTCATACGAGTTGGCCCGTTATCATTTTAAAGCGTTCAATCAGATTATCGCGAGGTGTAAAATTGTCCCAGTTGAAAAGGCCCAACATGTTTACACTTTTGCGATAAGGTGGCTAAATAACTTCAAATGATATGGGGCTCAAACACAAGGTGGTCCATCGTCATTTTGAAAACTTTTGGCTCAATCATCATAAGATACAAACTCGTACCAGTTTAAGTGGCCCAACAAGTTCGTATCCTATGACGAGAAGTCTAAATGGATCCAAATGATAATGGTCTCAAACACAAGCATATGGGTAGCTTCTATAGGACATGTAACTATGGTTCATATGTGGGCTTACAATGGTACGGATAAGGCTCTTGTCGGTGAAAGGTTGCCCACAACTAGGTCTCCCCACTCAAGGGTTTGAGCGACCAAGTGAGCGCGCCTTTTTTATACCCTAGGGTACGTGCCAACGAGTGATGGTTATCATCACATAATGATTCGCCGCCTTGATTGAAAGCGACTTCAAGATAAATGACGCCATCATGGTAAGAAGAGTATGCAAAATATATGAGACTTGGGTAACCAAAGCCACAGGCACTACAAGACATTATTTCAGGACCGATTCTCTATCCCCAGTGGATTCGCCATATGTAGGAGCGAAGTGGGATTTACCGCTATGCCTATGATGCTCGGCGACCACGACACTGTTGGGCTCGCAACCCGTAAAGAGTACGGAGTAGCCTGCGGGGGACTAAATCGGAGAATAAAGGAGTCGCCACTCAATGTTAACTGGGAAAAGATTTAAGGCCGCACTCACCCCTCGCAAGGGAATACCTCAAACCGTTGAGTTCGGAATGGTCCCTTACTTATGTCAGTACATTGGACGGGTTCACACAATGGTATAGCCAAGTCTTAATGCAATTCATTCATAAAAGCGAATAAAAATGTAATAACATACCCAAACAAAACAATAATCACAATAATGTAGTTCCAAAGCATATTAAATTAAAAAAATATGAAATGCGATAATGAAAATTATAATGAGTAATCAAAAGCAGAAAAAGCGTCAATAAATAAATGGCAAACATAAAGGGGGTTAATCACACATATATGAATATTTCCCGAGTGGCACTTGGAGTTGTATCCTAAGTACAAACCGCACTACCGTCCATTCGGATTCGGCTACGGAATTTACGTCTGGGTTTCCATCTGATATACCACAAGGGATAATAACATACATAATCATCAATGCAATGTAAACATACATAAAGAATAGACGTGAAATAATAAAATAACGATAAATAGACGAAAAGATAAATAACAAAATAAAGGCGAAATAATAAAATAACCATAAAAGTAAATAACTATATAAAAAAAAGGGATAAATAACGGAATGCCAAAGAAAGAAAGAATATGACCATAAATTTGGCCGTCTTTGATGTAGGACTTCGCATACCCGGCTGGACGTATTTCACGTCCAGCCAGACATGCAGCGTCCAGAACTATAAAAGTAAATATGGTAAAGGTGCCCTCAGGTCTTACCTTTCAAGCTGCTTTCTTGGAAGTGCGTTAGGCCGTTGCCGGAAGGATCGAAGCTTGGTTCGCTGTTTCTGGTTGCTGGTTCGCTATTTCTGGTTGTTGTTTTGCTGTTTCTGGTTGCTATTTTGCTGTTTCTGGTTGATGTTTTCACTCATTGTTTTGCTATTTTTTGTTTGTTGTTTCGCTATTTTCTGCTTATTGTTTCGCTAGTTTGTTGCTTCTCTGTTTTCTGGTTGCTGTTTTTGGTTATTTTGGCTGCTGTTTTTTTTATTATTTTAGCTGCTGTTTTTGCTATTTTTGGCTGCTGTTTTTGGTGTTTTGGCTGCTGTTTTTGGGGGCTATTTTTAGGGCTGTTTTTTCGATGATTTGTGGTGTTTTTGGCTTGCTATTTTTTTTGTTTCGGTGGCTGGTGGTTAGGGTTTTCACAGTTTTTTTGGTATTGTTTCTTTCGGTGATTTGGTGATGGTTGTTTTGTTCTAGTTTTCGTTGATTGAAGAAGAAAAGGCATATGGTTTTTTGTTGTTTGTTGTCCACGCCCAAAGAAGATGGAGAAGAGGGTTTTTTTGTTTTTTGTTTGCCGTGCCCCTCTCCACTTTGATGATTTGGTCTCTCTTTTATAATGATTTGGAGGGCTCTCTAAACAAGGAAACAAATCATGTTGATTTGGGGAATATATTATTTTGGGATACAATCTCATATATTTGGTGATGAGAATATCTCAAATCTTGCTAAATTGGATGGGATCCCCAAAATCTCACTAAATTGGAAAGTGTTGATGAGGGGATTTAAGCATGTGGAATGCATGGGATTTTATCTATTTGGGAAGGTTTGGGCGTGCATGAGAGGTTTGCATGGGCCTTGGGCGTGTGGATGGATTGCATGGGGTCATGAGCCGATTGTGTGGGTTGTAGGGTAATGGGCCAGTTGCAAGTGTTTGGGGTTTGTTCGAGGTTAAGGTTTGAAACAGCGGCTGAGCGAATTCGAGGCTGGCTAGTGAGTCTGAATCCGATAAGGGGCATTCGTTTTTTGCAACTTCCGTAAATTTTTAGGTAGTGCCTCTATACGAGGCTCATCATCGGGCTCATGCAAAAATGCAATGTCTACATGGTCTCCCCCAAATCTTTCATTTGGAAGTGGTTAGCTAGCATGATTTTCACGTCCGATAATATCTTTACATCATTCCCAATTAGTAAAATATCATCGACGTATAAAAAAGAAAAACCATATTCTCGTCAATGACGCATTTGTATACACAAGGCTCATCAACATTCTGCAAAAAGTCATAAGACTTGATCGTGATATCAAATCTTATATTCCAAGATCGAGATGTCTGATTGAGTTCATAAATGGACCTTTTCAACTTGCAAACTTTTTGCTCTTGACCTTGGGCTACGAACCCCTCTGGTTGTACCATATAGATACACTCATCAAGATTATCATTCAAGAATGCAGTCTTGGCGTCCATTTTCCAAATCTCATAGTCATAATATGCGGCAATGGACAGAAGAGTGCGAATGGATTTGAGCATGGCTACTGGCGAGAAATTTTCCTCGTAGTCAACTCATTATTTCTGGGTATAACCCTTGGCCACTAGCCTAGCCTTTCCACAAGTTCCCAGATTGAGTTGGAGTACACAGACTCCATCTATAGGTTCATGGCTTTGAGTCATTCCTCTTTATTAGAATCATCCATTGCACTACGATAGGTCAATGGATCATCTATATCATTGCTAGATGTGACAACTTGTGCCTCTCCAACTCCTAGATAGCGATCAGGTTGTCGTACAACCCTCCCACTACGTCTAGGTGGTAGATCATTCTGATAAACTTGCATCTGAAGCTCAGATGTTGAAGGTATTATGTATTTGTCAACTGTCATTGATGATGATATGTTGGTCGAACCAGCAAGTAACTCCTCGAGTAACACTTTACTTTGAGGTTTGAACTCCCTCCTATAGTTCTCCTCTAGAAATATAGCATTTGTCGATACAAACACTTTGTTATTTCCAGGGCTATAAAAGAATCCATCCATGGTCTCCTTAGGATAGCCTACAAATAGGCACACCTGAGAACGTGGCTCCAACTTTGTAGTCTTATTCTCCAGCACATGTGCTGGACACCCCATATACAGAAATATCGTAAATTAGTTTTACGGTCACTCCACAACTCTAAGGGAGTCTTAGGAACAGACTTAGATGGAATTACCTTAAGGATATGCATTGCAGTTTGCAATGCATATCCCCATAATGAATTAGGTAGTGAACTATAACTAAACATAGATCTCATCATGTCTAGTAGGGTCCAATTTCTCATTTCTGCAATACCATTTTGTTGTGGTGTTCCAAGTACTGTGAGTTGGGATATTATCCCATGCTCAACCAAGAATTCCTCGAAATCTCTGTCAAGGTATTCTCCTACACGATCTGATCGTAGAGTTTTGATTGTTTTACCTAATTGGTTCTCAACCTCAGCACGATACTGTTTGAACTTTTCAAAAGTATCTGACTTGTGCTGCTTTAGGTAAACATACTCATATCCGGAATAATCGTCAATAAATGTGACGAAGTATTCATAACCACATCGGGCTCTTACATTCATCGGTCCGCAAAAGTCCGAATGTATAAGCTCAAGTGGTTGACTGACTCTTATACCTTTTTTCAGTAAAAGGTATCTTGGTCATTTTTCCTTCTAAGCGGGATTCGCAGACTGGTAAAGTTCCGAGCTTTAACTGATTTAAGGCTATGTTCTTTATCTATCAGGTCAAGGTTGATATGACCAAGTCTAAGATGCCACAGATATGTGTCATCGTGAGAAATCTTTTACTGTTTAGTTTTAGGTTTCTCAACCTTCAATATTTCAGTGTTGAGCAGTGACTTATGTGTTAACGGTCTTAACACATACAAGTTATTTTTTGAGTTTCTTGTGCATATGGTTAATCCATTTCTACCAATAATAGCCAAACTGCTATTAAAAGAAACTGAAAAACCATCATCCAAGAGTTTAGAAACAAAAATCAAATTCCTGCGAAAACCAGAAATGAATAACACATTGTTCAAACTTAAATAACTATTATTTGTAAAATTTAAACTGGAAACTCCCACTGTTTTTGCTGAAAAGGCATCCCATGTCTCGACCTTCATGGTGTAGTCACCTTCAGCAAGGTCCCTCCATGAGTCAAATAGCTGTAAAGAAGAACAAACATGGTTAGTGGCTCCAGAATCAACAATCCAAACAGATTTATCATCATCCACTAATAGAGATTCGATAACAAGTAAATCATATTTACCTGTAGCCTTTTTCTCCTTCAGCTCTGCAAGGTATTTAGGACAATTCATTTTCCAATGCCCGTTCTTGTTGCAGTGGAAACACTTTCCCTTGGGTTTGGCATCCTTGGAGCCTTTCTTGTTCTTCTTCTTCATTGGCTTAACATTAGCCTTCCCAGTTTTTTTCTTCTTCATCTTTGCATATTTAGAAGACTCGATAATATTTACCTCAGCACTGGGCTTACGAGGATCCACAAGCATGGACTCGTAATGGGTGAGCTCATTAAGCAGCTGGGTCAATGTAAAAGTCAACTTGTTCATAACATAGTTGCTTTTAAACTACATAAAACTCTTCGAAGAGTTTCCATAATCATGGTCACCTGGCTACGCTCGTCAATACGAGCACCATGGGTTTCGACAGTGTTGAGATAGGTCATCATCCTTAAGACATGCTCTCGGACTGATGTCTCATCCTTCATCCTAGCAGTCATCGCTGAGACCATGGCCTCGTGACATTGACACTCTGAAGGCTGCCCGAACATGCCCTGTAATGACTCCATCATCTGAGATGTTGAAGCCATAGGCTCATGCTTTGCATCAAGAACCTCAGACATCCCTGTTAGCAAGTATCAGTGGGCTTTCTCATTAGATGTGACCCATTTCTGATAGGCATCACGCACAGCTTGGCCAATATTTCTGGCCGGCTCGGGAGGACACTCATTTGTCAGGATAAACTTTAGGTCTTCACAGACCAAGATAGCATTCATGTTACTTTTCCACTTAACATAGTTTTCTCCGTTAATTTGTCATTTGAGAGTATGGAAATAATTAGAGAAACCATGGATGAAAAATAAAATAAACATACATTTAACATTCATTCATTGCATATTAAAATTATCAAACAAATTTGGCATAAAATTAAACATGATGAATGAACCATGAATAACGAATAAGAAACCTAATAGAATTACTATGCCACGGAAATCTATTACTATGCCACGGAAATCTATCATCCCATAAATAAGTGCCGCCGTAGGGTAGGTCAAGTATTTGCATGATAGATCGAGACAACATCAATTGATTAATATATGCGGGAATAAATCTTATTCCTATATTAACCAACTACTGTTTGATTCGATCAAGAAATTTAGATTAATAGTTAATCATTCATTTGTGAGTGTAACCCGTCGTTTCGGGACCCTTGGACTTAACTAGTGAAATGTCGCCGTATGGTAGGCCAGTTCACCAGATACATCTAGAATCTCTATCCTCTTGGAATCCAAACTTGATATTGACCCAAAATGGACACCATCTGTGGGGGGACGAAAACAAAGTCGTCTCAAGGCGCCTTTTGAATCTCACGTTTTCGAACTAACAACGGAGATCGCGGGATATATTGTCGTATATCCCTCTCCCACTCACTATTTTGAGTTTAAGGTTTCTAATTATAAAATATCTAATATTTTAATCTAATTAGTGTGAATAAATTTATGGCGGCTAAATCATAACTCTTATTTACACTAGTTCACCATTAGTGACCTAACCAATTTTAACTTTTAAAATTTATATCACTAATTTCCATTAATCTATACTAATTGTATTACTCAATTAAACTAATTTAATAAGAGTATTATTAGTGACCTATTATATTTTAACTCTTAAAATACTAGAACACTAATTGGTTTGAAATTTTAGAATTCTAAAAAGGTCAAGATTTAAATTAAACCATTTAATTAATCTAAGTGCGTTATAAAATCCAATGGTACATGGAATTATATCCCGAGTGCAGACCATATTACCGTCCATTCGGATTCGGCTATGGAATTTATATCTGGTTTCCATCCTATATACCAATAGAATTTATGTTACACTTATAAAGCCCAATATATTAGAATTCAAATTTTAAACCTTAAAACCAATTAATCCAATTAATTATTTTCCATGCATATCATATTTTAATTTAAACATTTTAAATCACATAAAATCATATTTCATGTCTATAATGATAATGCATCTAAAGCATGTTATGGCATGTGAAATGCAAGAGTAGGCACCATAAGCTATATGACATGTTATTCAAAAATTCGAATTAAAACATACATATAACATAAAAATATTTTGCATTAATCGGGCTCTTATTTTTCCTATACTAATCTAATTAGTACAAAAATTCTCAAGGCATCCATTGGTCTTCAGATCACGTTCCAAGGCAGTGTAAGCTCATTTTGCGACTTCGGTGAAAAAATTACAACAATTGAAATTTTACATTGGAAAATAAAAAATATAACAATTGTAAACAATGGTCTTATGGCCTTACATCCCAAAATCAAAACCAACATAAAAATAAGAGCCGGAAAAATTTACGACCAATGCAAAATTCATTCATCACATGAAAAAATAATAATCATTTATCACATGAATAAGCCTATTCTTTTAAACATGCATCTCAATATTTATAACTCATATAAATATATAAAAAACAGTAAATTTAAATGAAAAAATGAAGGGTTAAGAATATTTTTCAACCTCGCTCTCGATGCCAATTGTAGGAACCATTTTCCTTGCGCAACGGAAATGCATTTGGCACCCGGATCGGATTTGAAAACTTTTTATGCCCTTCCCTTTGAGTGGCTGAATGCAACCAGTACAACCACTAAAATTTTACTTCTTTTTTAGATAAAATTCCAGCCCCGAAACAGCCCCAGAACTGTCCCCGAACAGCCGCACAAAAACTGGTATGTTTTGGACCTGATTCGCACCCAGTGCACTGCCGAAATCGCTATGAAATGCGTGGACAGCGGCTGTGTTTCAGTTCTGATTTTTCATTTGAAAAACAGCTCCAACACAGCCCCAAAACACCCCTATATGTTCCCTGAAAATTCTGGATTAAAACGAAACCAAACCGAGTCCCTTTTTACTAAATAAAGGGCGGCAGTGAGTAAAAATAATACCCACTGCCGTGAGTCAAGAAAAGATGGAGAGAATGAGTTTTGGTTCAACACCACAAAGTCTACCGAGTTATATCTCGTTACTAACGGAAATTAGTGTGGGCTAGACTCACAAAATAATCCCTAAACGTTTTAGAGATTGAATCACACTTGTATTTTGTTTTTTTTTTTTCTTGTTCTTTCTTTTGGTTTTTTTCAAATTTTGAGAGAATGGAGAAGAAAAAGATGGAGGCTAGGGTTAGAATGAGAGAGCATAGCAAAAAAGAAAATAAAATTCATTTTTATACTTAGGGTTTATTATTTCCAAAATAAAGAAAACCTTTCCCCTCCCAAAAATAAAAAATTCGGCCATAGCAAGGAAAACCAAAAAAATTTGTAACATCAAATTTTCAATTACCATAATTGAAAAGATGTTACAAAAGTTAATAAGTTATCACCTAATGAAATGTGTAACTTCCGAAATTGAATTCAAGGGTTTCCAAAACCCAAATTTGAAATTCCAAGTTTACCTTCTATTAAATTATATCATATATAATTTAATAATTAATAATAAATAATAATCATATAATCATTTATTATAAAAACCTTATATTAAACTTTAATATAAAGTTCCAAGTGTGACAAAATAACATTATTAATCATATTAATAATATTTATACATTTGTGAATGTATAATTGGACTATCCAATTATACTAAATCTGTTACAGCATGTTGAGCTAGTACGGGGACCAAATGGACCTACGGCTCCGAGTTTCAATAATCACGAAATATTAATTAAGCTCTTAATTAAATATTCTGAATTATTAACTTCAGGTTATTCCACTAAAAACTCGAAGCCGCACTCTCGTTGCCGTAAAAAGTATATTGAGCCGAACCACGTCTGTGTCCATCGATATAGTCACTACATATAGATTAACCCTTCACGATTATCTCGTAATTAGAGCTGGGTTATAATATATGTTATACCCCTCTAATTATTTTTACCTTAAGTACTATTGATTCTCTAATGAATGATTTATTCATAACCATTATGAATTTTAATCTTTCTATTCGTAATAGAAAGACTTGAGCGCTCTAACCGTTCAAGTAGAAAGACTTGAGCGCTCTAACCGTTCAAGTACCAAATCAACCCTTAAGGAAGATACCCATCTACTTCTTCTAACAAGAAGGACTGAACTCCGTGTCTATGTAAGACGTCCCCAGCTACACACCAGACCATGCTCCCAAGTACGTAGCTATTGGTTGG
The DNA here is from genome assembly GCA_019454045.1 of Zanthoxylum bungeanum. Classification (NCBI taxonomy): domain Eukaryota; kingdom Viridiplantae; phylum Streptophyta; class Magnoliopsida; order Sapindales; family Rutaceae; genus Zanthoxylum; species Zanthoxylum bungeanum. The sequence continues at coordinate 56,138 of SKCR01030520.1, forward strand.
GACTGCTACACCAAGCTCGCCTTTGTAAATCAAAAGACATAGCGTGTCATGCAGGAGTTCGTAGTACACTCAAGATTAAGATCAATTCATATATGACCATCTAGTAGATGGAAATGAATTTCTTTATTTAACGAATATTATAATAAAGTCATTTCTATCTGGGTCCAGTCATATATGATCACATCATGTTGGGTTTCTATTAAGTCACAAGGATCAAATCAAGCAATGAAACACATGTGCGAATATTCAAAGAAGTTGCGGAATACTTACAATGATCGGTTGAGCGATGCGTTGAACAAAAAAAACTCTTTTCCTCCTCCATGAAGCTCACGGCAGTGGGCAGATTTTTGTCCTCCAAAATTTCGGCCATCTTGGTCCTCCAAGCTCCAAGCTTTGTGTTGTGATTCCAAGCTCACAAGTCGGGTTCCCTATCACATTCGCAAGACCCTTAAAGCGTGCTAGCACTCCGGAAATTTTACCGCAAAACTTCATATGCTTCTCCTTCAACTCACGGTAAAACCAGAAAAAGAAGAAGAAGAAAATGCCCCTTGGGCGTGAGAGAGGGGAGAATGAGAGAGATAATGTGTTAGGTTTGGTTGTTGGAGAAATTGTGTATCTAATACACAAAATAGAAATTCAAAATTCATTTTCCAAATCTTTGCTTTCCAAAAGTCAAAAGGCATTAAAGCCAACAACCACCTACATCACTATTCACATCACTCATGACAAGTTGTGATTTGACGCTTGATGTGACTTGTGGGCCGCACGTAAATTCGCAATGCGAGTGCACCCGCAAACACTCCCGGGCTCGGGTTTGCTAATTCCAAATTAACGAATTTTCCGTTGCGACGTAAATAAATAATTATGCCTAGCAAAATTATTATTCACGTCGCTAACGAATTAATTCTAAATTAACTCGTTCGCCCGAATTAAAATCTAATTTTAATTTCGCGTCGAAATCCAATTTCGTTTAATATATCGAATATATTATTTTATCGATTAATTCCAAATTAATCGTTCTCTCTCTTTAAATAATATTTTATACCAGATAAAATATCTCCGTAATTAATCCCAGATTAATTTTCTCTCTCATCTAATTAATCTCAGATTAATAAAGTGCGAGTCTGTGGGACACAGGAACTGGGCGACGCATGCTGTCCCGGGCTCGCGGCCTGGTCGGGAGTACGGAGTAGCCACGGGGGACTAAATCGGAGAATAATGGAGTCGCCACCCGGTGTGAACCGGGAAAATGAGATTTAAGGCCGCACTCACCCCTCGCAAGGGAAGACCTCAAACCGTTGGGTTCGGAATGGTCCCTTACTTATGCCACTTGTAATGAAAGGATTTATGTAATAATTTAATCAGGCTTAAGTAACAGTTATTTCTAAGAGTATCATGCTTCTAAATTCACATGTACAAAATAAAACTTACACCTAAATTTAGATATATTTCACATCTAAGATTGCATGCTTGAAAGTACATCAAAGTAACGACGAACATACAACTTCATTGGCATATTATATTCAAGAAAACACAAGCACCCATACTAACCACACAAGCACACATGTGAGCACCTTCCCAAGTGGTACGTGGAATTGTATCCCAAGTACAGACCGTACTACCGTCCATTCGGAATCGGCTACGGAATTTATGTCTGGGTTTCCATCCGATATACCACAAGAAATAATACTCAAATGTTATCATGACATAGGTATATGAATTGTAATATGTTAAACACATTGTACTCATACATGTGGGGAATACAGATGAATGACACCAACACAATCTTGCGTAATACAGAGGGGCAATCAGGTTCATCATACGTAGGGATAGCTACTAGGAAAACTATGCATGAAATCTGATGAAAAGGGACTCAGTTCAGTGGGTGCGCGTTCGCGTAGCGTTCAAAAACGCGTTCGAACGGTAAACAGAAGGTTCGCGTTCGTATAGCGTTCGAAAACGCGTTCGAACGGAACCAGACCTGATGCATGATAAGACTAAGAAAGTGTGTGCGCGTTCACGTAGCGTTCGAGAACGCGTTCGAACGGTAAACAGAAGGTTCGCATTCGTATAGCGTTCGAGAACGCATTCGAACGGAACCAGACCTGATGCGTGATAAGACTAAGAAAGTGCGTGCGTATTTGCGTAGCGTTTGAGAACGCGTTCGAACGGTAAACATGAGGTTCGTGTTCGTGTAGCGTTCGAGAACGCGTTCGAACGGAACCAGGCCTGATGCATGCAACACAAAGAATAAAGACAATAATGTCAAGCTCAGTATGTTCGATTGAACATATCTTGCATTCAACCGAACATACATCAACCGGCACGGCAAAGCATCGTGGTAAAGGGCTTTAACCCCTCCCCATAGGGGATCTTTCATTGCACTTACTAAGCCAATGCGCTCGATTGAATCATGCATACAAAGAATTAAAAACAATAATATCAAACTTAGTATGCCCGATTGAACGTATCTTGCATTCAACCGAACACACATCAACCAGCGCGGCAAAGCATCGTGGTAAAAGGCTTTAACCCCTCCCCATAGGGGATCTTTCATTGCACTTACTAAGCCCATGCGCTCGATTGAATCATGCATACAAAGAATTAAAAACAATAATATCAAACTTAGTATGCCCGATTGAACGTATCTTGCTTTCAACCGAACACACATTAACCGGCACGACAAAGCATCGTGGTAAAGGGCTTTAACCCCTCCCCATAGGGGATCTTTCATTGCACTTACTAAGCCCATGCGCTCGATTGAATCATGCATACAAAGAATTAAAAACAATAATATCAAACTTAGTATGCCCGATTGAATGTATCTTGCATTCAACCGAACACACATCAACCGGCGCGGCAAAGCATCGTGGTAAAGGGCTTTAACCCCTCCCCATAGGGGATCTTTCATTACACTTACTAAGCCCATGCGCTCGATTGAATCATGCGTAAATAAGCAACATGCAGAATTCAAGTGACGAAAAATAAATAAACCAAAGCAACACAAAACAAAAGAGGGTGCCGTTTACTCAAGCGGTACGTGGAGTTGTATCCCGAGTACAGATCATACTACCGACCATTCGGAATTGGCTATGAAATTTATGTCCGGGTTTCCATCCGATATACCGCGAGAGTTGACACATCTCTCATTTTATTCCAAAGCCACAACATACAACATCTCATAATTCATGCATATTTATTTACTCAAGGGCCACAACATGCATTTCAACATGAAAATCATGCAAGCAATACTCAATAAATAATACAAATAAAACGGAAAACGAGTGTGGAAAATACCCTCAGGTCTAACCTTTTTGCCAACTTTCAGACTTGCGTTTCACGGACGTCGGAAGGGTACAACTCCTCAACTTCTCCTGTTCACTGGTTTAGCATCCTAGCTCACTGTTTTGTTGTTTTGCTTGTTGTTCGGTCTCCGTTCTGCTGCTGTTCGGTCTCTGCTTTGCTACTCACTGTTCAGGTCACTTGTTTTGACATTTCAACGGACTGTTCCGAGTTTTTTTGTGGGTTTTTAGTGTAGTCTTGTGTGATTATTTTAAGGATTATGAATGCAGTTTTTTATGTTACTGTTTTGAGGATTTTAGGGACTGTTTTAAGAGGATTTGGCTGCTGTTTTGGGGGTGTATTTTCGGTGGTGTGTGGGGAGTTTATGGAGGTGGTTTTCAGTGATGGTTAGGGGTTGTTCATGATGTATTTTGGTCAAGACAATGAGGGTTCTTTGGTTTGTGATCTTCGGTTATTGAGAGTGAGGGAGAGTTGTGTCAATAAGCTTGGGTGTTTCTTGTGTGAATGAACTAGGAGAGGCTTTTTCTTGTATCAATGAGCTAGGGGAGTGCATGTCTTGGTTACGGGTTGTTTATATAGAGAATGGCTAGGGCTTCACCTTGTCTCACAAGGAAGGGATTTGATTTTGTGTTGAGCAATGAAAGTCAAAGATTGAGGGGGGACAAATTTGGTTTAGATTAGGAATACAATATCTTTAATTTGTTATAATTGATTTTAATTAGGCATGACATCTTTTTAATTTAGTATGTGATTTGTTTAGTTAGGAAGTTAATATATTATGTTTTATTTAATTGGTAAATGGTTTAAATATTTTATTTAATTCAAATACATTATTAATATTTACCTTAATATTTAATTTAATATTTAATTTAATTTCCCATGTGTTTTAAATGTGTTTTATTAATTGGGATGTGTTTTATGGGCTTTGGGGGGCTAATTGGGCTGGGGTGCGAGGCTAGCAGCAAAACCAGAAACACCGACGCCGTTCGAACGCCCATTCGAACGCTACACGAACGTCCGCAATCTGCCTGACGTTCGAACGAAGTAACGAACGCAGCACTAACGAAGACAGTGAACTTGCGAAATGAATCTGATGACGTACTTATTCTGAATTTCCCATTCCGACCTCCGTTTCCCGCAATATCCTTAGCTAAAAAGGTAGTGCCTCCAACTGAGACTCATCATCGGGTTTCACATGCGAAAATGCAATGCCTACAGAGTCATACGTCATCGGTGAATCTTCGGGAAGCGACCCATGAGATCCCCGGATATGTTGGCAGTAAATCCGGTCGTCGGACTATCTGAACACGTATGTACCTAGTACTACGTTTTTACCGATTTACAAGACATGGTTGGCTTCTAGCAAAGCATCATGCCTACCCAATTCTCCAGAAATATTCTTACTGGAATATGTGATCTATATCAGGCGTAGTATACGTAGTATTGCGTATTTCGATCCAGTATCGGATGTCACGTGCAAGGCCTGGGACTGGAATTGTGTCTGCCCCATACGAAGCACATATCGGATCTCTGGTAACTAGTCTTTATAATCGTATAATATCCCGATGACTGCAGTACATAAGAGAACCAGTTATGTATCCTACGTGATCATCATCTCCACTATGACTGGAGTGATACTTCCATCTCGACATCACACCCAATACACTACGATTCTCAATATACCCAGAAGAGGCGTACACAGAACATGTTAAAGCCCTGGACAACCAAAACCAAAGTATATTGATTGTCGCAAGTATTAGCGGTGCAAGTCTCAGGTTAAGACCAAATACACCTACCCTGATTCGGACTTCCATAGACACATAGTCATACTACCAATGGAATTCCGATGGGTCTATCCAGAGCGAAGCTGTTTCCGTACTATCGGTAAACAAAACCTCCTATTACACTTGCATGAGTATCCTATACCCAAATATATGAGAACTATCTCGTTATGCTCCCACAACGCGCACAAGTTTAATACTAGTCTATTCCGCATTATCGATGTCCAGTCTCGATAATACTACGACTAGAGATATTTAATGATTAAACCTTCGTGGATTGATACTGTCTCATATCATCTCAATCCGAAACTAATCATATGGACCTTCTATCATTTATATATCTAGGTAATCCAATTACAAATGATAAACTGGCAATTTCCTTTGTCACATAGTTAATTTGTACAACAACACCATGATCTATACAAATAGTGATACTATGGGCCATAACTGTCCAACAATCTCCCACTTGGCCTATAGCCAATCACTCAAGTGTCCTACACCCGAACTATGTACGGTTCGCTCAAACTTCTGCTGAGAAAAGACTTTCGTCAGCGGATTTGCATGGTTATCATCTGATGCGATTTATTCGTTCATCACATCGCCACGATGTATGATCCGAACGAATCAGATGAATATTTGAAGTATATATTTGGATCGTTGATGAGACCATTAATTCTTTAGCATGTGCTGTAGCCTAGCTCAGCTGCTAACAGAACTATATCTAATCTAATTAGATTATTATCAATCCAGAGGGCTTCTATTGTCGCCTCAGCTGCAGCAATAATCCACTTTTGTTGTTTATTCGGTAACAATATCTTGCTTGGAAGATTTCCAGCTCAATGTTCCGTTATTCAAACTTTATAGTACCTTTGTTACGACTTATAGTCGTTTATATCGGTTAGGAAACTTGCAGCAGTGAACCCAGTCACTTCAAGTTCTCATTCTCCATAGTTTAAGACAACATCCTTAGTTCATCTAAGATACTAAATGATGTTCTTAACATCAATCCAGTGACTATCACTTGGATTGGTCTGATTGTGACTCCATATGCTCAAAGCATATGAGACACCAGGTCACGTATATTTTTAAATGTACGAGTTCTCGGAGAGTATTAACAACTTTAAATATATCCCAGTAGATATTTATTCCTAGAATAAAGGTTGTTTCTCCCAAGAATTCTACGGAGAATTTTTCATGAAAGCCAAGCTTTCACCGATTGTATTATGGGAATATCATTTCCAATAAATGACATATCATCATTATTTAAGACAGTCACTGTCAGTGCGCTCCCACTAACCTCCTTATATACACAAGAATCATTTTCGTTTTGAATTAAATCATATACCATTATGATTACATCAAAATGATAATTCCAAGAACACTATGTTTGCTTCAATCCATTCATGGATCGAATAACCTGCAAACTTGTTTGCTAGTTTTGGTACGACAAAACCGTCGGGATGTTATAAACATCCTCCGAAAGGTTTTCGTCAAGGAAAGCGGTTTTGGCATTCAGCTGCCATATTTCATGAATGAAACATGCAGCATAAGCAAGCATTATCCAAATGGATTTAACAATGGCAACAGGTAAAAGGTTTCGTCGTAATCGACACAATGTTGATAACGATACATTTTCGCTATAAGCCCAGCTTAGTACATTGGTATGTTGTCTTCCATGTATCTCTTCCTTGAAGACTTATATAGTACCAATAGGTAGAATATCTTGCGGTATTTCAACTAGTATCCAAACTTGGTTGTTCTACATGGAATTCATTTCGGATATCATGGCACTTTTCCATTATTGGGAGTCGATACCTTGTATCACTTCCTCATACGTAGTCAGTTCGTGTTACTCAATAAGATTGACATCTTTATGAGGTGAGATCAGAAACCCATACCCCAGGTTGTTTTATGACTCTCTCCGACTTACGCGGTTCTTGTGTATTCGAAGATTATTGGGATAGTTTCATCCTTGATGAACTATCTGTGTTCCATTAAGGAATCGGTGTCTAGAATAGTATTACTCTGATTTTCATCGAGTTTTACTTTCCTCCCACTTACCACTGCATATAGGTATTCCTCTTAGGAAAACCGCATTGTGAGCAACAATTACATTGTTCTCTTGTGAGTTGTATAAGTATTATACTTTGGTTTCCTTAGGATAACTCACAACTTAGGCACTTATCCGATTTGGGTTCTAGTTTGGTATCATCCAAACATATGTCTAGCATACCCAAATCTTCAGGAATGAGAAAACCCAGTTTATTTCCTGTTTATATCTAATATTAAGTATGTCAAACAAATTTTTATGGAACCTTATTCTAAATAAGTCTTGCACTGTTTAAACGTATCCGTTGAAGGAAATGGTAGCTCAGAGCGACTCGTGATTAACCTTATCATGTCCAACAAAACTTGGTTTCTCTGTTCGGACACACCGTCAAATTGACATGTTCCGAGAGGAGTCCTCATTGAAAGAATATTATACTCTTTTAAGTATTAGAGAAACTTATTGCTCAAGCATTTTCATCATGGTCTAACCATGGTGTTTAATACTTTAGCCGATCTGTTTGTCTACTTAGTGTCGAAACTGTAAAATTTTCCGATTCGTGTTTCATAAGAAACACATAACCATAACGTGATGCCACATCCGTAAAGGTCACGAAATATTCATATCCACCTCTAGCCTAGCTAGATATGGGCCCACTTATTTCACTATGAATAAGAGCTAATAGATCAGTGGCATTTACACTTTTACCAAGTAAAAAGTATTTCATGCACTTTTCCTAATAAACTAGATTCGTAGACATTATTTGAATAGACTCAAATCTTTCCTAGTACCCACTATTCGAAAGTGTGGATATACGAGTCTTGTTTAATTGTGTCCCAGACAACAATGCCACTTATAAGTCTCAACTGATTTACTCAGTTTGAGCTATTTGTTTGTCATGTTATACGTTTGAGATTTATTTATATTCAAAATATAAATACTGTTATTCACATCTAATGTGTTTATCTCAATATCATCTTTATAAAATGAAACACTTAAGTGTTCTAGAATATAAAGGTATACCCGCAACGGGTTAAACCCTGATATAGAGATAATGTATCTAGTCAAACTAGTTATATTGTAACAGTTTCCTAATTTAAGTACACACCTAAACTTAGGGTTTCTACGGTTAAAACAACGACTTTCATCCCGTTTTCAATTCGCAGATTGATCTCATCCGAAGTCAGTATCCTGCTCTCAGTAGATTCTGCACATCAGCACATATCTATGTACCACACTCAATATCAAAAATCCAATTTTAATACTAGTAGTGAACATGTTTATGACAAACATATTTGAAGCCGAAGCCTTGCACCGTCTTCAATTCCTTCATGTCTACCTTGTCCATACGGCAGTCACGCTATAGTGACCCCGTTTGCCACAATTCAGCCAGACATTTTGGGATATGTCATTTATCTTCCCAGAAGATTATAATGACTTTGCCTTTTCCCCTTTTCCACACTCCATAAGCCTTTGGCCAAGCCTTGGCCTTCTAGAATGTCGAAATAAGATGCGCCTTGCGCTTCTTGCCCTATTGCAAACTTTGGCTTTGTCTCATTGAGTATAGCCATTAAATCTCCAAGAGTTTTCTATTGCAATTTGTTCTTCTAAGATCTAAGAATAGATCTATGAAGATCCTTCAATTTCATTATCATACTATAAGGATATAATCATTAGTTCTGACTAAGAAATAAGGAGTCTATTTGGCAAGCATAATGGATTAATCACTAAAGTTATCATCACATGAATATTCCAAATATCATGTTCTACTATTTGCTCAACTCCGGGCTTAGGCTTGAGACGTTACTATATCAAATAAAGTAACTTCTCGGTCACCCAGGACTATCCTGAGATTTTATTCCCAATTTGAAAATTAAAGTCGTTTAAATACATTTTCACCCATGATTATTTTTTAAACACTAATCTTTCAATTATCTTTATTCTAATAGTCCAACTATTTAATAAACGATTTTAGGTACTATTGATTATAATGATTACTATAGTCCAACTATATAATCAACTATAATTTAATAGATTAAATTCAATTATATTGATTACTATAATCCAATTATAAAATCAACTATTAATTGAAATTAGTTAATTAAAATATATTGATTACTATAATCCAATTATATAATCAACTATAAATGAAATAATTTGAATACAGTCTAATATATTAATTTATATTGACGAAAAATGAAATGAGCGCGCATTGGCAAGTAACTAAACGAATATTGCAAATTTAATACTTGCCTCCCACTATTTTTCGGCGAGCCTCTAACCCTCTGTGGGGAACTCGGGAAACCTTGTTTCCTAGTGGGCTAGGATCCCGTTAAATAACACACAATCTTGACTTTGGCCAACAAATTGTATGATAATTAACTAGGTAGATCTCTAAGATCAATTGGATCTCATCCAATTCCTAGATCCAGTAGGTGGACATCCAAGTCCGAAACATATATCTTATATATGCCAATATATCCAATATATTTCCTAACCTTTTTTCCTCTGAATCAACTAAGCATTGGCTTTGGCACAACAAACTTAGTGATCCCAATGAAGCGGAACCCATTGACCTTGGAAAGCTTCGTAATCAATGTCGATGGACAAGAAGTGATCTTGACTTTGGCCAACAAATCACAACTTGGACAAGACACCAATATGGAACAAAGCTTTCATGATTCAAACACATCCGCGACGAACAAAGGTCTTGACTTTGGCCAACAAACCAGTGCCAGTCTTGGATCTTGAGTAAGAATCACTCAATGGAAGGAAAAACACTTAATATTTTGTGAGGGTTTTTCGCGTGTAATTGGCAACCAATTGATTATCTTTTTTAAGGTCTCATCATCATACACCCTTAAGCATGCATTCTAAACACATAATAAGGCGCGTAAGTAAATAAATAATAATGATATGCGGATGGATATTTAAACACATTGTTCCTAGAACAAATCTCTCTCTTTCCTCTCTCCCGCTAGCACAAGTATTACTTCTACCCGATTACATAACACTTCTAAAGAAACCTCATTTACATTGAGGGGAATAGGTGAGAAGAGAAATACACAGAGTCAATAGGTAATAGGCTGGACACGCGGGTCCAATTAATAAATTCTAAATTTATTACAACAATTTCCAAAATTGCCCTCACCCATCTAATATCCATCCGATATGAATTATTCATACATCGCAACCATGTATTCACAGAAACATGTTATCAATCAATATAATCCAATTAATTAATCTGATAATTAATGACCATCCAATGTTCAAACAACGATTTGATTTTGCGCGAGTCAAACTCGTTTTGCGAATAAGTACTCAAAGTACGAATTCTTGAATTAAATTAAACTACAACATTAAATCCAATTTAATTTGTATTTAATACTAATTCATTTATTTAATTCCAAATTAAATAATTACACTTTATTAACGAACCTTTACGACTTAGATTCTAAATCTAACCGTTACGGATCTCAAAGCCCGATTAACATCCAATGTCAATTTAATTTAAAGTCCAATGGGCTTTCAATTAATTTCTAAGGCATGGACTTTTGGTCAATGTGGGTCAAACCCAAATACCAAAGCCCATTTAAGGAATCACTCTTATTTGGCAAGAAACCAATTTAGACCCAATTAAAATTAAAGGTCCATTAAGTCATAATTGGACTTTATGGAAATGGTTTTGGGCCCAATTGGATCCAACCAATTTAGCCTAAACCAATCTTGGTAGAACCAAACTCATTAAGCCCAATTACAACTTTTAAGGCCCAATTCCAAAATAAGCCCAATTAATTTAATTTCAAAATTCCAAATTTCATAATCAAATTAATTAAAGTGTATACCATAATTAATTACTCAAATTAACATTTCCAAAACACAAATTTGTACAATTAATTATGCTCATTATCATCAACACATGTCCAACACATTTGAATCAAAAAATCATATCATTTCATGCTTCTATGTTCACGGCAATTTGGGGTTTTTGATGTCCGATTCCGATTTCAATCCAATTGAATCCTAAATCAACATTTCCCAAGTCATTTCAACTCATCCAATGAATCAAACAACAAAAATCACCATGACATCTAGGGTTCATCCAATTCGGCCAAGCCTAAGATTTGGACAAAAATTGATCCAATCAACTTTTCATGAAATTGATCATATCCAACTTCAATTAAACATCATTCAAGCATACTCAATCAAACAATTTCATAAAATCATGCTCAAATTGATTTTACCCAATTTTAACCATAAATCAATTTTCATGCTCAATTAGGCTCAAGATACCATTGTTGGGTTTCTATTAAGTCCCAAGGATCAAATCAAGCAATGAAACACATGTGCGAATACTCAAAGAAGTTGCGGAATACTTACAATGATCGGTTGAGCGATGCGTTGAACAACAAAAACTTTTTTCCTCCTCCATGAAGCTCACGGCAGTGGGCAGATTTTTGTCCTCCAAAATTTCGGTCATCTTGGTCCTTCAAGCTCCAAGCTTTGTGTTGTGATTCCAAGCTCACAAGTCGGTTTCCCTATCACCTTCGCAAGACCCTTAAAGCGTGCTAGCACTCCGGAAATTTTGCCGCAAAACTTCCTATGCTTCTCCTTCAACTCACGGTAAAACCAGAAAAAGAAGAAGAAGAAAATTCCCCTTGGGCGTGAGAGAGGGGAGAATGAGAGAGATAACGTGTTAGGTTTGGTTGTTGGAGAAATTGTGTATCTAATACACAAAATAGAAATTCAAAATTCATTTTCCAAATCTTTGCTTTCCAAAAGTCAAAAGGCATTAAAGCCAACAACCACCTCCATCACTATTCACATTACTCATGACAAGTTGTCAAATCACTCAAAGTGACTTGACATCACATCAATCGATTGACTAGTGATTTGACGCTTGATGTGACTTGTGGGCCACACTTAAATTCACAATGCGAGTGCGCCCGCAAACACTCCCGGGCTCGGGTTCGCTAATTTCAAATTAACGAATTTTTCATTGCGACGTAATTAAATAATCATGCCTAGCAAAATTATTATTCACGTCGCTAACGAATTAATTCTAAATTAACTCGTTCGCCCGAATTAAAATCTAATTTTAATTCCGCGTCGAAATCCAATTTCGTTTAATATATCGAATATATTATTTTATCGATTAATTCCAAATTAATCGTTCTCTCTTTAAATAATATTTTATCCCAGATAAAATATCTCCGTAATTAATCTCAGATTAATTTTCTCTCTCATCTAATTAATCCCAGATTAATAAAGTGCGAGTCATACGTCATCGGTGAATCTTCGGGAAGCAACCCATGAGATCCCCGGATATGTTGGCAGTAAATCCGGTCGTCGGACTATCCGAACACGTACGTACCTAATACTACGTTTTTACCGATTTACAAGACATGGTTGGCTTCTAGCAAAGCATCATGCCTACCCAATTCTCCAGAAATATTCTTACTGGAATATGTGATCTATATCAGGCGTAGTATACGTAGTATTGCATATTTCGATCCAGTATCGGATGTCACGTGCAAGGCCTGAGACTGGAATTGTGTATGCCTCGTACGAAGCACATATCGGATCTCTGGTAACTAGTCTCTATAATCGGATAATCATGACCTAGTCATATTATCCCGATGACTGCAGTACATAAGAGAACCAGTTCCGTATCCTACGTGATCATCATCTCCACTATGACTGGAGTGATACTTCCATCTCGACATCACACCCAATACACTATGATTCTCAATATACCCAGAAGAGGCGTACACAGAACCTGTTAAAGCCCTGGACAACCAAAACCAAAGTATATTGATTGTCGCAAGTATTAGCGGTGCAAGTCTCAGGTTAAGACCAAATACACCTACCCTGATTCGGACTTCCATAGACACATAGTCATACTACCAATGGAATTCCGAGGGGTCTATCCAGAGCGAAGCTGTTTCCGTACTATCGGTGAACACAACCTCATATTACACTTGCATGAGTATCATATACCCAAATATATGAGAACTATCATGTTATGCTCCCACAACGCGCACAAGTTTAATACTAGTCTATTCCGCATTATCGATATCCAGTCTCGATAATACTACGACTAGGGATATTTAATGATTAAACCTTCGTGGATTGATACTGTCTCATATCATCTCAATCCGGAACTAATCATATGGAATTTTTATCATTTATATATCTAGGTAATCCAATTACAAATGATAAAATGACAATTTCCTTTGTCACATAGTTAATTTGTACAACAACACCATGATCTGTACAAATAGTGATGCTATGGGTCATAACGTCCAACACATCATACAAGGTGTCTCCATTCTTATGTCTCCATATGGACGATCCTGGATCAAGGTCGCCATACAATTATAGAATGGACCGCATCTATAGATTAACCACAAACAAAGTACCCGCTTTGTTTGCTCTCTATGGACTATTTTAGATTATCAACTTCAGACTTAAATTCTCTTGTGTATGACACTTATACACTAAGTCTGAAGGTACAAGTGTAATCTAGGGTAATCAAGATAAATTACAATATGCGAAATTTAAACAAACACTTTGATAAATGAATAATGCATCATTTTATTTCCTAACATATAAAACCGTTTACATTACATGAAGCTCTATGGCATATATCCCAACAGTGATTACTTACCATGAAGAATGATAATCATTTTAATTAAACTTGTTTACTTTCTAAAATTCAATGAAAATAAGAATGAGAATGAGGTGAGGCCCACACATTTGGGATTAGGAAATCAAAGTCTCATTCTCATCACACTATGAGAATGAGATTCACATCCCATTATTGATGGGAAATTAAAAGATTATCCCTAAAATAATTAATTAATAAATTATTGTATAATTAATATTATTTTATAAATAATAAATAAAATATATTAATACTAATTAATAATTAATAATTAAATATTTAATAATTTAATAAATTAATATTTAGTAATGTAATATATTAATACTTAATTTATAAATAATAAATACAATTAATAATAAAATAATATTTATCATTTTAATAAAATATTAATTTAATAAAAAAATAAATTAATATTTAGTATTTTAATACATTAATAAATAATAAGTAATAAATTAATAAGTAATTATAACTAAATGTATTTTTGAAACTTATTAACAATTCATTCCGATTATTAGATAAAGTAAACATATCAATAGTAATACTACTTCATTCCTAAACAATTTATTTTGATTCCGATTTAACATTCTGATTCCAACTCATTCTGATTTCATTCCATTCAGATTACGAGTTTATTCAACAACAAAAATAGGCAAAAATGCAAAAATGACCCTCTAAGTTTCACGTTTTTTTATTTCAGTCCTCTAACTTTCAGTTTTGTCAATTCAGTCCTCTAACTTTCAATTTTTGTCAATTCAAGGCTCCATTACAAATTCGTTACTGTTGTCGTTACTGCTGCCAAAACGACACCGTTTTCATTTATTTTTTTAAATTTTTTTCTTCAGAATTAAAAGAAAATTCTAAAAAAACAAAAAACAAAAATAAATAAATAAATCTGATGAACTTTATAGCTGATTATGAATGACATTTAGCTTGTTAGTGGAGACTGATTCAGAGAAGGGTTCGGACTTTTTTTTTTTTTTTGCTTTTTTTAGATTTTTCTTTTATTTCCGAAAAAAAAAAAAAAAAAAAAATGAAAACGGTATCGTTTTGGCAGCAGTAACGGCAACAATAACGAATTTGTAACGGAGTCTTGAATTGACAAAAATTGAAAGTTAGAGGATTGAATTGACAAAACTGAAAGTTAAATGACTGAAATGAAAAAACGTGAAAGTTAGAGGATTAGTTTTGCATTTTTTGCCAAAAAAATATTAGGTTTCTGTGAGATTAAAATTAAATTTTTTTTAAAAAAAAATCCATCAGCTGTGTAAATAAAACCCATAAAACCTAAAACCCTAGGCTCAATATTACATTCCCAAATGAATAAACTTCTTAAACCCCACTCTCATTCCCTCCGGCAGACCGTCACCGACTCCGCTGTCAAACTGAGCGACGTCAAATGGATACGAGACCGTGGCCTGGACCACGCCGTCGAGAGAGAAAAGAACCTCAAACCCTTACTCAATATCAAGAACCTAATCAAGTCAGAGCCGTCCAAATCCCTCCCAATCACCATCATCACCCAACAAAGAGACTCCCTCAATGTCCCCATTCGCCCCATTGATTTCATCCGAAAATACCCTTCTGTCTTCCAAGAATTTCTCCCCGGCAACGTCGGAGTCCAACCCCACATCAAGCTCACGCCCGAGGTTCTTGACATTGATGCTGATGAGCAATTGGTTTACCAAAGCGAATGTTATAGGCGTGTTGTTGCTGATAGGCTTTTGAAATTGTTGATGATTTCGCAAATGAATAAGGTTCCTCTTACTGTTATTGATGTCTTGAAATGGGATCTTGGCCTTCCTGATGATTTTGTAAGTAGTGTTGTTCCCGAGTTTCCTGATTATTTTCGAGTAGTTGGTTACAGAAATAAACATGAATGTTATTCTGGGTCAGATTTATTTGGTGAATTGGAGTTGGTTTGTTGGAGCAATGATTTAGCTGTTTCGGTTGTGGAAAAGAAGGCGAAAGCAAAGGGAATTGATGTGGAAAACATTGTGTTTTCGATGAATTTTTCTAGTGGTTTTGAGATGGATAAGAAGATGAAGAAGTGGATGGATGATTGGCAGAAGTTGTCTTATATTTCTCCATATGAGAATGCAACTCATCTTTTGCCTAAGAGTGATGAATCGGATAAGTGGGCAGTGGCTATTATGCATGAGGTGATTAGTCTTTTTGGTGCGAAGAAGGTGGAGAGGGAGAAATTGTTGCGTTTTGGAAATTATTTGGGTATAAGGTCGTGGTTTAAGAGAGCTTTGCTTAATCATCCAGGCATTTTTTATGTGTCAAATAAGAGTGGGACGTATACTGTGGTTTTAAAGGAGGCCTATAAGAGGGGAGCGTTGATTGAGAATGATCCATTAATGAATGTTAGGAGTCAGTATATTCACCTTATGAATATGGTGAAAGAAGAGAAAAAAGTGATTGCTGTGCCGGGTGAAAGCAAGAAGCAAGAAAAGGTAATGCCTCTTGAGTCAAAAGGAGGAGGAGGAAAAGACAAAGAAGAAGAGGATGTTGATGATGATAGTGAGGGAGAGAATGATGCTGAGTCATATGATGAAGAAGAAGAGGATAGTGATGATGAGGAGGAAGAAGGTAGGCATAGGAAAGGTGCTAGCAGAAGTGCTGGAACTAGGAGAAAAAGAACAACTCAGAAGATTAAAATTGATGATGATTCTGAAGATTATGATGGCGAAGAGAAAGAAGGTAAGCACAAGAGAGGTGCTAGCAGAAATGTTGGAACAAGCCGAGGAAGAACAACCCGGGAGATGAATTGGGATGTGAAAGGGGATTCGGGAACTTTTGAAAGGGAAATTTCAGTGAGGAACCATCATGATGAAACTAGAAAAAAACCCAAATATACAGGGAGGAGGGAAATGCAGGGTGAGAATAATGGTCACTGGAATTCTGGAGAGAGGAAATATTCCGGGAGGAGGGAAATGCAGGGTGAGAATAATGGCCGTTGGAATTCAGGAGAGAGGAAATATACCGGGAGGAAGGAATTGCAGGGTGAGGATAATGGCCACTGGAATTCAAGAGAGCGGAAATATACCGGGAAGAGGGAAACGCATGGTGAGGATAATGGCCGCTGGAATTCAAGAGAGCCGAAATATACCGGGAGGAGGGAAACGCATGGTGAGGATAATGGCCGCTGGAATTCAAGAGAACCGAAATATACCGGGAGGAGGGAAACACATGGTGAGGATAATGGCCGCTGGAATTCAAGAGGGCGGCAATATACCGGGAGGAAGGAAACGCATGGACAGGTCCGTGAGGATAATGGCCGCCGGAATTCAGGAGAGCAGCAATTTACCGGGAGGAGGGAAGCAAAGGCAGAGAATAATGGCCGCTGGAATTCAGGAGAGCGGCAATATACCGGGAGGAGGGAAACAAAGGCAGAGAATAATGGCCGCTGGAATTCAGTAGAGCGGCATTATACCGGGAGGAGGGAAACAAAGGCAGAGAATAATGGTCGCTGGAATTCTGGAGAGAGGAAATATTCAGAGAGGAGGGAAATGCAGGGTGAGAATAATGGCCGGTGGAATTCAAGAGAGCGGAAATATACCGGGAAGAGGGAAACGCAAGGTGACAATAATGGCAGCTGGAATTCACGAGAGCGGTTGAATTTCAATAGAGGGAGGAAGCTATCGACAGAGAAGAAGGTTTCTGATTAGAATCTGCTGACAAGGTTGGTTTCTGGTCCCAGGTTTACCCTTGTTTTGACTTTCTGTATGTGCTAACTAATTGAACTTTTTATTGTTCAAAATGTTGTTGATTATTTCTGATGTTATATGTGGATTGCATAAGCTTGCATATGCACGTATACTTATTGAGAACAGGATATCATAAGAGGGAAAGGAATCTTTAAGAAATGTGAGAAATTTCTTTAGAGACAAATAAGAATGTATCGAGAATTTAACAACCAGAAAGTGCAATAAATTGACTAGTATAGTACTGTACACATTAAGAACACAGGTGGCCTGCATCATCCGAATATTTCTACTGTGCCCACTTGGTTTTTTTTTTTTTTTTTTTTTTGTCTCCGAAAGAGTGCCCATTTGTTTGATTTGTCGTATAAAAAGTGCTTTAATTGTTTTGCAACTTGAGCTAAAAGGAAAAATTAATGTTATTTGGTTGAAGATCACTTCTGAGTTTGCAAACACATCCCAGTAAAAGACTTGCCTTGCAATTTCTTTCCTAGTAATCCAGCCTTGGGCATCACAATCCCGGTAGCTTTACTAGAGGAATGTGGAAAACTCTTGAGAAAAAACCTGGATAATCTTTTGTGAATAGACATGATATTAACATTTTGCAATCAAGTATGCATGCAGAAAGATGCCTGCTATTTCCATGGCTGCTTACTGTGTTCAATTGCAATCAAAATGATGAGCAAGTTTCAGGTTTCCACTCAGTGAATTGTCAGAATGAGAGAATAAAATGATCTCACAGCTTCTGTTGGATGATTTATGTTTTGGTCTCTTATTTTACATTCTTTTTTTTTTGTGTCCGTCGAACCAAACTCATGATTACGCTATTGTGTCTGAGAAATTAGCAAAACTAACCCCAAAAAAAATACTCATTTGCCAAAATGAGCCACACCGTTTGCCATTTGCATTTCCAGTCACAGGCTTCGAAGTGTACTTCAGAGAATTCATTTCCGAAGTACACACCGAAGTTGGTGTAAAATTTGGTGATTCGAAATTTTGACTTCGAATTTCCGAAGTTTTTAATTTTTTTATTCAAAACTTCGGATATCCGAAGTATTAATTCAGATCTCCGAAGTATTTTTCGAATGTCTGAAGCTTGAAAAATTATTTATAAAATCGAATATTCCTCATTTGTTCTCACTACAAAAACTTAGTCAAATTCTCTTAAGTCTAAAATGGAAAAAATACCTCTAACTTTCTATAGTGATCAAAACTTCGGATATCCGAAGTATTAATTCGGATCTTTGAAGTATTTTTCGAATGTCCGAAGCTTGAAAATTATTTATAAAATCGAACATTCCTCATTTGTTCTCACTATAAAAACTTAGCATTTTATTCTCTTAAGTCTAAAATGGAAAAAATACCTCTAACTTTCTACAGTGAGGGGTTTTGGGAGAAATTAGGTAATTGATCTATTTTTTTAGAGGTAGTTGTTGCGGGCACAACTTATGAGCAGTTAGTGGGAATGTTGTATGTGCGGACGCAAAGAAGTAAAATGGAGTACAAAGTGTGTTAAAAATTTAATTTCGTCATATTCGCAGCAACGTTTAGTTATTGAAATTGGTAGTCAAAATGACGTGGTTTTTAAATTTACACTCAAATGTCGTTCGACAAAATAGTATGGTCGAGCTATATTTGAGTTGGGATAAAATTATTGCTAGCGAGGGTCAACAATCTGGAGGTCGTTGTTCGTCGAGTTGTAATATGGTAAGCCAATCAGTTTCAGTTCATGGGTTGGATGAAGCTCTCTAGGACAATTATACAATAGGTAGAAATGATGAAAATGTTCAGGGGTCATGGTCAATTGGTGGGTTGCTGAGAGGGTGCATCAGAGATGTGGCGGATCTAGTTTTCATTTCTGATCGACGTGGCAGCTTAGAGAAATCTATTATGTCAATTTTCCCTGAAGTTTCTCATGATGTTTGCATCTACCACGTGTCTATGAACCTTAAAGTTAGGTTCATGATGAGACCGAAGGATCAAAAGCTCCAGTGTTTGGAGTAAGATGTACACAACGACCACATTTTGTGCTGCGTATGGGAAAACTATCCATCCTTTTGGTGACAAATCTGATTGGGTATTGTCAGAAGAGTTGTCAGGTATAATATTATTACTTTGTTTCATTGGAAAAATATTTAAAAATAATTTTAACTAATATTTTGATTCTCAATGCAGGTTTGATTATATTGCCACCAAATGAGCGTGTTTCAGCTGGACGACCAAAAACAAACAGAAGACAGTCACAAGGCGAACAAACGGTGCAAGTCATATGCGGTCGATGTGGCGAACGTGGACACAATAGATGTTCATGCATGACTTCTCTTAGCTAAAATCCAAGTCAAAGTCAACGGTAATTTGAACTTATGTAAACAGATTTGATGTATTAGAAATTGATGTTTTTTGATTTATGTGTTCGAACTTATATGTAAGAATCATATGTATCAATAAAAATCGTTAACTATTTCGTTAATCATCAAAATCAATATCGTATCACAAAAAAATATTAAGTTTTTGTAGTGAGAACAAATGAGGAATGCTCGATTTTATAAACAATTTTTCAAACTTCGGACATCCGAAGAATACTTCGGAGATCCAAATTAATACTTCGAATATCCGAAATTTTGAATAAAAAATTAAAAACTTCAGAGATCCGAATTTTTGACTTCGTATCTCTGAAATTTACACCAACTTCGGTGCGTACTTTGGAGAATCCATATTCTCTGAAGTACACTTCGGAGACTGTGGCTGGAAATGCAAATGACAAATGTTGTGGTTCGAGTATCTTTTTTTAGTTAGTTTTGCTAATTTCTCTTGTGTCTATGCATATCATCTGGAAGACTGTAACACTTGTGTTTACGAGTACCAGTTAATTTAGTTGGTAAATTTTCTTGAGTTGTTGAAACATTCCGCTCACATGGATAGAGTGGACACTGAGTTGTCATTAAACTATAACTACGACTCTATGAGACACTAATATTAACTACAAATACATTATTGAAGATAACAATAATAATGCACTAAACATTAACAATGAAAGCTGCTAAATTAAGCTTAAAAGTTTCAGGTTTATACTAAAAATCACTAGCCAATTGCCAAACAGGAAGCAAAAAAAGGTCTAAAGTTTTACTAATTGGCTGACATTAATGGGATAAACTTCACTTTTAAGATAAGAAGCAAAAGCCTTGGAAGCTATAAGCTTATTCACAGCTTCTGTTGGATGCAAGCCATCGAAGTAAACAAAAGCACTTCTGTCTTTGCAAACCTGTCCGCCGTTTCTGCAAGATGCTCCATTTCCTCCTTTACTTGGTGATACCACATCACAGCAAGCTCTTTTTGCATCTTTAAATCCTTTCAAATATTAAATAAATAAATAATATTAATTTTTTTTGTGACAATTCCAATATTATACAATAAGTGATAGTCTTTTAAGTTAGAGGAATTCGACCGTGTTCCAAAACCAAAAACTGAAATTAATTAAAACTTACTGTTTAATGGATGGACCATTTAAATTTTACTTCCTAAACTACCCTTACACAGTTAATTTGTTTTCTACTGTATAAAGTCTAATTAATTAATATTTTTTGATGCAATCAATTATTTATGGTAATATTTATTATCGAAATTTTAAAATTAAATCACATTTCTTACTATCAAATAACTTTATAATATTATCTACGTATAATAATAACATGCATAATATATTTTTATATATTAATTTTTTATAAAATAATATTGTATTTCTTTATATCATTTAAAATATTTAGCTTGAAAATATTTCTAACATAAATAAATGTCAAATTACTAATTTTCAAACATTTATAATCAAATGTTAAAAAATAAAAACAAACGTTTCGTTTAGAAATATACATTCGGATCTATTCAACCATGTTAGACACAACATAGATAAATTTTACGTGTTCATCTTAACATATATCTCAATACATTCAAATTTAATTATC
Source organism: Zanthoxylum bungeanum (assembly GCA_019454045.1). NCBI lineage: Eukaryota > Viridiplantae > Streptophyta > Magnoliopsida > Sapindales > Rutaceae > Zanthoxylum > Zanthoxylum bungeanum. The sequence goes on from SKCR01030520.1 coordinate 77,599, forward strand.
AGATATAAAGGTGAAAAAAATAATATTACCTTTAGAAGCAGGATCTTTGATAATGTCATTGATAATCTTGTATTGGTTAACAAAAACAAGATTAGAACCGGGCAATTGTTTTTTGATAACATAAACCATAGACTTCAATTGAGCATTGAATTGTTGAACCGCCCGGTTCAGTTCTTGTAAGCAGTCCTTCTGCATTGGCTTAAATGACTTCACCATAGGAATGCACCCAATTGGATATAATGACATCAATACAAACTTTCTTCCTCCTAAACTGTACAGCTTCTGCATAAAACAGCAAGATTAATTATTATTATTATTATTATTATTATTTTAATTTCATTTATAAGAAAATAACAAACATCGTTCTAACGCGATGGTGAAATGTTAACTTGTTATCCAAACCCTGAAAATGACTTCTCCTCGGGCTAATTAGGATTTTCTCCAACCCCTATTTATAGGGGGAGTCTTCTATATTTGGTACTAACCTTTATTAAAAATATTGAAAAACAAGACATCCCAAAAAATAATAACACATAATAGAAATCAAAATCATTTTTTACTTGCTTGTGTTTATCTCTGAAAAATAAACGCAATTAACATATAGACTATGTTATAAACTCAGAATGCTAATTAGAGAATGACCTACTAATTAGAATCTATTAAAATGAAGAAACACCCTTTGTGTGTGAGGTTACATGTTCTTCTTATACTACAAAGGAGCCTTAATTATTTGAATAGCAACTTATTTAATAATGAGAAAAATATTTTTTTTATAAAGGGACCTGAATGTTATTATGTAAATGCAAATTTTTCCGGGTTTCTATCATCGATCTAGATTTAGTAATGAATTGAGTTTATCTTGAGTACTGAATGAACTGTCAGAATTTATCGAGCATTCAACACAAATTTAGGTTAGCTTTGGATCCTAATTCTTCCATCATATTATACCTTGAGATGCTGAAACAATGAGTTTGTAAGATTGGAAGCAAAGCCTTTATGAAGAATGGTAGTGGCATTAGAACTTGGCAGAAAATAATTGAATGTATAATCATTTCCTCCAACTCCCACAACAAACAAGTAATTTGACAGTGAATCTCTGCTTTTGCAACCCAATTCCTTTTCTAATTCTGGCAATGTCACTTCCTCAAACTTCCTTATTTGTTCATTCAGACTCAATACATGGCCCTGGAAAAAAATAAAATAATAATAATAATAATCAGCTTTTAGCCGCAGGATCCGGTACTCAGCACAAACTCAGCTCAACACTAGATGTTAATTCGTTCCGTAAACTGTATGTTTTGGCTTACCAAGAAAGAGCCAGTGTGATCAAGTATGCCTGATCCACCAGAAGCAAAATTGACACCATGAACAATTTTGGTTCCTTTAGTTGAAGGATCAGCGAAAGGTGGAATCAATCCAGGAAGCTGAAGCTGGTCACCAAGAAGATCAATTACATTTTTCCCATTTGTGTATCTGCCAGAAGGTCCATAAGGAAAGTCAATTCCATATGGCAAGTAATTTACTTTTGCAATTGTTTGAAGAAAGTTGTTGTTGCCATTATCAACTAAAGAGCTTCCAAACACAAACATTCCTTTGATTGGATTCTCAGATGATCCATTAGCCCTGTGATTGCAATTGCATTGCAGGAAAATGGAAGCTAATAAGAGAGGGAACATGCTGAAGAGGAGGAACTTTGTTGCCATTGTTTTGGAGAAGTTTTGTGATTGGTGGGTGGCTGAATGTTTTGGTTTCCTATTTTATGATTTTGATAATATGTGTTTAAATTGAAATGGGTGGCATGTGTTGTTTTTTCTTTTTTGTTTTTTTGTTTTTTTTTTAGGAAAGACCATCCAATTTTAAATTATACTTCTTTAAGTTGAACACTACCAAAACATATACTTGCTACAAAGTAAGGTCGGGAGAAAATTTCGGATATTGGAATATAAGATTCGGTACTATTTGAAAAAAAAAATTATTATGGATATTATTTCGAATCTTAAATTTTAGTCGAAAAATCATTCTCAGATAATTCGGGATGATTTTCATCATAAATCAAAAATTTAGTCGAGATGAAAAATATATATATTTTTTAATCTTGAATCATAATAGTGATGGAACAAGACATAATGTCTCGATTACTATCTGAATAAAATTGAAATGCTTTATTTTAAAACAAAATAATTAAGATAAAAGAGAGTGTCGGTAATTAAGATATCATTCTCTTAATTTATATTTATTACCAATGTGAGAAAAAGATAACATTTATAAATTTTTTTAAAGAAAAAAATCTTATGTGAGGTTGATATCATGGGTTTAATTCCATGTCATCACATATATATATATATATATTAATCACTGAATAATATATTTATCGTCACTCGTTTGAAATTTCAAACTTGGACTTGATTAGTTTGTCACATGAATGTCATGACTCTTTCTAATTAATTAATCATTGATTTGATATAAAACATAAAGTTAAGCTGTACATCAAATCACTCTTTTGTATTATTATATACATTAATTGAGATTTGATGTAAACCATTAGGATTAGCCTTACATCAAATCTCATATCCGGGCAAATGTATTATAAAAGAAGGAAAAGTATATGAAGTTCATGGTACTGAATTTCATTTTGCCGAGAGTAAGCAAATGAGTAAAGAGGTGAGAGAGAGAAAGACTTTTAGCTTGAATAAAGCATAAGGCATAAGGAAGCTTAATCAGGGCGAGTAAGTTTCTCACCATCAAGAAGTGAGGAGCATAGGGTGATCTCCTCAGTATAACTTTTCAACAGATCTACAGAAATTTCCGCTGCAGATATGAATTTTAAATCAGGTACGCTCCCTGGATCATCCGATAAATTCATTTAATTGTATTCTAAGCTCTTGTGTTAAAGATCCTGTTGCAAATAAATCCTTACAGTATTAGATTATGTATAGGAACATCATTTTTTCCTCTTAAATTTAACAAGTATAATAATTAGAAAATTAAGTAGGATAAGATGTGTTATCAGAGACTAAAATCTTAACTCGTATGAATTTGTTGATCCTTAAAAATGGAGGGATGATTCTTTATAACTTTAATGGATGCTTGATATTCAATGTCATAAAAAGGTTTGGTGACTCTCATTGAATGCTACTTAATTCTTAGTTGCATGACAAAATTGGATCCTAATAACATGTATAGATTCCACATATCCTCAAATGTCACCTCTATTTAAATTCAAAATATGATTGATTTCAATTTTAATTTGAATTTTTTTTTTATGAGTCCAATAAAAGAGCTCAAGCCCACCATTGCAATATATTACAGTTTAATTTTTAAATTTTTTATTTAAAAAAAAAAAAAAACATTGCAATCTATTGAACCTTTACTAATTAATTGATCTTTAGCTGAAAAGATTAGGACCCAATAGGGAAAACAAAAAATGTTGCTTGTTTTTCCTTGGTCCTTGTCTAGGGACCATATAAGAAAAGAAAAATAATAATGATATTCATAAAATATTTTTGGATAATATTTTATACAATTAAATATATTTAAAAAAAAATAAAAAAAGATAAAATAAATAAATTTATATTTAATTATATAAAATATTGTTTTATCAGGAAGAAAAATCTCCTATTTGACAATAATGGCAACAGGGCAGTGTTTTGAATCTTTTGATTTATGGGAAATGAAAGAGAGAGAACTCGCTAGCAGGTTTAACAAATGAACCGGGCCTACAAGTGCTAAACAGGAAAGGGAATATAGGACCCCTTAACCATATTTATATTGTGTTGACGGCTGATTTTCGTCTCAGGGCAATATGGGAATATCACATCCGAGATAATTCTCCTTCAATAGTGAATTTGTTTGGTTATGGGGGACCAAAAGCAAATTTAGCAAAAGACAAATAAACACATCAATCAACAAGGAGATTTAAGGTGGTTCGATGGATTTTTGATCCGACCTACGTCCACGGACAATAACAGGATGGTACTCTTTATTACTCAAATATGCTTCTCGGGTCTCTTCTTTGTTTTTACAAATCAGAGTTTGATGATTCTGATCACTAATTTTGTTGATCTCATTACACATACTATGCCCTCCTATTTATAATAACACAGAAATCAGACTTCTATTATCATAAGAAATCCTATTTGATCTTAGTCTTCTCCTCTTGTAAGGATTCCTAGTCTAACACTGCCTTCTCTTTTCTTATTCCTTCTTGGATTCTGACTCATTCTCCTTGTGAGAGTAGGATAATTTGTTTATCTTATCCGCAAGAGTAGGGTGTCGTCATCTTGAACACGTCTTGCCATCTGGTCGGTCTTTATGAGGTCGGTCATGACAATCTTTTATGCTGAGAGTGATTCTGCCGACATTATAGTGCTCGGTATCCGAACCAAAGTGATCGGTCTTTTCATGTTGTGGTCGGGTCGGCTTTGATGATTTTAACCAGCCAGGGAATTACCCTTTTGTCCTCGTCGTGCTGCCCTAAATGTCATAGTGCCTGAAAACACCATCAACATCTGTCCCCTAGTTCTCGGTTCCAACAAGTGTGCAAGTTGGTGCCGGGAACTATATAAAGATGGTGTTTCTGATTTGCTCCGTTGGAGGTCGGTCCGGTGTCGGGAAATGTTTTGTTGCCTCTTTTCCAGCGCTTTGTCTTGAGACACGCAACAGTCACGTCCGCTTAAATGCCCATCAAATCAACTTTAGGGTTTCTTCTAAGTTCGACACTTGTCAAACATCCGCCTGGTTCCCGCCAAAAAGGAAACGAATCGACCGTGTGGAGGCGTCTTTACAGCGGGCTGATCTCAGCCGTCTGTTCAAACTTGGGAGACCTCTTTTCAGTTGACACCTGGCGTTCATCCGGGTTCTTCCTTTAGATCTAACGGTCATGAGCGTCTTGGTCATGACTATAAGAAGGCGAGGCTTTTACTGTTCCATCTTTTTCGGCAATTTCTCCTTCTTTTCTAAAAACCTCTCCGTGATTCGCCCAACTCCGTGCTCTCGAAGTTCAACCGTGGTCTTTTTCTTTTTCTTTGCTGCGAACATAAGGAACGGGCATAACCGTACTGCACAACCTCCTGCTTTTTCCGAGAAGAACAAGTAAGTCCTCTGAACGACCTCTTCCTTTTTTATGAATCTGTGTTTTGCTAGGGAAAGATTTATGGTTTTGCTGGGTTCTGCTTTAGGGCACTTTTAGAGACCACCTGTTTTAGCTAATGTGGAAACCGTGAGTAGTTTCTTTTAGCTATAGACTGACTTCCCCTTCCTTCTTTGTTTCTCTGGGTGTCAGGGATGTCTGACAACAGTTCCTCCCCTGAAAAGCCTGCTAAAATCTCAACTCCCCCTGCTGAGGAGCTCTCCTCGGGCTCGGGGGCACCTAGTGTAGAAGACCTTGACACTACCCCTACTCCCTCTGAGATCGAACAAGACTCCTACCATCAGAGGGTTCCTCGGAAGGACCCAGAGCCCGGTGAACTTGGATCGTCGGCTCTGGATATGAACCGTCCCTCCAAAATAACTGAGGATGATCTGGCGCTGTTGCGGCAACGATATGACATCCCAATAGATATTGCCCTTGAAGTTCCCGGCCCGATGGATCGTGCTAGTCAACCTGATGAGGGCTCGGTGGCACTTCTTCCTGCTTTTTTTGAGTGTGGGCTACGGCTGCCGATGCAACGTTATTTTGCTTGGATGCTGGCCGAGATGGAGATTGCCCCTTGTCAATTGAGTTTAAATAGTTGGAGGATTCTGGCCGGCATATATGTGGTTTGGCACCGGGCAGGCTTAGGTGTACCTTGTTTGGAAGAGGTGAAGAGGTTATATCGTTTGAAGTCTAACCCAAAGACTCACTACGGTTGGTATTACCTCTCTGCTTATGATAGTTCGTCCAACCTTGTCCAGAAACTCCCCGACTCTAACAAGAATTTCAAGGATCTTTGGTTCTGGGCTACTGGGGATTGGGGTCGGGTCCTGAGATCGTTTGAGGAGGACGTCTCGGTTCCGGACATCTTCAGGGCTGGAGGTTAGGAGTTTAATACCCCTCTCTCTTTTTTTTTTATTTCTTAGTTTCTTAGGTTTCTAACTTCTCTGGTTCCTCCCAGCTTGTTGGCGAGATGCTCCCAAGGTTTCTCGTCAGGTTCGGAGGCGGGTACATTGGGCTCGGGGGTATGCTGCCCACTGGAGGAAGTTGGTCAATGATGCGGCCTTTGTTGATTCGGGCCTTACTCGGACCGTCCCTCCGGAGGTCTCGGGTCGGATAGGTGGATGTCTGCTGGCTGTTTTGATGATTTTCCCTGTTTGTTTATCATGTGTTTGATGTCTTTGTTATATTCTCGGATCCTGATTTCTCTTTCCCCTTTTTTTGTAGGCATGTCGAAGAGGCCGAAGTTTCTCGAGAAATTGGCCGGTACTATGAAGAAGGCCGGTCATGCGGAAACTGGAACTTCCCGGACGCAACCTGACCCTGCTGGGGCTGAGAGGGAGTCTCAAGGGAAAGTTCAGCCGGCTGCTCGGGGTTTATCTTCTCCTGGTGCGCAGTCGTCAGGATCTTCGTCTCGTCAGTCCACCGAAGCCTCTTAGGAAGAGGAGGCGTCAGTTCGGGTCGGAGGAGACCGAGTTGGTTCAAGAGGAGGAGGAGGATCCTGTCCCGGGTAAGAAGAAAGATTTTCGTCGGGGGAAAAAATCATCAGTGGGCTCCTCCAAGAAGCGAAAGGATCATGTAGTCCTCGGGGTGGATGATTTGGGGGAAAGCATTCGGGAGGCTACTTCTCATTTAGTGCCGGCTTTCAATGAATTGGCCGAGGTGATTCCCCCGGGGGAGGTCTCGAGATACGAGGATATCTCTCCCGAAGCTGTAGTGACCGAGATGAGCTCTCAAATGGCAAATGTAGTTTTATTCTTTTTCTGACTTCGGTTCTCGGTCTTCTTCGTATCATATCTTGACTTTCTTTGTTTCCGTGCAGGCTACTTACCTTATGGCGAAGAACAAGGACCTCCTTCTGAGTCTATTGTCCGAGGGTGGCCAGGCCCAGAGGCTTCAGAATCGTCTTACAGAAGTGGAAGCTAAACTGGCCGACCGGGAGGAGGTGATAAAGAATCACGAGGCGACCGCCATTGAGAACTTCAAAATTAATAAGGCTCTTAAGGCTGCTGCTGCGCTAGAGCGAAAGCTGGCCGACAATGCTCGGGAGGATTTGAAAACTGCCCAATCTGAGATCGGCGTTTTGAAGGCCAAGTGGCCAGTGTTGAAACCAAATTGAAGGCCAATGAAGAACAAATGGCGCGGGCCCGGGATGATCTTGAGAGGAAAGAGGCCGAGCTTGAAGAGAGAGAGACCGATCTTGAGGCCGAGAAGGAGGCCATCCGTCTTGAGGGGGTCGGTGATTGTGCTGATCTAATACCGATGGTGCTGCCAAGTCTGAACATGGACCCTATTTATGCGGCCATCAGCTTTTGCAAGGGGGATATATCTGAGGAGGAGTTTCAGAAGTGGCTTCCTCCTCCTTCCGAGGAGGTGATGGATCCCGCCCCGGTTTCGGTTATTCCGGCTTCTGAGGCTCCCCATGAAGAACGACCTGAGGTTCCTGCCGCCGGCGAGGACTGACTTGAGATCCCTCCCCCTATCCCTGAAGCAGAGGTCTCCCATGCTGCCGATGATGAAGCAGTGTTCTTCCTCCTGAGGTCGAGCCAATCCTTCCGTCGTCTGAGCTGGCTGAGGAAGAAATCCCCGCCCCTGTGCGGGCTGAATGAGAAAGGGTAACCCGACCGGGGCCCGTGTACACTTTACTTTTTTTCAAGTTTGTATTTTGACATATGTATATATATGTGTATTTTTTGTGTCTCTTTTTTATCTCTCTCCTTTTTTCTTTTCCTGTTATCCGAACAATTTTGAGACCCTTCAGGGGTCAGCATGAGCTGGAGGGGTATAACCCGACCCCGAGCTGAGTGATAGACTTAGATTCTGGGGGAATGTTTCCTCCCCAAATCGAAGGAGTTGGCCCGGTGGGACGCAACCCGCCCCCGAGCCGAGAAAAGAACTTGGACCTGGGGGAATGTTACGTCCCCAGTCCAAAGGGCTGACTCGGCGGGACGTACCCCGACCCTGAGCTGAGAAAGGAACTTGGACCTGGGGGAATGTTACCTCCCCAGTCCAAAGGGCTGACTCGGTGGGACGTACCCCGACCCCGAGCTGAGAAAGGAACTTGGACCTGGGGGAATGTTACCTCCCCAGTCCAAAGGGCTGACTCGGTGGGACGTACCCCGACCCCGAGCTGAGAAAGGAACTTGGACCTGGGGGAATGTTACCTCCCCAGTCCAAAGGGCTGACTCGGTGGGACATAACCCGACCCCGAGCTGAGTGAGACACTTGGATCTGGGGGAATGTTACCTCCTCAGTCTAAAGAAGCTTGACTCGGTGGGACGTAACCCGACCCCGAGCTGAATAACCAAGTGGCCTCGGCGGAACGAAATCCAGCCCCGAGCCGACTAACCCCTGGGACTTATTCAGAAGGGAAATGAATCAACCTTCGAAGCCCTACCGAATCTGGCACGGGCGTCCCCCTACCAGACCGGCGGAAAATGAAAACAAGTTTCTGGAAAATAAAAAGCGGGGGTGACTTAGCACCCTACATCCCAAAATAACAACATGGATGCCTCAAAACAGCGTCCTGCCCGAGGTCTCCAAAACACAATTCTGAATCTTTCAATTCAGTGTCCCGGCGAACCAGGATTCGGATCAGAAGAGCGTTTGAATGGTAAGGGCACATCCTCTACATGTTGGTTCACTGGGGAGCCTGTGTATTGTATGAGGGCTCCTCCTTACCACGCTGGAGCAGGCACACGCCACAGGGGCATAACGCCTCCCCGTGCTGTGTCTCTCACAGATCCGGATGATGAATGGATCAAAGAGTGTCCGGGATACTAAGGACATATTCCTCCTTAGGTCCGGTATTACTGGAGCTAGCAATCGTCACGGGGTGTCATCACCCCCCGTGCTATGCTTTCCCACGGATCCATTACATCGGGTAGGTGATGATCAGAGGAGTGTTCGACATATTAAGGGCATGTTCCTCCTTATGCTCGGTAACACTGGAGTAAATAATCGCCACAGGGGTATCATCCCTCCATGTGCTTTGCTTCTCACGGATATTATGCATCGAGTATGTCCCTGATGACCCCGAGCCAAGAGAGATACTTGGTTCTGGGGGAATGTCCCGTCCCCAGACCAATGGGCATGACTCGGTGGGACGTAACCCGACCCCGAACCGGACGGCCTCGGCGGAATAAGATCCAGCCCCGAGCTGTTTAACTGAATGGCCTCGGCGGAACGTAATCCAGCCCCGAGCCGATTGTGAAGTGGCCTCGGCACCAACTGTCCTTTGTAATGGGCGTCGAGTATGTCCGGGTGTCCCCTGTATCTATTTTGAGGCTTGTCCTCCACTTGGCCATCTCTTTCTTTAACCAAGATTTTACCTCGCTATTTGGGCGCCATGTCGCCTTCTGTGCTCTTTTTCATGTCTGTTGCCCCGGGTGCGATGTTCCTTACGCCTTGGAATCTCCCGCACAGTTTCGTCGTACTCTGTGTCTCTTTTTCTAGTGTAGCGGAGACTATCATAAGAGGAATATGTCAAATGTCTCTCTTCTTCTTCTTCCCATGTGTCATCTGTTTGTGAATCTTTTTCCACTACTATGGATTTTATCCCGTAAGGGCCCTTCCTCTTGGGTCCATCGTCCTCACTTGTATTCACAACCCTCTTTCCATCTGCTATCTCTCCTCTTCTTTGATTAGCTCTGGTTTCAGGATTCTCGCTGTTCTCCCCTTCCATTCTCTCCAATCGGTCCATCATGGTTTTTAGGAGGGCCTGATTATCCTCCATGTCCTTCCTTATGCTTTCTTTTATCTTCTTCATCCAATATGTGGCCGGATTCCCCGACGATTGGTGATTTCCATCTTCTGCCATCGTCTTACTACGCGAGCTGCTTTTTGTTTAGAGTCCCCACAGACGGCGCCAACTGTTGACGGCTGATTTTCGTCTCAGGGCAATATGGGAATATCACCTCCGAGATAATCCTCCTTCAATAGTGAATTTGTTTGGTTTATGGGGACCAAAAGTAAATTTAGCAAAAGACAGATAAACACACCAATCAACAAGGAGATTTAACGTGGTTCGGTGGATTTTTGATCCGACCTACGTCACGGACAAGAACATAATGGTACTCTTTATTACTCAAATATGCTTCTCGGGTCTCTTCTTTGTTTTTACAATCAGAGTTTGATGATTCTGATCACTAATTTTGTTGATCCCCATTACACATACTATGTCCTCCTATTTATAATAACACAGAAATCAGACTCCTATTATCATAAGAAATCCTATTTGATCTTAGTCTTCTCCTCTTGTAGGATTCCTAGTCTAACACTGCCTTCTCTTTTCTTATTCCTTCTTGGATTCTGACTCCTTCTCCTTGTGAGAGTAGGATAATTTGTTTATCTTATCCGCAAGAGTAGGGTGTCGTCATCTTGAACACGTCTTGCCATCTGGTCGGTCTTTATGAGGTCGGTCATGACAATCTTTTATGCTGAGAGTGATTCTGCCGACATTATAGTGCTCGGTATCCGAACCAAAGTGATCGGTCTTTTCATGTTGTGGTCGGGTCGGCTTTGATGATTTTAACCAGCCAGGGAATTACCCTTTTGTCCTCGTCGTGCTGCCCTAAATGTCATAGTGCCTGAAAACACCATCAACATATTGATTTGATTCCTAAGACTACGAAGCCGGAAAAAGTCTCTGATTTTAGGCCAGTTAGTTTATGCAATGTGATATATCGACTGGTGACAAAGACGATTGCAAATAGACTCAAGGTTATTCTTCACCAAGTGATCTCTCCTACACAGAGTGCTTTCATTCCAGTGAGGCTAATTACAGACAACATCATTATTGGTTATGAGTGCCTGCACAAAATTCGGAAAGCAAAAGGGACAAATGGTTTGGTAGCGCTTAAACTTGATGTGAGTAAGGCTTACGATAGAATTGAGTGGTGTTCCTGGAGGAAGCAATGTTAAAATTGGGGTTTACAAGGGAATGGGTGCTCCTGATTATGGGGTGTATTTCGACAACATCTTTCTCTATAATTCTCAATGGGACAGTAAATGGCCATATTATTCCTCAGAGGGGCATCAGACAAGGATGCCCGCTATCGCCCTATCTGTTTATTCTTTGTGCAGAGGTATTCTCGCAATCCATCTTTAATGCAGAGAAGCAAGGTCTCTTTAGAGGGCTGAGATTTAGTAAAGAACTCTCTGTCTCCCACTTGTTATTTGCCGATGATAGCTTAATTTTTTCTAGAGCCAAGGTTGCTGATTGTCGAGTGTTAAAGGCTATTTTGATAAGTTTTCAGCGGCTTCAGGACATGTATTCAACTTTGATAAGAGTCCATGTTTTTCAGCAGTAAAACCACACCTGGGCAAGTGGAGGCGATTAAAAATGTTTTCGGTCTAAGAGTGGTTTCAAGACATGAGAAATACCTAGGGCTACCTGCAATGATAGGAAAAAATAGATCGAGCTACTTCAATGAGATTAAACTGAGGGTTATAGGGAAAATCTCGAGGTGGCAGTCCAAGTTGTTTTCGAGTGGGGGTAATGAGGTGCTTATTAAAGCAGTGGCTCAAGCAATTCCGGCTTATGCAATGAGTGTATTTAGACTACCTCAGGGGGTTTGTGATGATATCCAAAAGGAGATTTCAAGATTTTGGTGGGGTTCAAATAAGCAGAAGAAGAAAATTCACTGGGCAAAATGGGAGAAGCTTTATATTGCCAAAACTCGGGGAGGCTTGGGGTTTAGAGAACTATCCTCCTTTAACCATGCTTTGGTGGCGAAACAAGGTTGGAGATTAATTCAGGAACCCAATTCAGATGTGGCAATTGATTTTTGCACCTGTAAAGCGGGGTTGGGAGTTGTTTTTAGGGACTCGAATGGGAATGTGTTATGCGCAGCAGTCAAAAATATTGAATTCAACGGGGATGTTCAAGTGGGGGAAGCCGAAGCCGTTAAGTTTGGTCTCCAAGTGGCGGAAACATTGGAATTGCGTCATGTGATGGTAGAAACTGATTGCTTTCAGCTTGTGGAGTTGATTTATAACAGGAAAGACACATTGACATAAACTTTGTGGATCATTAATGATATTGTTATAGCCATTTTGTTAGCTATACTTCTCGTTGCAATTGCCACGCTTTAGCGAAAGTGGCAACTAATGTTTGTTACTCTGTTATCTGGAAAGACAACTTTCTTTCGAATATTAGGTGTATTATCACCTCTCTAGTGAAATGATAAGTCTTCTCTTTGCAAAAAAAAAAAAAGAACCGGATTTAGAAATATATTAATATTTTTAAAAAAAAACTAATATATTAAAATTTAAATTAATTTTAATATTATTATCTTCATATCCAAATTAAATAATAATAAAAAAAAACAGTCATAGGCCAGCAACCAAGCAAAGATTATAAATGCAAGCAGTAAAGGGCAGGTGAGTATTGAGAGTAGCAAGTAGTTGTTGTGACAATTTATTATTAGTGTTTGTATGCTGCAGAAGCAGCAAAAATGGCCAGCCATTTGGAGAAATTTGAAGGGCTTGCAAAATGTGAATTGATTATTATTTATTGTGTCAGATCAGTTGCCTTGACTCTGATACTCACCTTGTCATAATTACTTTGACTCTTTAGTCTTCTCATTTAATTTATTTTGCGAGAAATGCTAATGAGTGTTCTCAAAATACTTATTAAGAATTTATTTTAAGAAAATTTTTATTAAAAAAAGAAAAATAATTAATATTTTGATAAATTTTATATTTTTCGTAAAAATGTTGTGAAAATTTTCCTAAATAAATCATTTATTTTAATATGTTTCTGGTTTCTACCAATCTATATGTGTATTATTAATTATACAATTTAATTGCTTGCTTTAAATGTGTGTTTCTTTTTCCAGACACAACATGATATGTGAATGGTCTCAATGATTCAACATATGACTAATGGTGTTGTGAATCCAGCCGACTCTTTTTTCAACTCTTTGTTTTATAAATGAAAATAAATGGTCTGTTCAACAATGTGAAATTTTGATATGTTATTAGGTTGAAATACATGGATTAATAACTCAAAATTAGCTAGTTTAAGAATTTAAAACTTAAACTTATTTTAGCCCAAAATTAATCATTAGTCGAAGTCTGGATTTTTTATCACTCTGATCACGTATTAAGATAGTGTGAGCCCAATCATATTGAATTTATCTATGATATTATGTTGAAATTCATTTGTCTAACTTAACTCAAAAATGAATTTAAGAATTAAAGGTTGTATTCACATTATATTCTTAATCAATATCGGCCATCAGTCGTTCTGAGATATTTTCGTGGACATATTGTACCCTTATATATGGATTGAAATGAAATTCTTTGAGCAACAAAGTATATGGCATGTGGTCAAGATTTAAGGAGAGATGTATGGTGGGCAAATGGGTCGGGTTTTAAAAAGTAAAGTTTGTAATTTTGTTTATTTAAGTTCGTATTTAGTAAAACACAATAAGAACATTAATTCAAAGTTTAAGAAACTTAGTTTTTTTTCTAAAATATATAAAATATTAATAAAACAATACTTAAATTGGATTAGGGTCTTTCAAAACCTAATTTATTTGTCCACCATAGATAGGTGCAATGGCAAAGTAAGTGCGTTTATAAGAAATTGATTAGAGCAATTATACATACACAGACAAATGAGACAGATCCAGCGATAAATACTTATGTGCTGATCTATATCATTTATGAATGATTTGAATAAAGAGGAAAGCAGTTTGGAAAGAGTGTGTTGCTCCTGCTTCTGCTTCCTTCAAGGCGTAGATTCACTTGTAAATTCATTGATGAAGAGACAAATTTTGTTTAATGCAAACATATTATCACTAAGTACTAATTGATAAGTGCTTTTGTGATAAATAATTAAGAATTTATAGTAATAAATAAAAAGGAAAAAATTATTGAATTCATGATCATATCTAATAAATTTAGATCATAGAGTATGATATCCCTAAAATATTATGTAGTAGAGTTGGACATGTTGTTATCAGGGTCGATTGTGAAATTTAAGTGACCTATGTCGGTCCTTAAAAATTAATCTTAAATTAGATTAAAGTTATTAATAACAATATTTAAAATAATTAAAGAGCTCTCAAGAATTGAGCGTCTTAGACAGTGACCTATGATCATAGGCTGACTATCCCTCATAGCGATCTGAATTGCTATATATAATGTTACCATGTTTCCTCTAATAAGGCAGTTGAGACAAAATATATGAAACAGATGGATTTTTTTATTATTCCTGGTTCATTAAAGTTAATTAAAGTTCCCAATATCTTAATTTCCGTGGATTTTTTCTCCTGTCTTTTAGGATAATTTCTCATTATTATTCTTCTTCTTATGTTCAACAAGAGTCAATAATCTACTTAATGAAAGGGTAAAGTTTCCATCATTCCCGATATTTTGGGATAATTACACTTTTTGATTTCTCTATGTTAAAATTATCCAAAATATCCATATAGTTACTTTTATAATTGTTACATGAAGAACGATTTTTCTAAATTTGTTTAATGAGTATTGTCCATTTTGAATAAGAGTATGATATTCATATACAGTTTACATCACAAATTGTAGGTGAACTAATTATTATAAGCTATGTATCGCTCGCTAAACAAAATTTCTCCGCCAAGATTCTTTATGAAAATACACTAGTAGCAAAAGGTCCAATAATATTTGGACACGCGTAATACAATTATAGCACACACAGATTGTCAAATATTCATACCCAATGAATTATTGGGATTTCAATTCCAAAATATTATCGTTGCAGCCCCATATGGTTAATAATCTTTTGGAATATTTTCACTTCGGAAATGATTCATTTCAAATATCTAAAATAATAAACTAACTTCAGAATTAATTCATTAAGGTGATAGAAAGTTATTTACAAATTGTGTTTAATTACAATCCATTTATCTTAACATGCAAAACACACTACTTCCACTAAACTAAACTAACAACAATAGAGCATGACACATCAAACATAGGGTTGCCAATGGGTCGGGTCAGGCCGGCCTGTGCTTTGGCCAAGTCCTAATCTTAATCCTTAAAATATATTAAAGTTCAAGCCCTCAAAAGTTTTGTCCGTTTATGAGACGGCGGGGTTGGGCCCTAGCTCTCTTGATATGGGCCTGGGCCTAGCCCGACCCTAAATTTTTTAAGAATTATTAATTAAATACTTGTATTTAAAAAAACAAAAAATTTGATATAACCTCACTATAAAATGAATTTTTCAAAAGTTTAAATCATGTAAAATACATTGTAAGTTATAACTCTTAAAAAAATATTAAGAAAGTAACAAGTAATATTAATACAACTTAAACAAGTTTATAAATAATAATAAACAATAAAACACTACATTATTGCATTAAACAATATTAATATTAAATAATTTTAAACTGTAAACATATAACATGTATGTAATAAAGGATCAAGCCGGAGCTTTTATTTTAAAAACTCTTATTCGACCCTTTAACTTGGCCCATAAAAAAAGAGCCAGGCTAAAACCTTGGGAGCCCAAGTTGTGTCGGTGTGGGCTTAATTATGAACCCTAATCAAACATGCACCCGTAAAAACACCATGTATCCAAACATAATTAATTCATAACCCAATAGTGAAAATAAGAAATTTGTAACTCCGTTCAAATTTCTTACCTTTTCAAATAATAAATGCAGATATAAAATAAAAAGTTTTTTTAGCAATAGTTTATTTGTATATTAACATACAAATAATAAATATATGCGCATTATTTTACTATATGGTACATTTAAACTTTGATTTATATTAGACTAAATTTCTTTATATAGCAATTCAACACAACACGACTTTTCTGCTTTGGACAATTTCGGTCCGGCCCAAAAACTTTTGGTTTTCACATCTCAACCAATTTTTTTTCCTTTTTCTTGGAAATTATCCAAAACCTGTCCAGGCTTTATGTGATACTTACAAAGCCCAATTTATTTATTTTTTTATTTTTTTAAAAAAAATCCATTCTCGAAGTGTATTACATGACATCAATGGTGCTTTTAGTAGCTGAAATCTAAATGTGTTAGAATGGAAAATGAATAATGAGAACCAAAATAAGTTATTTATTTGATTTGTAGAAATCCGAATCAAAATTAATATTATTCTCATTGATGTGTTTATTTTGTCTTATAATCAGAATGAATATTAATAAGTTACAGAAATATATTGTTATAATAATAATAATAATAATAATAATAATAATAATAATAATAATAATAATAATAATGTGAGTGAAATAGAATGTAACAAATAATTAAAATTAAAAAAGATAATGTATCCAAATGTTACATCCTTTCATTATAATATAATGACTGATACATAATCTTTTCATTATATAATCTCTTTGAAAATGACAATTATAGGTTACCAAATAAGTCAAAAAATAAAACCATTTAATTATAAAATCTCTCTGAAAATTAATAAACAAATCAAATAACATAAACATTTCATTATAAAATCTATCTGAATATGATAATAATAGATCATACGATAAGTTCTTTAACATTGAACGATAAGTACGGATAATATTAGTATATAAATTAATAAATATATAATCGAAAGAGAGATGAGAAGATACTTCTCCAATCACAAACACAAAATGGAACTCGAACTTTAAAACCAAACGCCCGTTTAGCGCGTGTAAAAAACGCACTCAACCAGTACTTTTAGAAATAAGAATCGGATAAATTCCTGTTGACCTCTGTAGTATATGTTAAATATCCATTTAGTCCCTATATATTTGATTAATTATAGAAATATTTGATGTATGTTTTAAAATATAAGGACTACAACATATATTTAGCCTTTAGAATCGGATCCTCTTAACACTACACTGACACGCAGCGGGCATATAAGAAAGAAACAGTTAAATGAGTTAAATTAAAACTAAACTCCCATAGATCCTTCTCTTCCTTATTAAATTCCCGGGAATCCATCCAATCTTTTCATTATTGCATCATATAAATTCACAAACACAGAGATACAGAGTTTAAGGTTCGTTTCATCAGATCTCTCTCATTTACTTGTGTTTTTGCATGTGGGTTTATTATTATGTTCGTTTTTATTTCATGTAATGATTCCAATTCATTATTGTTTGTTAAATTGCTTAACATGTTGTTTTAGAGAGATGGGTATTTATTGTTTTGAAGGAAGAATTAAGTATGGCATCAGGGCTTTGGGTTTTCTGTTTGGGGTCTATATCTATTAACAATATGAATCATGGGGTGTTTTTTTAATTTTTGTTGAAATAGTTTATTGGTTGCAATGCATGAGTATTATTAGATCAGATGTGAGAAAATTTTAGTTGGGTAGAATTTCAATGAGGTATTGATAATGGCGATTTTTTAAATGCAATGTACAGGGCAGAGAGATTTCTAGGTTGAAATGTATTAGGCATTAGCTTGTTTGGTGGTTGAGACATTAATACTTAGGTAGATAGTGAAAAGTTTCAATCTGTTTATCTATGAGCATACCCTCGCATAAGATTTGCTTGGCTGGAATTATTGGTATAAGTTGCGAATATGCCAAGGGAAATAAGCTTGGACAGTTGTAGAAGCGAGGGATATGGTTCTTTTTTTTTTTTGCCACGAGCCAAATACTATGTAATGGGACTGTCCTATGCATTATAGTAACCATGCTGTCTTAACGTGGGTCTTTGAATTAACATAGGCGAGTTTATGTTGATTATGGGGTGGGCTATTCTGCTTTCAAATATTTTCATATAAGACAGCATACCAACATATTGTGCTATATGAAGCTTCTTTGCTCATAAGCTAAGTCTG